>JAHLSL010000044.1:12557849-12615129 GCA_025920805.1 Petroica traversi | reverse complement strand
CGCGGGGAGGGCTCGGTGAAACCTCGGGCCGAGGTGGTGCCGCTGAGCGCTGCGGGACTTGGGCTCCGCGGGCGCCTCCGGTGTCCTGGCTTCCCCCGAGAGAGCAGCCGGGGCTGGGCGGCGGTGGGTGCGAGCACGAGAATCCTCGGTTGTCTCCAGCTCCCCGCTTGGCATTTGAAGTACTTTGGAAAGAATGTAACAACTTTTATTGACGAGCGTGTTCCTCTTCCCGAAGGAATGGCTGAGGGCATCTGTTGTCTGAAAACAATGTTTTCTGCTCTCTCTCGGAGGTGTCAGGACTTCACTAGTTCTCTGTGGATCTCATCGTACACTAGTGGTACAAAATTACCTAAACAAAGCTTTGGAAATAATTCCTGCAATTGTTTTTGTCTCTTACACGGAATTAAAGTTATAGAACTTAAACTGGTCTTCCTGTGCAGCTTGCTCCCTAGGCTCAGGTGGAGCTGCTATCACCAGTAACAGTTTGAGACCCTGATCCAGGGCTCCTCCAGCCATGGAAGCCTGGACAGTAAAAGTGCTCTTTCTGTACTTGAGGCACTGGAGTAGCTCCAAGAGAGCCTCTCAGCGATATGAGCTGTGTGTACCTGCAGGTTCATGGGAGGAGAGTGCCAGCCCTGTCCTGCAGCAGCATCACACCAGAGTTCATGTGGTCCCTGACGCTGCAGGATCACAGCAATGCCTGTTAACCCAATCCTGTGGCTGTCGTTTCAGTATCTGAAAGGGAAATAAACTGAAAAATGCTTTGAAATAAGATTTTGTCTCCTTTAGGTCCTTTGTCTGCAGAAAGAGAAAGGGCGAGCCTTTCCTGAGCCCTTCTGCTCTGTTTAAGAAACATATTCTTCTCTCCTTGTCTGCACCTTCACTGTGGTGTTCAGTCATCAGCCCTATTCTGTCTGGCTGCCTCTTGCCATGTGTGGCAGTACTTCCCATCCTCCTGCTGCCCCTCTGTCCCTGCTCCCTGCACAAACACCCTCTCTGCTAAGCCATGGAGTAGGCCCCAGCTATGCCCCTGCATCTCGGCTGTGCGTACAGGAATATTGATTTGACAGTGTGTATGCTCTGGAAAAAAATCAATATTTCAGTAGATTGAGCAGAGTGTGCGCCAGTGTAATGGAGCCCAGCCTGCTAATGTAATGTGCAGGGGTCCTCATTCAGAGATTGAGGTCAGTCAGAAAATGGAAATGTGTTTTCTTGTTTTATTGTGTGCTTCAGATATAATGTAGGTGTTTATGTTCTAGTGTTTAACTTACAGCACACAGTTACTTTTAAGTCATATCCAGCAGAAGGTCACATATTGCAGGTGACATACACAAAAAAGCATGCCACAGATATACAATCCATTTTTTTTAACGCCTAGTAAATCCCCTCTTACCCTTATCCATCATATATCTATCAAACAGTTGTGAGGGAAAATTCGTAATTTTTGTTTCTGCAAATAAAAATAGTGTTCCCTCATTCAGTGCAAACTTGGCTTCTGATTATGTAATGAAACATGCAGTACTTTAACAAACTCCAATATAGCGACTTGTATTGAAGAGTATCATAAAATGAGCATAAGTGAAAAGAACGAGGGAGTAGAAATAACCAATGTATGACACAAAACCAGAGTAAAAGCTCTCATTGATTTTAGAGGACCCAGGATTTCAGTCAGAATGTTCTCCATGATACATTTTCCACTCTTTAAACCGTTGCATCATGCCTTAAAATATAGCAAAAGTAATTCATAAAATGACATGAGAAACCATAACATTCTCAGGCTCAGAGTCAAGATTCATGTAAGCTAACTATTGTTTCACAGCTCTGGGGACACTAGATATGGTTTTATCTCTACACAATAATTTTATCTGCTGGTTTTGTCAGAGGCTATTTCTTGTCCACCAGAATCTCTCACTGCAGCAGTGAGTACAGATCTATACAGCAGGCAGCAGAGTTTCATGATTGTGAATGCTACAATGCTTTGTGCTGGATATAACATACATTTCAAGATGCTATGGGGGCCCTGATGTTGGGTAAAAAAGGCACAGCAATTTATTCTTTCATCATTCGTGTTGCTAATTGGAGACTGATTTGGCAGTCGTGGCTGGGGAGGCACACAGGGCTGGAGCAGCAACATCTTTCAGTTACAATTCTGGTTTAGGACATGACTCATGGAGAAAGCTTCCAAATGTAAAATACTGCTACCTACAAATGCACACGACACTGGGATTCATTTCTCAGAAGTCAGTTGATATTCTTCAGCCACTGAACACAGATTTCTCATATATGTTTCACTGTTCTGAAGAAGTGTTTGTTTTAATATTAACAGCTGCTGGAAATCTATGCACTCACCACTCTTAAAAACATATCTTAAGATATGCAATATGTCCTAAAATGTTTCAGGTATAGTTTGAAAAATAGTACTGTAATAATATAAAATGTAAAAATATATTAAAATCACTATGATATAATGTTTTACTTAATCCTAGAATGCTTTTCACAGTACAATTATGATGAACTGCAATGAAAGTAATATTTCAATTTAAATTAGAAGATAAATCTCATAGCTGAAGATTAAGAAATAATAATTAGTCTTGCACTTTAAGGGTCCATCTGTTTTGGCAGCATGATTCCAACTAAGAACATTCAAGAAGGTGGTTACTATGTGAGACAGACAAAAGTACGTGATATAGAGGACCAAGCTGTGATGTTTTGTAAAGTAAAGCTGAACATCTTTCACAGAGTTTTATGATAGAATTTACTTTAGTGAACTGAAGACTGTTTTTCAAGGGTCTTCATCTGACAGCTCTGTGAAGTAGTAAATTGGGGGTGGGGTTGTGTGGGGGGTTTTTTTGTGTGATTTGTTTGCTTGGTTGATTTTTTTGGTGGGGTTTTTAAAATTAATTTTGAAGAAATTAGTACATTACAAGAATTAGTATTTAAATCTAATTGAAAACTGGAGTTATGCTGAATGGAAAATTAGTTTTGTCATTAGTTGGAGAACTTTTATGGTATTTGTACAATAAGTACTCAGCCTAAAGCATCAATCAATATTATAGAATGTTTTAAAACAAATGTAAACAATTTATATTATGACAATTTGTAGCATTACTTATTGATAGAAGAAAAATGATACAGAGAAACTCAGTGGCATGTAATTCTAATGCTCAGTTGGTTATTATGTGAGATTGCTCTTGATTAAATATGATTTGTGTTATATCTGTGTAATTCTGGTCTTCATTACTATAATAAATGTGCATTAAAACTGCATTATAATGTCCTAATTGTGAAATTGCCATTGATTAAATTAAGGTTATGAGTATTGTAATGCAATATTTTACTGAATGTTTTATTTCCTAGTGCTTAAATTTCCTTGCATATTGGAATCATAAAATTAATTGCTAAAGTTAATAAATAATGATAGATATTCTAAGTCAGTGGTAAGTCGGAGAAGAATCCAGATTTCTTCAATTCCTATTCTCTGTCTAAAGAATAGACAAAGCTGATACTTCTTTCTGAAAT
Organism: Petroica traversi; assembly: GCA_025920805.1. NCBI lineage: Eukaryota > Metazoa > Chordata > Aves > Passeriformes > Petroicidae > Petroica > Petroica traversi. The sequence continues at coordinate 12,611,610 of JAHLSL010000044.1, read as the reverse complement.
TGTAGAGATGCATGATTGATGTAAATATAATTTTAGTAGAACCTGAGCATTACTAGAATAAGACAAGATCAAGCATCAAATCAAAACTTGATGATACAAGGACATAATGTAATGAACTTTCTTTCAAGGCCAGTAGAAATCTTTCTATTGACTTTAATAAAACTGTTATCAATTCATAATGTGCTGGCATCAAGTGTATGAATAGTTCCATTAGTTAAATAGCTAAAGCTCATAACAGCTTATACGTTACAAAATTGCGGAATCAAACCCTAGATGTCTCCTAAAAAACCTGCAAAGAGTCAGAAGGGCTCAATTTGAATTACAGATCCCAAAGAGAGTGACTCTCATCCTCATTTAAAAGAAGATAGGAATGAATCTGCAAGGTGATCACTGCTGGGTTAGTGTAACACTATCTGCAAAACATTTGTATTTTGGAAAACAGTTGATGTTTCAAAATGTGCTTTTGTTGAGCATTAAAATGAAATTAGAACCTTTATGAAAAAAATGCTAAACAGGCATAAAAATACAGAAGCCAGTAGGAATACTCCCTTTTACCCTGTCTGATGATGTTCAGTTTTGCATAGCTGGCCCAGAAAGAGATTAAAACACTGAATCGGTGGGGTTTGAACATCTCTTCCCCATTTCCTCCAGGGAATGCCTGAGCACTAAGCAGCTGCCTGCTTTGAGGAAAAGAAGGGGAAGTTTGTCTTTCTCTTTTTTTTTTTTTTTTTCCCTTCCAAATATTCACTTCTGAATCTGAGAAGCCTTCTTACTGGAGCAAATATTTTCCACAAAAAGGTTCCATTTCATCAAGTCAGCATTTTTGCATACAAACAAATAGACTGTGGGAAAATTCCCACCAAGCTTTACTTTGGAATCTTTCAGAAAAAAAATCATGCAAGGGAGATTGTAGGAATGGCATTTACAAAGGCATACACATATGGTCCTCTATTGAATTCAAACACAGTGACATGGCAATATCTAGGACAAGGACTTGAAGGCATTTAACCTTTCATTTTCAGAGCAGTAGAAATCTCTAATACAAGAAAATCAGCCAGAGATAAATAAACAACCGAATTCTGTACCATCCATTCACAAGCCACAGTTTATTCTGTTTATTGGGGATTTGTGCTGAAGCTTCTCAGCAGAGTCTGCAGGACCAGGACTGAGAAGGAGCAACCAAGAGGTTATTGACGTAACCAGCCCAAGAGTCTTGATCAGCATGTCCTAGAAATGGAAACCAAGGGTTATACAGCTCAAACTGGCCAACAGCTACTTATGTAAGTAGTCTCACTAAATTCAAACCTGCCGTGAAAAGGCACTTAACGATCTTCTGGCTGCAACAGTGTGAAAAGGAGGTAATTAACTGGAATAAGAGCTATGCAGGCTGTAGTCAAATGCTTCTTGCAGAAATGGCTGGCTTGGTGTTGAAGTTGCCTACTCCTTCAATCTGCCCTACATTGGCAGTTCAAGATAAACCAGCTGCTTTCACAGTGATGGGAAGGCACTTGCATAGGGTGTTCCTGTGGTGAAAGCTGTAAAGCCAAGCATCATCACTGCCGTTTCTCCTGCCTGTGGCCTCAGTGTTTGAGTGCAATGTTTTCTCACAGAATCATAGAACATCCTGAGTTGGAAGGGACCCACAAAGATCATGGAGTCCAACTCCTGGTCCTGGACAGGAGACTCCAAGAGTCCCACCATGTGCCTGAGAGCAATGTCCAAATGCTTCTTGAACTCTGTCAGGCTGGCTTGACTCCCCATTTCCCTGGGGAACCCATTCCAGTGCCCAAACATCCTCTGAAGAACCTTGTCTCAATATCCAACCTCGAGCTCCTCAAGCCTAGCAAATCTCAACTGGTGAGAAAGGCTGAGGGAAAGGAATTTAATGAATGGCAAAATTTAATGAATAAATGCTGGGAACACAACTTGCAACTGCTGACTAGTTAAGGTGCAAAGAACATTTAAAAAAGTAACCCCATCCTCCCTGCACACACATTTTCTCTGGGTAAAAGTAATGCCATTTGGAGATACTAGTCTTGTAGGGAAGTTTTGTGAGCATTTGGGAAATGAAAACTATTCTTACATACTGAATTACCAAAGAAGATAGAGGGTGGTGGGAAAAACATATGTGACAGTTGTGTTGTGTGACAGTTTTTCTTATCCTCCTCCAAACCATTTGCCTGGCAAATCCCTTCTCTTTTTTTTTTTTTAGTTTTTCCTTAACTTTTAGGGTCTTAAGCGCAGCTTACCCCACAATGAACAAGCATAAAAATAATATTCAGTAAACATCAAAAATCAGAGTATCTCTGCCACATTTATTTCATTTCTGATATCTACATCAAGGCATGAATTTGGGGAAGGTATTCAGGGTAAAAAAATGGAATCTTTAGCAGAAGATCCTTTTCCTCAGGCTCCTCAAACACATAAATCATTAATTCTGAAGCAATCCTTTGACACAGAGGTATTTGATTAGGAAAAACCTGCTGTAATGGAAAGGCTTTAGTTAGCTTGGGATGACAGAGATGCTTTGCATCCTGGTGAATCCTGGAGCTGTGGTTCTGCCTGGGTCACAGCGTTCCCAGCTCCCTTGGAGACTGTCGCAGTGCTGAGCGCTCGGCAGCTTTGGTATTCATCCAAGATGCGGCGTGACTGCTCCAGAAGGCACTCAGCTCCACAATCATATTTAAAACATCAGCTTCTGTCTCTGAGGTGGCAGGCTGGGTATGATGAGTCGGAATCCCACTGAATGAAGCATGATACAACCATCCTTCGGAGGCCATCTGTACCTCCTCCAGAGCACTATGGTTTTTCATAGCAGTCTTGGAAGAAGAAGTGCACTTGTCACACCTCCTGGGAATTTCTGAAGAATACAGTTCAAAAGTTCCCTTTTTCACTATTTCCTTATTCTAAAGCAGGGAAAGTATGTTTATCCTGTCCAGATCTTGAAGAGGTGAAATGAAGTTTGGCATCTTAATTTCAAAACACTCCGATCACTAAGACTTTCACCTCTGCTCAGACCTGATTTATGGCTTTTACCTTGCAGAACATATAATTCAAATCACCATCCACTTAGGTCCACAGGAAGAATCTTTAGGCCAAACCATTACAGCAACCCATTACTCTTCTGACTTTTCTACACCACCAGGAAATATCAGTGAATGCCAAACTTTTGCAACTGCAAACAAAGGGAAATGGATATTCATCTCTACCATTACTTTCGTAATTAGTTGAACAGGGAAAAAACAATCTTACCAGGAAATCCTCACAAGTCTGAACTACATCTATCAGCCTTGTTTGCTTGCCAGTTCTTCTGATGAACCACAGGAAATATATTCCGACTCCAGCACAGATTGTTCAGAGGAGACGAGAGAGGCTCATTAGCACTGTAACCTAAAGGCAGTAGGCAGACACAAAAAGCCTTCAGCCCTTGGATAGGGTAGAGCAGATGCAACCACATGGGCTTGCCTGACGCAACTGGATTATGTATTCATATTTATGCTGATCATATAACCTTGACTGTGGCTCTTTATCAATGCACATGTGACCTTGATAGAGCAGGCTCTTAGATCCCAAGCTCACGTGCATGAGAAACCTGGATAGTGCAGGTTCCCCTGCATGCAGCTTTCCAAAGAGCTCTATTTCTTCCATGCTGGAGGGTAACTCTGCAGTAAAACTACTAATTGGTGCAATCATCAGATATTAATAGTCACTTGAAAGAGTGGTGTAGTTGCTGTGCAGGACTTCCTAGGCACAGTAAGTCATGACAGGAGTATGCCACTTTTTGAAAACTATATAATTTTGTCAAAGCTTGCTGTACAACACAACATGAAATGGATTAAAAGAAATAATCTGAATAACTGAACAGTGTATTTAAAATTAAATACATCAGAAAGTAAATGAAGCATGGGTCTGGATGTTTCTGTTCCCTCCAGCTAAATTCCATATCATTAAATGAAGAATTTCATTAGGCTTATTAGTTTGTAGTCTATAAAACTTGTAGCAAATTCATATATGCCCCGCTCAGCTGCTTTCAAATAAAGGCATTAGAAGCTGTTTGACTAAAGAGTTTTTTCTCATTGAAATGCACAGAAAAATTTCTATTAGTTTCAAGTGAAGGAAGCAATCTTTATAAAAGTTTCCTTTTGAAACACATTGCTTGGAGTCCTTTACTGTAAGGAAAACATTGCTCTTTAGATCGCACCATGGCACTCTCCTAATTTTATGAGATTAGGAACAGCCTGTCAAAATTCTGAAACACAGGGGGATCCTAATCATGAGCAGCTTGTTCCAGCTAGAATCATATTTCCTATGTTGCAGGACAGCAGTGGGCAAAGTGCTTCATTTTCACCTCACAGAAATGTGCTTTTCCTCCCCAATTTCTCAGCAGAATGCAACAAGACACTTCCTCTGGCCCTTAGCAACAGCCCTTAGCCAGGGCCGACAGAGAAGTACAAGCAGCAAAGCCAGGACTAGCAAAGAGCTATTGATTCGTGAATGAAAGAGAACATTTTCTGAAATTAAAAAAAAGATCATCTAGTCACAATAACTCTAGGACAAGTCTAACTTTAGTGACTAGAAGCAAAAAGAGCAGGCAACTTGAATTGACATTGATCTTGCTGGCATTCCAAGGGTAATATTTTCATTATGATAAAATGTTCTTTAACAATCTCTCCCATGAATTGGGCACAAACATGCTTTTCTTCTACATTGGTCCTGCCTATCTTCCTGTTCCACCTATTTTTATACTACTAAAAAATATTTGTTTAGGCAATGCAAACAAAATCCCCCCTTCCATGTGTTTAAGTTCCCTTGCCGTTTGTGCTGTACTGTAGTACAAGACCAGCAAGACAGACGATAATTTAGTTTCAAAGGATTTTTTTGTCTCCTTTTCAGTCTCCCCTAAGAAGAGGAATAATAAAACTTGCCCAAAATGTTAGTAAACATGCAGGACAAAAGTTCTAGAGCACCCCTTCCCAACAAACACATCACCAGAGAAGCATTCACACACACATAAATAAAAACACATTTATGCAAGTGCACAGGCAAGTGTGTTTTGTCCAGAGAAATATTTTTGTCTGCAATAATATAGAACAATCAAAACAAAGTTGCATATTATATAGAATATTTGTATATAAAATTTCTTCAGCCATTTTTAAGCTTTGATTCCCAAAAGGCAACAAGTGGGAAAATGCATTTACAAATAATCACTGTGGATCTTCATCTTGCATAAATTTCCATGGTTTTCTTTGCCCATCTTAATCAGGCGATAATTTGTCTAATTAATATTTTTAATAGGAGGGAAATAGTTTGTGTGCTTTTCAGCACTGCTTCAAAAAAAATAGCAGTATTACGTGACAAAATGCATTGGTAGCAGATATATGACTATTGCTTGTTATTATAAAGCATCAGCTGTGCATTCATGGGCTGTACAGAAGACAGGCTCTGACTGAAGTCCTGTAGAGTCTCTGTTAAAATTTATGTGATTTTTTTTTCCTGCAGCTTATGATGTGGCAGAATGACCAATTTATGATGTGGGTGGAACTTTGTTCAGCACATGGAAATGCCTCCGCTCCCCAGATTATGTTCTCCTGTGGTAGGCAGTAATGCTTTCTGCCCTCCATATGGCCACCATGTGCCAGCAGACACCAAATTGGTATGTGGGTTAAATGTAAAATAACCACAGGAGCTCCTGAGCCAATAATTACAAAGCTACTTTTGATATGGTTAGTGTATCATTAGCTATACTGTGCAATAATAAAACAGAGCTCCTATTGTCCCTCTCTTCTCCTTCAGTAGCTTGGGAGCTCATTGCAGAGCTATCACACACAATTGGTGTTCATGAAATGCTTTTAGGAATTGTCATAGCAGCAGCAAAGAGCACACCAAAATTGGAGTCCTAATTAGACATTAGCTTGAATAAAATACTGGAGAGGACAAAAAAAAAAGGAGGCTTATTCTGTGCATTCATTAAAGACCTGTATCTTGCGTCCTGGTCTGAGCTGCTCAGGCTCTGGGGTAGATCAGCTGGTTTGGAGAGCATCTCAGATGTTAAAGAAGTCTCTCTGTCCATTCAAATCCTAAATTATCAAGTTTTAGCACTCTGTACTTTTGTGTTCAAGGAACACACGGCTCTGTAAACACTACTAGTTTCCAGTTTTATCCAGGTGCAGTTCAAGGCTTGGATGTGAGTTATTCTATAATTTTGGCCTTGCCACAAGTATCTCAAAAACTGGTCCCTGTGGTTTTACCCAGCAGCTGAGATAAACTGGGATTCAGAAGCAAATGCTTTCTGGATATGCTTTGCTATAGGCTTAGGACAGATCATTCTTAGTAAAGAGCTCATGACGGTTGCACTAGATCCTAACATTTTTGCAAGGGTTTTTAACAGAGATTTTTGAGAAGGTAGAATTTAGTGGGAGGGATTTGTTGTACAGGGAGTGCTTAAACTGGTTTTTCCCTTACACTTGGCAAATATGGATTATTACTTGTCATAGTGCATAATGGTATTTTATGTGTGATTTGGACTGACCTGCCATGTTAAATGAAAACAAATAGGACTTGTCACTCATTTGTCTTCTGAAAATGTCATTCAGAACATTCTAGCTGTCTGGTCCAGGATGGGCTTCCTACTCATCTCCTTGCAATGTCTATAAAGCAATAGATGAGCACAAATCTGTCTCTATCTGAAAATGTACAAACATTACCATTAATCAGGAACAGAGAAGTTGGTGCACATGCAAAATCCAGTTAGAAAGTAACTCACATGAACAGCAAATAGGATTTTCAGTTTTGTTGCCTGTTTGTCATTTATAACAACTGACCGTGTTCCAATGAGCTTTAGCATTTTCCTCCTTATAGTGTATGGAGTATATTATTATGTCATTGATTATAGTGTATTAATTATTCACTATGTTGAATTAAATAATAAAGAAAAGTATGTCTGGGGTATATAAAGGAAAGCTATGTGTATATATACATGTGTAGAGGGCAGGGCTCTAAGGGATCTGCCCTTAATGCTCTGTAAAGGGCCATCATTTTTTCTATGTTTTTGGTGTTATTTTTTGATCAAGGACTTGCAAGAACTCCCTGTGATCAAGGGAGTGAAAGACCTCTCAGAGGCAGCTTCTCCAGCTGTGACTTCCACCTAGGCTGCACATTGTGGGCACTGTAAAACCAGCAACGTGACACTTCATTGACAACCATGTCACACATCAGGGGCGGCTGCAACTCCTCGCATTTCATATGAACACTTCCAACTCAGCTTTAATCTTTATTAAGACTATCAGACAACACTTGCAAAAAAAAATCATTTAATTACAGTTGTACTTGTATATTTGTAACTAAAATGCTAGCCATGTAATTTCTACCTTTTTCTTTTTTTTTTTTTTTCTCTCCCCAGTCTGTTACAAACCAGTCATTGGTTCCCTGACCCAGACAGCTCCCACGGGTATCAAACACCCTCTAAGTACTAGATTTTTGGACTGGCTCTCTGATTTGGCTGACAGACATGCAAAATCACACATGGGAAACTGCTCCAAACCAGGTTGGCAGAGTCTGAAAGCTACTAGTCTCTGGAGTCTGTTCACAGATAGATGGGAATTACAGTAATTTTGTAGTCTCAGTCAAGTTCCTGGCTGACCGGTATCTGCATCACAAAGCCACCCTACACTATACCCTACACTTGGCAGTAATTAGTACTTTGTTAGCAATCTCCACAGGAAAATGGCTAGCAAAAAGCACAAAAAAACCCAGAGAGTGAGTGATAGGGCAAACAGAATATGGCTGAATATCCAAAATAGCTCTATGCAATATCAAGAAAATGCTTAATAAAGATGAAAACTCACAGTCTTCAAACGCACAAACCCGTGACATCATGGGTGCCACAAAGTCCTGATTGAACAAATCAAGGAATGGAATAGGAGACAAGATAGAGCTTTTTCTTCAAGATAAAAAACAGGACATGACATTTAGACATGTATCCTTGCTTTCCATTTCAGTGAGATCTAAAGCCTGGCTTCTTGACTGCCTTTGAGTGAAAGAGAGGAGAGAAAAGAAAAAGATGTATGTCTTGTTGGATGTGTTTTGGAGAAAACTAAATCATTAAGAAGTAATATATGAGGGCCTTTTTGCTTGAGCAGCTCATAGAGATGTTCAAGAGTAGTCCTTGTCCCTGCAAGGCACTTCAAATAGCAGCATATCCTTTGAAAAGCAATAAAGGAAGACACAGACAGTTGTCAGGGTCTTGGAATACATTGAGGGCAGGATTTCCCTCAGAAGGTGTGGTGTGAAGAGACAATGTTTGGGGACAGAGATAAACTGAATCTGATTCAGCTAATAATGAGGGGTTACTTAAAAGGGTGGAAGGTAATCTGGGTGAAAGAAGGCAGGTATGAAATGACAGACCACTATTTTAGGAACAGCCTTACTATTAAGGATGAACTATATAAGTGCAGGTTTCTAAAAATTCATAAACTGGTGTGGAGGCCTCCTGAGAAAATAATTGAAAGGATAAAAGAGTAGGGGACCACTGGCAGATAATGAAAAAAAAAACCCTTATTAAAAGTTCTTCAATAAGCTGTTCAGATACAAAGGGGAAAAAAGCACATTTGCAGGATTGATATGGTTATTCTAAGGCATTCTTTAGGCACCTGGAAATCAAAGCCCTATAGAAATCCCGGAAAACCAGGACACCTCTCTATGTCTGACTGTATAATATGTAAGGACAAAGCAAAACGTTTGGGCATACAAAGGGTTACAAATAGTGGGAGGTGTAAAAAGCAACCTGAAAATATTATCAGGACATAAGATGATGAAAAAAATACAGCTATACAGAGAGCAAATAACAGACTGCTCAACAGAGGCCAAAGTATCCATTGTTTCAGTCTTCACTAAAGAAGCTTGTTATGCACAATGCCCAATAAAATTAGTTTAAACAAAAGAATACGGGGTCAGGCCAGAGCAGAGAGGGAACAGTTAGAAATGCTTATCTGAAGCAATATTCAAGGCCTGACCACATTCACCAAGAAGCACTGAAGGAACAAGTCACAGTCATGTCTGAGCCATTAGAACTTGCCTTGGAGTATGTTGGCTTGAGGATCAAGGGGGCAATTTAGGATAGAATAAAATAGATATAATTATAAATATAATTATAAATATAAGTATAAATAGAAATATAGTGAAATACCTCTCTGTTGAAAGGGGAAAAGGAATTATAGAGCAGCCAGCCTACTCTTTCTGAAGCCCAGAAAGAGACACTTACCAAGTTTGTTTACAATATATCTACAAACATTTTGAGGAAAAGGTGTTAAATATTAAAACCAAATCACACCTAAAATTAAAACCAAATCACACCAAGTCAGACTCATTTCTTTCATTTCCCAAGTAACTACCATTCGTAGCATTCAATATGCTGTATTTTTATTTTAGCAAGGATTCTGGCATGACCCTTTGTGACATCCAAATATTAACTGGTTAAGTGAAAGTAAAATTGCTGTCTAATGAAGTGCACACAAATAATTGTGGACACTTAGTTTTGTGACACACACAGGTGATAGTTTAAATGCAGTACCACCAGAAGGTCTTGTATATCTGATTTCTACTTCTGGATGATGTGGGTATTGGAACAGACAATAGACTTATGAAATTTGCAGGTGACCATGAGGAATAGGGATGGGAGAACTTTCAGGTGCTTGGGAGACCAGGATCTGAATTCAAAATAGTCTTCACTCCAAATTAAACAAATGGAGTTTAGTAAAAACATATCGAAAGCATTATTCTTGGAAGGAGAAAACAAATTAATACCTAAAGTATAGGGAAAAAATGCAATATTTTCAGAGGTTCTGAAGGAAAAAAAAAGGTCAAAATTATGATAGATTTCAAACTCAATGACCTAATAACATGGCACTGTTATATGTATTAGGAGCTAGACTGTGTGTAAGAAATGGGATTGGGAAGTTTCTGCAGAAGTCCCATTTACAGCCCCAGGCATAGTTAAAAACACAGGTGAACTAGAGAGAAGTAGGCAGAACCAATAAAAGTGAAAGGAACATATGAAGAATGGTGGGAGAGACTGAGATGCCTCTTTCTTGTGGGGGATGACAAGGGGCACGACATCAGATGTCCAGTGCACAAGCTTGTCACAGGGAGGGTGGTGGTCCACTGGAAGTTTGTAGGACCAAAAGAAGTGAATTTTGTTGGCAGCAAAGCAGATTTGGGTCTTGTAGTGAGGACAAAATCCCAGCTGTGAAGCCATTTGGGTAAACACATAAATAAAAGCTGAGGAGTTCTCCCTCCCAGGAAAAGGATTGTGTTCTGAATATGAGTAGCAGCAAGAAGTCTACAATAAAACAATCCAGAAAACCAAATTTTCTTTTGCAACCAGGCATCCCACCCTGACTTCCCCAGCTAATGGAAGGATTACTGGCAGCCTGTCTCACATGTTTACTCAACACTATAATTATCATTACCTACAGACTCACTGAGCTCTGATTTGCCCTCCACTGAATGATTGGTATCCTAGTAACACTTTTCCTCTTTTTTTTCTTTTGAATATCAATTATTTTTATCTTTGCATGATTTGTCAAAGCAAAGGCTAAGGACCTTTCATGCTGTGTAAAGTCAATGTTTTACCAAGACAGACAGACTTTGTTATGCTCTTCAGGAGATCTTGGATCATACAACTTGTTATTCCAGTTCAGAGCAGTCACTTCACCCAACTTTCCTTCTCCACAGCAGCTGTTGCCTTCACAGTATATTCTTAATGAACAGAAATCAGACAACAAGAAAGACTGTTTCACTCAATTTTGCTTCCACTCCAAACTAATCTTGCTCCCTCCCCAGGTTCTCTATACAATAAGACCAGGCTAAATAATAAGAATCTTAATTAGAAAATTATCATTAGTCAAAGAACATGTTGATTTCGTCCCACACACACATCCACCATAATATAACAAAAGCCACCATTTCCAAGGTCCATGGAATCCCTAAACTCCCTAAATCCACCTTTGTCTTCGGAAAGAGGAGCACTAGTTCTGCAGTGTCCCAGAACCCCTCTGAATACCACTCCCCAGCAGTTTTTATGATAAGAATTTGCTGCCTGGACCTTTGGCTTTGGAAGCTGCCTCTAGGACTGTCTCATGTCCTTTTATGATGAAGGCCAATGATTAAACCAGCTACCGTTATCACTTCATTGTGGGGATTGGTGTCTTTATTAATAATCTGCATGACAGTTAAGGTTGTTTGGAATCTCTCTCTGGCTGAAGGGAGCTGTAGGAGTGCAGGAATTACTGCAACATGAGGTGATGGCCAAGATTTACAAGATAAATCAAGGTGCAAGATGAGTGGAACTGCTCAGGTTCTTAGCTTTGCTGTGTTTTCTGGCTTTTACCTTCCCTTTTGGGTGGTCATGGGTTTTTTCACCCTAAAATACCCTGCCACACCATGCTCCCATTTTTACCTGATTCATAACATAGCTAAAGGAATTAAACAGCGACGCCGACAGTCTGGTTCTTGAGTGCAAACATGTCGAAAAAGGAGTGGAATGCCTCTGTCATCACTAGCAGATTAAGGAACCTCAGTTTCACCTTCAGTTTTGCTTGTTTCTACATTCCTTAAGCAACTCTACTTTATCAATGCCTGTGAAAGGTCTTATTGCTTCAACATCAGATTTGCTTCCATGTTTCTTCTCCCAAGCACGACTAGACCAATTCAGGATCTTCACAGACTCATCACAAACATTAACAGATTTTGGTTAGTGAGGAACCTCCAGAACCAAAACCTGCCCATACCCTGGGGAGAGGCTCGTGACTCCTGGAAGACCACGTGAACAAGAGCTGCTGTTGGGTAAGTGTGGCAGATGGGTGTGCTAAGGAACCTCTGACTACTGCACCATTAAAATAACACGTTTCCTAGGTTATAGAGAGAGCTAATTTCTGCCTACAGAAGTGTCTTAAATATACCTTTATTGTAAATGGTTTAAAAATATGTGTTGAGGACCAACACTACTAATATGTGGGTAAATGATAATGTGTTTTATGAATGTCTAGTCACAAGCATGGTTGCCCAAAATATCAAGACAATTCCTCTTTTCTGTGGATAAAGTCAAAACAAAGGGATCAGAATTTGATGGGAAAAGACACTCACAAGTTTCAGACATGAATCCTGCCACATATCAGAGATTTCATATTTGTTGTTCGACACTGCATCTTGAGGGAGACACTGAAAGTAGATTCTACAGAGTTTTCCAAGGGTCATCTTTGTTGTGCTGTCCTTGAAGTTTTCTCTGATTTCATATGGCAGCATGTTAATAAAGATTGAGCATTGGCACTTCCATCACCCCTACTTTAAATGCATTTTTTTAATACAGGACCAAATAAGTCTGAGTGCAAGAAAGATATCAAGAAAAGACTTGAAATGAATGAAGCTTTCCAGATAGATGTCAAAGAAAAAGCAAATGGTAAGGAGAAAATAATCTTATCCTGCCCACATTGGGTCTTAGAAACTAAATTTCTGTTTGCCACTTCAGCATAACTATGAGCAACTATATAAACATCTAGGTTATCATTACTCATTTGTCTGCAACACAGTCAGGGTGAATGATGGCAGCATCAGAAGATGCCATTAAAGTCAGTAGTCTCATTGTGAAGTTATTTAGCTATTACACACAGAAGATAAGGTACTCCCTGCTCAAAAAAAGCTGCATTTCTACTTTGCAGACATTAACAAAATAATGCAAAATCACAAAAGGGATGGTATGCTCAAAATTTCAGAGCAGACCACTAAAACTAGGACAGTGCTGTGAACGGTGTTGCCTGTTAATGTCTCCACAGCTGGGATTGTACTCATGGTGCTCAGAAGCATCCAGTCTCAGAGCTGACACATCCCAACACAGCTGCCAACGTGCTCCCATCCACAGTGAGGTGAGGAGGGCAAAGAAATCAAAGCAAAACAGAAGGTATAATTTTTTCTTTATTAAGTCCCTGAAAACACTGTAGCTCTACTAAAAACCAAAAAAATAAACCTTGTACTCAGTTTAGAAAATATAAAGCAAAGAGAAAATCACTTGTTTTTGTAGAGGTGATGCACCAGGTTATTATGCTTTGTTAATTTATTTTAAACTTTGCTGTATGTAAAGGCGTTTACCTATTTCTCTTTTGTTTTGCTGTGAGGGTTTTTTTAATCAGAAAATAGTCATCTGCTATAACAAATTGTAGAATATGAAAGCCAGATGCCTTGCATTTTCCTTTGACTGAAATCTGCTTCCCTCCACCTAAACATTACAATTTTTCCTTACCCCAAGATGAGAACATTTCCTAATCTTTCTTTTGGCCCCTAAACAAAGACAAAATTTGGCTCGAACAATGGAGGATTTATCAATTGTTAGAACCATATAATCAATAATTTTCAAAGTGAAAATGTTGATAACTGGATGCTTGCCAAGCACCACTCTCTGGGAAGGAGGAAAATTTTAGACAATCTTTGAGGGGTGGAGTGCACATCTGTCTTTGCATTAACGACAACTGGTGAATAAAGATTCAATCCAGTATTTTTATTTTACCATTAGTTAAAAAAAAAAATTGCTAAGGGTTAAATTCTGATTCCTGTCACGCCAGTGGTGAAATTTCTCGAAGCTCTATTTGGATCAGAGTTTCACCTGTGGCATCTCACAAGAGAGAATTACCTCTCAATATGTTTCCTGCAAACTGCCCAGACAAAGAGACTTTATTTATTTAATGTATATTCTTAACACAGGGATGTCAGAGACTGCAACCTGTAGCCAGAGAATGAAAAGAGGAGGAAAATTTTACTTCAAATTAGACATAAGTAGAGTCAGTTTTGTGGCAGTGAAATAATCCTGCTGAATGTGGAGATATTGCTAATGCCTGTGAAGCTTCGTTTCAATAGGAGATGCAGTGGAAAAAGAGCAAAGGTAATGGTTCCAAGTAATGCCCACTTCAAGTTCTGCAGCAGATCATGGTACACTGTTCACTGTTATCTCTAGGCTCAGAAGGAAAATGTACTTAGCAGAGTCTCATACAAGTTTTACTTCAATTGAATGACACCAGAAGCCCAGTGTTTGCAAACCTGTGGTCAAAAGAGGAACCAACACTGGAAAAAATATGTAATTTTCCCAGTTCCTTACTAACTGTGCAGTGTAATATGATCACAGAAGGATGAAAATATTTATATGGTGTGTCATAATCAGAGGAAGACATAATTTGCATTGTGTAACAGACATGTTCCCTGACACTAAATAGCTACATGTGGTTTTTTTTCCCTGGGCACCACGAAGGAAGAGACATGACTGTCTAAAAAGGAGGCTAAAAGGGATAATGGGGTCAGTGAAAATTCAATTCCCAGAAAAATACCGAAATTATTTACAAGCAGCTACAATAAAAAAGTGAGATAGATAATAACTGCCAGTGATTTGTAAAGGACAAACTGGACCAAAGAAACTACATTTTTGGTGGAGAGTAAGCCATGTGAATAGGGATATTTCATGGCTTAATAAAAACTCCCTAAAAGGGCGTTTTATTAAACCAAAACCAAACCAACAAACAAACAAACAAAACAGGAAAATAAAAACCACCAACTGAAAAAAAAAAGACAACAAAAAAAGCCTTGCCAAAGAGTGGGGACACAATTGGCCAGAAAACTACTCAGGAAGTATTACTAGTTCTTCAGAGGGTCTTAAGGTACTTTCCATCATTTCTATTTGTGAGATGGAAAACTGCATGCATATAGATGCCCACCTGGAAGGCTGGAAGGAAGGAGAAGAACTGTAAAGGATCTTGGCAAACTAAAGAAATTACCTAGAAATAAGATGGAATCAAATAACAAGATTTTGCAACTGCAAAATTATTAAGGCAATAGTGATTACCTGCACAAAGAAAGGATGAGGATTAATTGGGTAGGGAAGAATTCTGCAGAAAAGGATCCAGGGCTGGCTGTAGATCACAAGTTGTATAGGAGTCGACAAGGACCCATTGTTATGAAAAAGATAAATATTACAGTTGGATGGATAAAGAGAATTATTGTCTGTAGGACACATATTTTGCTCTACTCAGCATTAATAAAACCTCAGCTGGAGGTCTGTGTTCAGTTTTAGGAAATGCATTTCTAGAATGGTATAGACCAAGGGAGAAGAGTTGGGTTTGGATATCTTAAAACTGGGGACGTTTCATCTAGAGAAAAAAAAAAACAACCTGAGGAACAACATAACAGTCATGAAGTATTTTACAGAATACTACAAAAAGGAATGGGATTATCTGTTTTCCATATCCACAAAGGACAGGACAAGGAATCATGGGCTTAAAACAATGAAAGATTTGAGCTAAATATTAGAAAAAACTTTCCAACTCTAAGAGTAGATAAGTATTGAGCTGGAAGCTTTTTAGACCCATTTATGCAAACCACTGAGGCACAGGGATAAGAACTAGATTATTTTCACAGGTCCCTACAAGCCATATTGTCTGTGACTCTGTTCATTTGGAAATGCCTGAGCTATTGAGGTAATAGATATTATCAATACCTTGTAAAAAAAATTCAAATATTTCATATTCACATGAAAATGGTGTGTTCCAACATCTGGTTTTGTAATAGCTGCCATAATAAATTTCACCTACTAGTCAAGTGATCACGCACATTTCCCTTTGCCATACAGAGCAGCACTTTTCAATATTATTTTCCAAGCCTTCATTTATGGCTGTGTCTTCTGAAAGGAGCTCACTTTCTAAAACCTGCAGATGCTTTCTAACACTTTTGAAGATACCCCATTGAAACCCATTTAGTTTTAGTATGACAGAAAAAGCTAGAAAAAAAATTTGCCTGCCACTTTAAGAAGGAAGTGGCTCATTTTCTGAAGATAAGTGTACCATAACACCATACATTTATAAGTACGTATATATTATATTTACAGTAATATTGTATACTTACATAGGCAATAACACTGCAGCAGGCAGTGAAGAGAAGGACCCGTATATTTTATAATGTCTGTGCCATCCCTTGCTAAGGCAAGCCTATTTTTTACAAAGCATTTTATAGCAGTTTTTAATGATTGTTACATATAATGAATGGTTGCATATGTCTGGAGGGTAACATTAGCTCGACACACAGGGTGATGTGAGCAGCCCTTTCATGTTTTATGGGTTGCCTGTCATGCTGTTGCTCTTATACAGTTCTTTGAACACAGTATATAAAGTACATATGCCAAAAAGAAGCTATGTAGTCATTCCAAAAGAGCAAGGGGAAGGGCAGGAAGGAAATACCTGCCTGTTAGATATATCAGATGAAAATCACTTCATTAACAGTCTATTCAAAGGCTAAAGGGGAAGGATGCTTGCAGCCAGCTCTCTCTGAACTCTTGAAAAGCAACACACAAATGCACCAGCAGAAGTGGAAGTGAGAATCCTCTTTGCCAGCACTCCTGGTCTTTCTTGTTACCCTCATCAGTTTCAAACAGGTGTAAAATCAGTGTCCAGAGCTAATCCTGATTTCTATCAGTGAGGAGGAATGATCTGGGCATCCTCTTCTAAGTCTTGCAGCTCTAGTGATTGCCTATAAGTATTATGAGGTACTCAGAAATGTAGGGTTGTATAAGTTAATTTGTTTTATGTTTCACAATCTGCAGTGGAAGAAAAGGAGCTCTAACAACACAAGAGACTTTTTTCTCTGTGTATCTGTATGCACAGGTAAGTACTGGGCCATCTTCAGACCATTACAGCTACTAACAGAGTCACCATCACTGCCATGGGAGTTCAAGGGAGCAAGGAGTGGTGGAAACTCTGGGTACACCTCCCAGACTTGCCTTCCCTGCCCAGGCTAGTGAAGGTCATCCTGCATCCTTGCCTTTGTCACCAGCCTACCTGATGCTCTTTCTTCAGGAGCTGCAGGTCCTTTCTGCTGTGACAGCAGTGTGGGAGAACACAGATGTTGCCCAGCTCCTACCTCTCCCTTCACCCCTGCCACTTTCTGTGGGTCCCATGCTGCACCCTCCCCATGACACTACAACTGCCCCTCAAACTGGACTGGGGAACTCAGATGGGTTAAAAATAACCTTTTCTTTTGCTGAGTTATTTTTAACTCGGATCATTTCCCCGATCCGGGTCACCACGTAGCTGCACGAATAGTTGCAGCCAGAATGTGCCAGCATATTTGCAGAGTGGAAAAAATTGATAGAGGAGGGTAGGGAAAAGTTTGATTGTGGGGAGAAACTACTAGGAACCTTCTCAGGGCTTTTGAGCAGGCACACTGGGCGTCCTCACTCAGGGTCTCCAGTGAGAACGAGGCTCAAAAGTGTTTTATGATGAAGACACCTGAACAATATCCATGGTGTAGTGCTTTGTGTTGCTGTTGTGGTTTGGAAAAGCTGGATGGCAGGACCTCCGAGGCCATCAGGAACTTGGACAAAGTACATTTGTCACCAGCTTTATCAGCTGCTTTGCTCGTGTGGTACATATGGGTTTCATAAAGAGCTGGTCATATGCCAGTTTACAGTACGATTTTGTGAACTTTACAGAGTATGTGTATAACTGATATCCTCTATAGTATCAAATATCAGATGTGAGAAGCTGCAACTCAAATTTAAATATATAAGGTAACAGTGAAAATGGAATGCCTCACAGGTGGATTAGATATGAGCTGAGCACAGGAGATGTTGCTCTTCAGTTTTCCAGGCTGCAATGGGTAGTTGCCTGTGTAGCCCAGAGCAGGGCATGTGAATTAGCCCACGTGGCAAGTGGAATATTTTGAGACTGTGCCAATCATAGATATGAACCAGGGAGTAGCATGCAAAGTAAATGAGGGAGACAGAAAGAAAAATCAGCTGCTTGTGCATGTGTGGGAGTTGGTAGGTATAAGTCAGGCCATCCAGGTCTGGTACAGCAGCAGGGAAATTCCTGCCCAGGAGGGGAGAGTTCAAGGCACAGAGCAAGTGAACATTCCCAGACCAACCTTCCACAAAGGCTCAGAAATCAGGGTGCTGCTGGGAGATAGCAGCCCCAGTTCTGATAAAAAAAAATACCTCAAGTCTCCCAAGTAAACTGGAATATGCTGTTGCCAAGATATCCAGTTTTTACACTTTGGCTGGAATTATATTTCACACTTGCCCTACCTGCAGCTTTTTGTTTCTGATCTCATAAGTAAAACTCTTAGTGTAATTCTTGCTGAATAAACCATTTCCTTCTCCTGCCATTAAGGTTGTTTTGTGTTGCAAAGTGAGACAAAATAAAGATGCTGCTACAGAAGAACCAGGATATAGCATCACCCCAAGGAGACTACTTCTCAAGGCATGCTCAGGACCAGGCACTTCTTACTGCATGCTATGTTTTGGAAAGAAGGTCTTGCTGCCAAGTATGTCCTATACTCCACCCCATTTCTTTCTACTACAGAAAAATGAAATACCACACATAACTGCAGGCAAATACCCAAACTTCCAATGAGCAAACTCTGAAATATGTGATCTCAACAGAAATTGGAAACTGGAATGGTATTCAAATGAGGCTGTACTGGAAATTTGGAAGTGGTTCTGAGGCAGCATTGTAAAATAAACTTTGTAAGGATGCAGTAAAGAGATGCATTTTTCATTGACTGAAAATTCTGAAGTAAAACTTTGAAAGTTTAAATTGTGATGCCTGGTGCTTATAAGGAAGAGCCATCTTAAGATTTAAATAGGATTTAGATGCAGTGGAGGTATGCTTCAGACAGGTCTCAGAAGCCCATGGCTAAGCATCTCACAAAATGTCACTGCTCAAGGATGCCAGAAATGAACCCTTAGCAAGGTCAGCTCTGTTCCCGACTTCTTTTGCTCCAGGAGCCACTGCAGCAGATCAGGACACTGTGATCAGCACAATGGCAGCTCGCACAGTGGGGACCATATTGCTAATCTCCCCATTTTGCAGAATACATGTGTTCTGTGGAGTATTTTCTGCTCTGAATCAGGATGTTTGGGAGTTCAGATCAAATGTTCTTACTGAGAGAGTCAGCCAGCTAATCTCCATGCCAGGAAATGAAGCCATCTGATGTCCCGAGGTGAAGCTATAGGAGGCTGTATGAGTCCAGAACAACTTGAAATCTGTTTTCTAAATAAATCCTTATTGGTTTGGAGTGTCTATTTTCTACCACAATCAGTATTGCCTTCTTTTTATTTTCAGGCCTCATCAAGGGCACGAATACAGAATCTGCTACATACAGGTATGATTTTACAGATTTTACAGACTCTTAAATAGCATTTCTAACGTTGTTTGCAAAAAAAATATGAATGCTGTCTGAAGGAGACAGAATACACTTTTTATTGGCAAGCTGTAATTTGCTCTTCTGCCTCTGAATCTTGTGTGTTGCAATGCTGCAAATAAAGATCCTGGAGAATGAGAGTTTGTTTGGCTCTATCAGCAGTGACATTAACCTCAGACAAATGAAAAATTTCAGCTAGAGAAGTCTTTTAAAATTTTATTTTTGTCATTAGCACAATAGGTCTCTGTCTTCCAATCTTTTGGAGAATGAGGGAAGTCCAAAAGTAAAAACCCTGTTTATTTTGACAATGTTCTGAAATTAGTATCTCCATAAGATGAGCATAGCACCAGCTGGCATAGACAACTTGTGCTTCCCAGTCTCTGTCCAAAGGACTTACATTCCCCCACTGACTACAGAAGGCCCTAGATCTTGGTGGGAAGACACACAACATGATTAGATCAAATCTGATTGCTGCTGGTGCCAAAATGGGAAGAAGATCCTGTTCCCTCTTCTCAGTTCTGCTGCCGGCTCCAGTTTCCTTGTCTATTTACCTTTGTGCCAGGTCTGGCATCCAGCAGGATCAGCCATACGTCTTCTCAACTCGGGAGTCCAGAAGAAAATTAAAGCAATTGGAAAACTGTCCGCAAGCTTTGAGAGCTGAACTGGTCCAGTCCAGTGAGTTGCAGAGTAAGTCCTGTGACATCACATCAAGATGATAAAAATGTATAAGAGCAGTAAGGTCACCTACTTGCAGTTTTTCATAGGAAGCTTGAATAATTTTGGAGGCATTTGGACAATTTGAAGTAGCAGGATGTAGTTCCCTCCCATCATGTGTAGCTGCCTGGAGAGCAATAGAGAATTTCTGTGCTGAGGAGCCAATTTCTCAGGGTAAAGATGCCAGGGAAAGATGCTGACTTCCCAAGCCATGGTTTGTATAAGGGCTCTGCAATGCCTGACTTGCACTGGCACAGAGACCAGAAGAGCTAAATTTGTTCGGAGTGAAAACAGGGACTTCTGGTGATACCAGAATACTGACTTGGCAATTAAGAGGTCCAGTTAAGGGCCAAGGAAACAGAAAATGCTTTGCTGACTGGGTAATCCCCGCTACCTAGCCTGAAGGATGAGGGGAGAGGCATCTCAGCGATGAGGGGCACTGACAGTAAGGTCAGATCATCTCTGCCTCTCTCCATACACAGCTCATGGGATTGTGTTCAAAGGCTACATGAGTGACAGCAACACCATTCGGAGGTCTCAACCACCTTTATCTGGAGAAACTGGGAGGATTTATAGACTCTATACACTTAAAAGCCTGGAAAGGAAGACCTCTGTCTTTTTTATCTTTGAAGTTTACACTCTTTCTTCCCCTTATCACTAGAAGTTTTACCAGAGCAGAGAATGAATTTCACCATCAAAACATTAGACAGCTGTGTAAAATAAGAAGTATTTTTCCAAAGAGGAAGCTCAAGTGTTTCTGCCCAAGGCAACTCAGGATCAAAAGAAGGACACATTGATTTCTCAAATAAAAGCATTTTCAAATGAGAGTCCCTTACTCTTTGGAGTTTTTAGAAAATTATTTGCAGATGGCACATCCCTCCCTGGTGTGACTTTTTCCAGACCCAGGGAGCATTTAGCACATCTGCAGTTTGGAGGCAATGCAGCTCAAACATTTAAGCGCCGACTTAGTAAATGAACATATTACTGTGAGTGCCTCCTAGGTAAATAACAGAAGTTTCCTTATGAAACGATCAAAGGAAATGCTAACAAAACCCTTCCACTGGCACAACACAAAGTGCCCGTTTATCAGCTATCTGCAATTATTTACACAAGAAGGTCCTGCAGAGCCCAAGGAGGCACACGGTGCCAGCTGTGACGCATGGCCACGTGCACCTGGAGCTGAGAGCAAGGAGAGGAGCCCAACCTTTGAACACAAACCTACATGAATGGGATTGGTGTTGTTCTGGGAGTGCAGCGCAATGGAAATGTCTGTTTCAAGTGCACTGGTCCATATAGATCAATAGCAAAATGTGCAGAATTGGCAAAATATTCAAAGAAGCATGCCTTTAAAAAACACAGGCAAAATCTTTACATCCAAACTACAGCTTCCAGATGTTTACCAGAACACCTAGAAATTACTGCTATGGTGAAAATCATATTTCTTCACTTGGCTCCATGTGCTGGTTTTGTCAGCTGTGTTCTTACCAAGAATTATATCCATAACTTTTGCTCAGTTTAACCAGTGAAAGATACACATGTGAAAAGATGAGACACATAACTCTTGAAGTTAACCATGACCAAATCCTGTCAAGTGTAGAACTAAGTTTGTTTTAATAAGAGTTGTTAAATAACAATGTTGTCTCAAAGACATATCTTTGCCTTACAAAATGACTTATGAAAAGCCTCGGAAATTTTTTTGTTATTTGAGCATGCGTATTAATTGGATACCAATAACACACACACAAACACAGTGGTTGGAGGAGTTCTGTAAATGACTGTGACATAAGGAGACATTTAACAGCAGCAAGTTGAAGATAGCATATCTTAAAAAGTGTCTTTTCACATTTTGGGATTCTGTTTCAGTACTAACGTAACAGGAGGAGGGCTGCCTGCTGAACCAGCAGCAAGATCTCTCCACAGAAATTTGGGGGTTCACTTGGGGATCCTGCCTCTTTGTGTTAACTTTCTGCAGTGCATTTCTCAGAAAGAAGGTCGTGGTCTCAAGGGCATCATGACATTCGTGTGTATGTGCTCCAGACTGTTCCAGCAGGAACATATGCCTGTGCTTTTGGGAAAGGATGTGTTTTTCATTTCAGTGTGAAAGCCCTTATCAATGTGCTAGCATGTGGGGAGGCTCAGGAGGAGAATTATACAGAAAAAAATATATATATACCACAGCCTCTCGAGAAGGGAAATCTATGACAGGTGGGTTAGGTACAAATATCTGAATAGTACATCACTAAATGATTAAGAAAACCCCTGGCAGTGCTGTCTCAGTGCATGGAATTAGTCGGAACCCAATTAAAAACCCGCTATTGTTAGCAGTAAAGTGCCAACTGAGTTTGTGAATTCTGAATCAGGATGACTTTTGGAATGAAAGAGGGGTTGTAGCTGGATAAGCCAGGAAAAATAAAATGTGTTGGCATAAAATTCTTTTCACCATCAGTAATGAATTTGTTGACAGATATTATGTAGAACTGAGTACAGACACTGCCTCCACATGAACAATTTCACCAAAAATTACAACATACACCCTTTCAGAAGATTATACGACAAAAATAAACTTCTCAGTAAGAATGTCTCTGAGCTCCACAATTTATCATGTTTCAAAGGAGTCATACTAAGGAAATTTGCATCTGAGAATTTCATAGTTGTGCTCTCACAGGCTTAGACTTAACCAAGAGTAACCGAAGCTCTGTTATATCTAAAAAAAAAGCTTTAAGTAGCAAAGTAAAATAATTATCAGGCTATTTTCTCCACCATGTAAGGCAGTTGCAAAGATTTATAGACCAATCCTGCAGGCTGGTTTCTTTTTAATTTAAACGACAGCTACCAGTGAAGGGGAAGTGTTTCAACAAAAGAGAAAGTAATTGGAGATTATATTTGAAAAAACAATTTGGCTTTTACAGAAAGAGGTAACTTTGAAAAATGACCTGGGGGTTGTAACTAAACACGATTGTTCTTATAGGAGCTTACAGTTGGAAAGTGTCTGGCCTAACCTGTTTCTCCTGAATGCAAATTCTTCGCTGACGTTGTACAATGTCCCTGCTGGAAGGGGATGGGCAGCAGCAACCTCCTGGCTTTGCACACTGAAGGAACAGGAGTCTGGCAACTGTGCAAGCAAAGTTTATAACCCTTATCTGGTCAAATGCCCCTTTTGTATTCAGGGCAGGGAGTAAAGCGCAGAGATCAGGAAAAACAGAAATTGTAGTTTCAGCTCTGAAGTAATTCTGTGTCTGGGGAAATGGGCTGGTCTCTTGTCACTCTTGTCTAGTTCTGATGGGTTTGTTGCTTCTGAGGACAAAGTGCAGTGAAAGGACAGGAAAGGAAAAGACAATATATCACTTTACCTTTTTTGCTTTTGTTGTTCTTCTCATCTTTTCTTATTTAACACATGAAGTGCATAAAACTGGTGCTTCTTGCTCCACTTTGAAGCATCTTCTGTTACATCTGACAGGCATCTGGTTTCAGAAGAGTTTGTTCTTTCAGTCCTACTCTTGAGATGGATATGAGCTCACATGCATTGTCTTACACTCCCAGTATTTACTTTGGAGAGTCAGTTCTGAAATGAAGTCTTTGGACCTGCTTCCTCATCTCTGTGGGAATCAGTGGTCACTCCCCAATAAAGGTATGTTTGATTATCACTGCAAATGTAAACACTACAATTCAGGGACAGCTTGATGTAAAGCCTACAGTCTCTGGGGATGAAAGCAAGATCTTTGCCTGACAGTGCTGAAGTTAATTTTAGCCACTTGCTGTTTCCATAAAGCTACAGTTTAATTTCTAAATCATGGGTTGTGTCCCAGCAGTCTCAATGAAAATCAAGAAGTGTTTTATTTCTAGAGTTGAAGTAAAACTTAGCACAATAGAATTCCATACTGCAACTTTGTAGTCTGTTATCATCTTTCTTACTCAGAGTGAAGTTAGACATTTCCAGCCTGTATTTATGATCAAGGATGCTTCAGAATAATGTATATAAATTGAGTTTTATTGATCATTGAACATCTGCTGGCACTTAAGTATGTTAAAACCTAAGCATGAACAAAAGCTTTGCAAGTTTGCATTTTTTGATGCTTATAAAATTATAATTTATAATCAAGTACACTATGTTATGTTTTCTTTATCACCTTCATAAAGATAAAGTAATTTAAGCAGGGGCTTGGATTACAAGACCATTACAAGAATGCAAAGACTCAGAGTTTTATGATTTATGGAAGAAAAATTCCATTGTTTTTCCCTTAAATCTGACACAATTTAATAGCATTTTGCCTACTGTGGTACAGGGTATGTGCCAGACTATGATTACTGCAAACAGAATTGGAAGTGCTATAAAATAATATTTTTCTTATTTTCCATCCATTGCCAAAGGTGGTGAGCAAATGACTTTGTCTAGCTTCCAGATCATACAGTTTTCACCCATCCTTTCCAACACTGACTAATATAGAACACGAGCCAGAGCTGATACAGACCCTTCTTAAAGTATGTGCACTTCGCACACAACTCTCATGGATGCTCAGATCCTTCCTTGTAAGTACAGCTTGAGCAAGGAGTCAGGAGTGGGGGAAATGTAGTACTGGGGAGAAATAAAACACCAGGGCATGCAACCCTGACAGGTGTGGGTTCAAGAAAAGCCTCTGCACATCAGGTGTGTGTTGGAAAATTACGTTCTTTTATGAAAATGTGGGTCATAGGAACTGAAAGCAACTCAGAAGAAAGAGCCTTTGTCTCATTTCCCAGAGTTACCAAGCCTCTTTCATGTGGCCCGACCTTTTCTCTTTTTTTCCAAAGTCAAACATGAGCTAGACCAAACATGCTAGCAGCGTGTCCAGGTGTGGAAGCAGTAAAGCTGGCCCCCCTTGAGTTTACAGAGCTGCTCCTCCACTGGCATAGGGCTGACCAGGTTTGAGCAGGAGGAGCCCCAAAGTTCCTGCTGAACACCAGTTTTGCTAGATAAGCAGTACCTAGAAATTCAGAGCCTGCTGGAAGGTGTGACTGCAAAGGCACTGAGAATATCATAGGGGTTCTGAGGTACCTGAAATGAAGAAAGGACAGCTTTATGTTCAAGACAGATTTTGTAAGAAATGGTGGCCTATGTCACACCTAGCTAGCTAAATCAGATTTTAAAATGCTTGGGTAAGATGTTTTTTCATGGATAACAAGTAAAAATCATCCATCCTTAAATCTTAGCATGTAAAATAACTATGAAAACCCACTGCATGTTTTTGCCCATCTTTTCAATGAGAAAATCACCCTTTAATTGTAATCATGATAACGCTAAGAAATTCCCAGGATAGAACCTCTCTCTTTCCTGCCCCCCACACGTGTCCAGTGCCTAATCTCTACTGCTCAGGAAGGAAATGCTGCAAGTCTAAATACTACAGACCAAGAGAAGGAGATTAAACACAGCATCTTGACTCCTACACCAAGGTAAGGGACTGTGCCACTGAGAGGTCTCACTAGAGGGCAGCCAATAAAACCTCCAGCAATAAAATTGCATGGGCTGAATGCTGCTTTTTTTATTCCCCTTAGAGTGTGATGGGATATAAAATGTAGCCCCTTGAAATTGTAACTGCTTGTGGTGTGTTTGGGTTTTTTTCCATGTAGAGTTGGAGAGGAGGATCTGCTCACTGTGTTATCTCCATGGGATCCCTCAGGCTTGATGGAGGTGGAACATCTTTGTGAAGCTTTGAAAAATCATGAAAGTGAGACAGCACTTGAGGTAGAGCAGGGTGATTGTGACTGTCCCTACCTCACTGCTTTCCCTTGACTCCTTAAGGGAAACATCACAGCTTAGGACAAAATATACATAGTGTGGTATGTAGTGCACTCTGAGTTGCTTGCCATAAAATTGCTACTGAAGTAGTTATTGAGGTTCAAATGTACCATGGCATTTTTTTATTTCTGTACTCCTTGTAATAAACTGCAATCCTCAGTGCCTCAAGGTCCTCTCTCACCTCTGTTTTCATAAATGCTTCCCAGTACCTGCCCTATCCTGTAACACTGATAAAAAAAGAAGTACGCTATATACTTTCCAGAGAAACACAAGAACAAGATTTCAAGAGCTTCCAAGATAAATACATTCTCTGAATTCCATACATTCATCACGTAGTTTTTATTAGGCCAAAATTTTTTTACAAGATTTTGTGTAGTTCTGAGCTGAGATATATTTTCTGTCCCTATGGAAACATTGTTATTTACTTGATCATATATTGCACTGCTATACAAAAAAAAAAATATATTAAGCATGTTTTTCTCTAGTTTTCATGTACCAGGAAAAACTACTACCAAAAATAACCCTTTAAAGCATAAACTGTTTCAGAAATAAACACCACTTGATGTTAATAAAATGCATTCCTTTGGCTGTGACTACTAAGAACTCCATTCTATGCAGGAGTTCATATTTTAAATAACTCTGAATTCCCTTAAGGTGACCAAATGTATATCAGGATCCACTGTAATGTCCTAAACCTGATCCTGTACTCAAGCCCCCCATTCTCTTCAGATGAAAAGTTGAACAAAAAAATGCTAAGCTGCAGTTTGATAAGTAAGGTTTAATCAGAAAAAAATCTTATTGATGAAACTGAATTCATTGAAGTAGTTTCCACTTCCCATGAACACAGTAAACACAGTATTTGTTTTTCAGAATCAATTAATAATGCTGAGTGAGCAATTATATACAAATCTGCTTTTCGTGGTTGTGTAACAGCTGCACTTAGTTTGAAATTTCACCAGATATATTAATTACCCAAACATAGTTAACATTTTTTGTTCATGAGGATAGCAACTTGAGTCTTGGTTTATTAATCAATTAAGAATGCTCCATTTTTGGTTGTGCATGTGTGTGTTGCACACACAATTCATTCAAAATTGATTTTGCCCATGATTTCAAGGGTCTTATAACCTTGGCTCTGCTCCCTGTTTGGCTGACCCTATCTCATCCACAAGGAGAATAGCCTGAAGATAGTATCAATACAGTAGTTATGAAGTAGAAACAAATAATACATGATCAGAGATTTCATAAAATATTATACTGTTTTCCTCTTTCTCTGCACCCCACAGACTTTTCCCAAACCATCCCTCTTAGACCAGAAAATGGTAAGATATATTGGCTAGGAGGGGAGTTTAATTAAATTCTTACTCATTGCATTCACACAAAATAACTGAATGCACATGCAGAGTCTGTTTTTAAGGGATCCAGTCAGGTGTTTATCTGATTCACCTAAAGATCTCCTTGATAGTGAATTGGCAACGAATTTCAAAAGCCTCTTTGCTACCTCACACCAAGCAGTTTTCCACTCAGAGGAAGGACTGAGAGAGGCAGAGTTAAGATTGCTCATGGAATACATAGTGTGATACTTTGGGCAGTTTTAAAAGATCTTGAAAAGCCGAGGTCAATAACACACGGATTTTTTACGTGTATTTGCAAATATTAAGGTTTTTTTATCAGTGGCATCATCACTTGGTGCACGAGACACTCTACCATATGTTTAGGAGAAAGCAGAAAGTAAAGAACTGCTGCTTTGCATTTGGTTGCTTTTGTTCTTTGGAAGACAAGGGCAGTGCAGAGCCCACCAAAGTGTCTCCAGCTGTGGCTGTGGCAGCAGCCTGGCGGGGCAGCACAAGGAGTTTAAAGCCCCAGCCGTCTGCCTGGCTCCATCCCTCAGCTGCCCAGCTGTGCCGAGCTCACGCCTTGCTTCCAGGATTAGCTGTGCCTACAAATCTGGGGATTTTTTCACAAGTTATTATTGCCATAGTAACATTGCACTCCGCGACTGTAGCAGTAACAGTTGCAATTCATCATGTCCAGTTCCTCCTTCTCCCCTTTTCTTGACCTCGCCTCGCTCAGGCATGAGAATCCTATGGGGAATGGCAGTCCAGGCCAAGGGAATCCTCCCCAGTGTCCAAGGGCTGGAGTTAAAAATCAAACACAGTAGCCTTGACTGCACAGCCACACATCTGGAAACACTGGATCTCAGAAGAGGGGCCTTCCTGGCCTGTCTGGAGCTGCAGGTGAGGCTGCCTCCCAGCTCCCCTGCAGAAGGAGGAACGCACTCCCCTGAGCGTGTGTCATTAACTCGCAGCACATGCCTCCCTTTATTCAAACCATATGGATGCATTTTGTATTCTTATTGCTTTTCGTACGGCTGAGACCACCATAAGTGCTTGCTCTGCATCTTTGCGTGTTTCAGTTTCCTGAAGCAATTTTCTCTTATGTTTCAGTTAAGCACAGGCTCCACCAAACACGTTATTAATTACAGTCGTGGGCTGCCTTATGTGGAATGATGTGTTCCCTCTGCACACTCACTTATATGTCTGTTGTGAAACAGTCACACAGATACTGGCATTTTATCTGTAAACTGCCTGAAATAGAAGCCTTTATAATTAAACACTGATTAAAGCTTAAATTCTGTGGTGAAAATGCTCTGTTTTAGGAGCATGAAGTTTTCCACACCCAGTTGGTGCTTCATGACATACTAAAGACCTTTCCATTGCATTGGGAATACACCATGCCTTTAGCTAGGCTTGCACCAAAATGCTTTGCTATGTTACAGTAAGCAAATATCTTCTTGAAGAACTGTGGTAGGTGGCAAAATCCCACTGATCAGGGTCCATCATGTTTATAAAATAGCCTGCTGAGTTTAACCAACCACAGTGACATTTGGATTGACACTACCAACTCACTGGTGCAGAGACCTTTGAATCCCTAAAAAAATTATTTTAAGCAAGTTCACATTCCTGTTGGCTTTAAACAAATACTACACAGATGAAAGGGTGTGCAATTTGTTATTCATTCATTTATTGCAATTTTTCAAACTGTTGTTTTCAATAGCGGTCTGTATTACTTTTCAAATATCTCATCTGTGCTCATATGAATTGGGAAAGTGATAGAAAAGTGAGAATGCAGAACGCACTCATAATAAGAGTAGTAATCAAACCCAAGGCATGATTGGGGTGCCTAAGACTTTTCCCTTTTGCCAGTCTGCCACAATTACTCACTTATAATTAAGACAGAGTGTGTGTCAGTTGTTAATAATACTATTAACCAGTAACTCTTGAACAGACAGTGAAGAAAGATGTAAGCGGGGGAAGAATTAAGTTGAGGGAGGACTAAATGCAGTGCAGTTCAGACTCCTGAACTTCTTACCATGCTAAGTCAGGTACATCACACAGTGACTGCTCCAACTGGATTGATTTTTTTCTCTGGAGGAATTAATGATACCAGGTGCAAAGAAGTAAAGAATTTGACCCAAGAGACTTTTAAAAGCTTGCCAGTCTCCAGCAATATGGGAATCATCATATGGTGTGACTCTATCTTCACAGACAACTCTACTCTACTCTGACACAAATGGAGCTGCTGTCACAAATGCTGTCTGTAACAAAACAGATGTTTATCATTGATGAACATTTTAAAGCAATCCCAGATTATTGTTCACTAGCAATAGATTATTATCACTAGGTTACAGTGCTGTGAGTGTCTCTGATGCAGCACAGCAAGCAAAATCTATGGAGTTGCCTCCCTCAAGTGCCTAAAACAAGTACCAAGTGTGAAGGTTTCTGAGATGTTCAGTGGAGACAGCACATCTAACCTAGTGTCCTGCCCTTGCTCATCTTGATGGACAATTAAATCCATCAATTAATCAGTGACTAGCCTTTTAACATCAGTGCCCACACCGAGTGAGGAAGGTCCACCACATGCCCATCCTGAACCTCTCTGTCCAAAAGCAAGAGAGGGTGTGGATAGAGGTAAACCTCAAAGTGGGAGCTGGCTTCTGCCAAGGTGGATTTTAGACTTAAAAGAGTGATCTAGACACTGCCTTAATGATGCTCCTCTCCACTGGTACAGTAAATGGCATTACAAAGCTGATGCCCTGGTCTGATCACTCTTACACCAACAAGAAAAGTGAGCCAGAATCTCCATGAATGCCAGGCACTACTACAGTTGACCAGGTACCTGCAGTACCCACCTCTGCCAAGCATTGAAATCGTGCCTAAAAGGAAACAGGAAACCCCACTGTAATAAAACACCAGCAGTGACCAAGCACCGCCTGCTGCCCCGACTCATGGCTGTGCCAGCTGCTTCCCTCAGCCCACCTCTCGTAGCACCTCCCTCCCAGGGACCCCCCAGCCTTGGCAACCCCATGCCAGTGATGGCCATGCTGAGGGGGAGTGTTTTCCAGGAGCTGGGTTGAGCCTCTTGCCCCTCAGTGCTCCATGGGTCCCCTGAACGCCATAGGGTGAGAAGGGAGGTGTCCATGACCATGAAAATGGAACGTGGATGTCACACTCCGGTTTCATTGTTTCAAAGACAGGCAGACCACCTGCAGGTGTGTCCCCAGCTAAAGAACACATACCCACCTCATTCCCGGCTCCTGTGCCACAGCAAGAGAATGCATCCCTCATGAAAACCTGTGGCCAAAATCCTCCAGACTCCTTTGGAATTCCCACCATTTGGAGCAAGTCTGCTATGCTCAACACAAGGACAAGGTGCTGGCCCAGAGGACAGTGGCTGCAGTGAGGTGACACGCATTTGCATAGCAGCAGGCAACTTCCAGAGGTGACCCTGGACTGCAGGGACAGAATGGAGATGTAGAACACTTTGGTTGGCGTCTTTTTGCCCCACATAAGAGGTGTTGCAACAGATCTAGGCAGGGTTTTCCCACTGGCAGCCTTTTGCAGAGCAGTTTTTCTCTCAGGCAGCTGGCTTACCTACTCTTCTGCTGCCAGGTAAACACCTGGTTTTGTGAGGGCAAACTCCAGGAAAGCCAGGAAAATTACCTCATTATACGAGAGGGTGAAACAACACAACTAGTGTTTGGCTATTTCACCTGGTAGAACTTTGGTCACTGTAAGGTACATTAAGTCAGAACCACAAAAATAGATGCACCTGGGTACTGGTTATTAACTTGCTCCTCTCATTTCTTACCAGGAAAAAACAGCTTGTGGCTCCGCCAAGAAACCAGTGCCCTTTAGGCAGTTCTCACCTCCCTCAGAAAAGTAGACGAACCAGCTTTGAGTGAAGCTAGGAATGCAACATAGCCCACAGGCACTGAAGCTCGAAGTAAGAGCTTTCAATGTTTTTGGTGCCTCTGCCATACAGGAAGCAAAGCTTTGCATAACTATACTTAACCCAAGTGTTTCAGGGTTATTTTTGCTTCCAGAGTCAGAGCCTGAGATAAGAAGCCGACGTGCTCTGAAGCATGTAAGTGTATTTTAATGGTTTATTAAAACCTGCCAGCATTCTAGTGACACCAGCAACTAAATAATGCAACAATTCACAAAACATTAAAATGGCCCTGAGAGTCAGGATGGAGATGGGGGATGGGGAAGAGTACACTGATAGCTTTTAATGTGTTCAAGGAAGATACCTAGAAGTGAGGTAGCAGAACTCACAAGTTAGGTGGTTGCTAATAGAGAAAGCAGAGACGCATATTTTTTAAGAATTGCTTAGTTTGTCAAGGAGGATTGCAATAAAGGAACAGAAAATTGAACAAATACATATTTTTTGCAAGTTGCTTGTGCTAGGATTTCCCCACCTGATGTACAGCAATAAAGCTGTCAGAATATAACATACTTCTTTTTGGAGCAGACAGACTTTTCAGAGTTCTGCTTTGTATGTTTTTGTTTTGCTTTCAAAACAACCTAAGGAAATTCACCAGCTGGGAGACCAAAACCTTTCAGGACTGGATACAGGAGGCTTCAGTTTTGCATTAGTATCACTGCTGTAGTTTAGAGAGTCAGAGGTTTGCCACTTCTGTTTTGCTCTTGCCATCTTAGAGTTTAACAATACTTTAGATTTTGCCTGAAGTTTATTTGTTGTTTTCTAGTGGATTAGAAGCAGGAGTGGTGGGTCCAGCAAGGAGCCTGCAGCAGCACTGGACTGCTTCCCTTATTTTGTGCACACCACTTGCAGGCTCTCTCAGCCTCCCTGGAATGACACTGGTGTGAACACTACTCTGTTCTGCTATGAACCATAAACAACACTTTGAAATTAACCTAAAATCTGCCTCTTTCCTCTGGTTGTAGGCTGGCTTAGCCACACTGCTTCCTTCCAACTTTGTTCCTATGTTTCAGTCATCTGTTACTTGAAGAAACAACTCCTGAGTGTAAACCATGTTTTACTGTCCAGTCTCTCACATTCGGTAGTGTTTTCCTTGTATTTCTTGCAAAAGAAAAAGGTTGCGGGATCCTAGTAGGATCCATAACAGCCATAAAACCCAAGGGGTAATTTTTTCCACAAAGCCACACTGGTGCTAAGAAAACATAAGGACCCTAGAGAGATTTCCTGCAAGGGATAGCAGCATTCCTGTTTCCCCTCCCTGTACACAATTGTGTTGGCATATCCAGAATTCTGCAGAGTCTGAACCTGCAGTTCAGGGAGTTATTCCAGGCTGGAAGAGAATAACAAAATTTTCAAGGATACAGCCTACCTGAGGATCTTCTGAGTCTGTTGGTACCGTGTGATAAGAATCATTATATCCAAATTCAACATCCAGCATTGCCATTGGACTTGGAATTTCTTTGAACAGGTGAAAGATCCCCCATGATGGGGATAATACCATCTAAATGTGCCTCAGAAAGGTGGAATAGGGTGGGAAACTATAAAATGCTTGACTGTCAGAATGTCAGAGCTCAGTAATATTCAGAATACCATTTCTGCATTTTAAAGAAATACAAATGAGTTACTACTATTGCTGAGCTGTCACTGCTCTTCCTTCTCAGGCAAATATCTGACTTTAGAGAAATGGTAATTTTACTAAAAACAAAGGAAAAATTAGGGAACTGGGAAAAAATACTGATATGAAAAGACAAAAAAAATATTAAGCACAATGTAGCAACTATAACAAAATCATTACAGTACCTTAGTAGTTAAGTGTGAAATTATAAGATGAACCACAATGCATTGAGAGGTGGTTTTTTTTTATTTCCTCACACCTACATATGTATTTATGAGTGTATAATCTGAGTACAAAAGAAGTAGAAAAAAATCCCCTTCTGAGCTGGCACCATTTTATATCCATTTTGCCAGGGTCAGAATGACTCCACAGTTTTAAGAAAAAAATAGCTAGAGCTGAGTCTGAATGCAATGCAGTGATAGGCAGCATGTATAAAGGTAGTTAATGACACATATAGATCATGTGAGGTAAGAGTCCAGAGAGAAAAATACAAAAGAAAAATAGATACCAAAAAAAAAAGTAGAAAGTGGTAAAAAGTGGAAATAAATGAGACCCAATAAGCAATTTCCAGTAAAAAAATCAAGAAAACTGTGATCTTGTTGTTGACAATTTACAAACAAAGAAGGTGAAAGACCTTGGATAAATTATTCATTATCCACCAAGCTTTAATTAGAACACACCCACACATGTGTGCAAGGGTTGAGAGAAGCTTTTTAAGCTAATATAAGCAGTTTTGATCTTAATCTTAAAATGCTGTAGTGGATTGCCTCAAGACCTGTCATGAACTGTAACTTTCTTAGGATGTTTGCCTCAAAAAACAGTTTTACAGTATCCCCATGTGTCAAAAAATGTGCAAATGAGAAGTGTTTCCCTAACAAAGGAATATGGTAACCCATGGATTGTATTGCTAATTGCAGCTTTGTATTTCTTGATGAATTATTACAATATTAAAACAATTTTCTAGATCTACACCTTAAAAAAAGAAAAATAATTTAAAATCACACTTAAAGACTGCGGTTCTTCAGAGCCTGACAGAAGAAATGGATGCTTTGGGATACATTTGGATAGCACTGCTTCAGTATCAGGGCATAAAATCCATCTGTCCATACAGTCGATAAGACAAATTTACCATTCAAATCCAGTATTTTGAAATTCATATTCAAAAGAATCACTATTAGACTAATTGATAGTCCTATCTGGCAACAGAGTTGCAACAGAGTTAAAACAGACATTGAGTCAAGCAGTTACCATGAGATTTGGTTCTCTATTCTGTCGATGTCTGGGTTTTTTGGGGTTTTTTTTGCACAGAGTGAGGACGTCTTTGAGACCATGAATCTGATATTTCTCACTGTTACACCTGCATATGGACAACCACATGCACCAATATTCCAAAGAGGTGTTAGGCAGTTGTATTTACTTGATCATTATAGGTAAGCAGACTAGTTGCAACCAGACTCATATCTGCTCTCAAAAACATGGCCTAAATTCTTGTAGAAGAAACAACAAGAAATTTATTCTAGATGAAAAATGGGATTATGAGACTTGTCACGATCAGGACTGTGGATATGCTGGACACTCATGAAAAACCATGGCTTAACCAAAACACACTGTGTGTCAAGCTAATTTCTGTCAGAGTGGGAGGAGCAGTGGCTCTGTCCCAAGGTGGGGCAGGACAGGGAAGTGCTTGCTCCAGACCCAGGCTTGAACCTCACCCACTCACAAGAAGCTATTTGGTGGTGGAGCCACTGATTTTGGCAATGTTATTCTTGTGTTTTAACTCTCTTAGTAAGCTCAAAAGACCTTTTAAGCTTGACCAGTTTCATATTCAGTTCAAGTCATAAGGCTTCAGGTGAAAAGGAAGGTTTTATGGCACTAGTAAAGGAAATATCAATGAAAAGCCTCCTGCA
Source organism: Petroica traversi (assembly GCA_025920805.1). Lineage (NCBI taxonomy): Eukaryota > Metazoa > Chordata > Aves > Passeriformes > Petroicidae > Petroica > Petroica traversi. Next base: position 12,577,088 of record JAHLSL010000044.1, on the reverse strand, counting down.
GGAGTGACATGGCACTTTGAGAAACTTTGGAAAGGGACTTTCAGCCTGTGACTTGTGTTTTCAGGATTTAAATAATTTTAAAATAAAATTAAAATATTGTTTTACCAAAGATTACCAAGGAGGAAGATTTCAGGCACAAGAATCTCTGCACCTACAGAGCTGAATCCAGTGAGGAGAGTCTGAGCCATGGTATGAGGAGAGTTAAATAGAAATTCTCCATGTAAGCAGGGGAGAGCAGCTCCACCGTTCCATTTTCCCTCAGATCCAATTGTATGCATTCAGACCTTGCACTAAGAATAATCTATGCACTTGCTTTTCCTCAAGAATGAGAATGATCCTCAAAATCTGTAGCCTAAGGCTCTGCCTCCTTTGTTATGCAAGCGAGCTACCCCCGCCTTTTACTGGATAAGCTACAAAAAGATGAAGATATATACTTTTTTTCTCTCATTGCACACCCATATGTTTTTATTGTGATTACCTTTGCAGCTAACAGATGCTCTTATTTCAGGATTCTTAAACAGAAACCCCAAATTATCTTGTATCTGTGTGTTTGGTTTTTTTTATATATATACAGACAGATGTGAAAGGAGCTGGTTTTTTTTTAAGGTACTGCTGGAGAAAGTTTTTCTCTGCTTGTCTTCTACATTAACATTTTTTGAATAATTGATTCCATTTGGGTAACAGAAGCAGAGCATTTTCCTCTACCTGCTGATCACTTCTGAAGCAAGATGGAAGATCTGATGTACCAAAACTCCTTTTAGGCTGGTATGACAAGGCATTATCCCTTAAATTATTTAATTCCTAGTAACAAATAACAGCCCCTCAGGCACAACATTTATTGGAATAAACCATTGTTTCATTTTGCCTTGTGGAGGAAGTGCAGAAACCACCTAATAAGAAAAACCTAGGACACTGATAGAAGATTTTGAAAGATATGCATAATTTAAGGATTACAGTAATTGACATGCCTCCTATTCTTAGATTTCTTTCAAGTCAGGGGTGTGTTTAGTAGATTTGGCTCTTAAATGATAATAGGTGTGAATTAGCTGTTCATTCCAGTATCTAGATTTTTGCCAATCATAACATAGCTATGGAAAGCAATCTTCTTTCATTTTTTAATTGCTGAGCTTCAGGGGCAGGGTTGGTTTTTTGGGTTTTTTTTTCTTCTGGAGATTACACTGGTGGGTTTTAAATGGTGGTTTCAGTTTGCCTATCCAACAGCAAAATTATAGCTGAAATTTCAGAATAGAATTTGAAAATATTTTCTTCTTGGCTTGTGTTCTCCTAGTTCTGCATTCCTGGACATGAAAATATCCCTTCATAAGAGCAGTGAAAGCAAGATCTCTGCCCAAAGAAGAAGATAATTTAATCCAAATACAGAGGATAAGAATAAAAAGTTCAAGTGGAGAGATGGTGGCAGATAGTGCTGGGGGGCACACTGGGTGAAGTTAAGTGGAAGGAAGATGTCTGAAGAGAGTTTTGAAAGCAAAAAAGGAATTATCTCAATGAAGGAATGGCTGATCCAAGTGCAAAGTGTTGCTTGAGACTCAGGGAGCACTCAAGGAGAAGAGGAAAGACCAAGAGAGCAGTAGGCAAGCATTAGGTGAGGGCCATGCCTCATGCACATCAAAAGGGGTTTTCTTGTGTATTTACACAAATAAAAAGCATGTGATGGAAAAAACAATTTTTTCTTTATTAATACATCTGTTCAGCAAGTGACGAACAAGCAGTTTTATACATATGTACATATATACACACTCATATCTACAGAACCTTTCTGTCAAAGAAAGAAGATGACAAAGACAACATGCAAACATACTAGGGAGTTAAAGATATTTCCTGCACAGACCTGGCCAAAATTATGCCAGAGGGCAGTAGAGAGGAGGAGTTAGAAGTCAGTTAAGACCTAAAAGACCTTTTCTTGCATGCAGAAATGTAGGGAAAGAATAAGGCTGCCTTGAAAAGACATAGAATTTATTTTTGTCAAACATATTTTAAACAAAGGGAATCGTGGATCTGGTGAAGTAAATGGTCCTCAGAGGGGCAAGAGAGAAAAGGAAGTAAAGTATGAAGCCTCTAATCCAAACCCTCATACATATCAAGTTCAAACTGTCATGAGATGAATACGGGCTCTGATGATTCAGTTCACGCTGAAAAATTTTTCTGATTCTGAACAGTGCACAGTTTCAGGTAAAAAAAAAAAAAAAAAAACAAAAAAACCCCAACGAGATGTATACATTGAAAGAAGGCCATTAGCTCTTCGATTTGAAGAATCTATGATGGCTTCAGCCCACTGGTGTTTACACAAGTGTGCTAACTTTCATACTCAGTCTGGTGCTTTGCTTGTTTTTTTGGCATGCCCTAATTATTCAACTTTATCCCTGTTCTTACAAAATTCATGTTTTTCAGGTCTCCTCCTCCATCACCTACTTTAGAGTAAAAATAATGTAAATTACTTCAGTTAGCTTCTACTGATAATTAGAATAGTACTATTTATTTGAACAAAAAACCCTCACCATTTATTAACTAATAATACTGGCTAATATTGCAGCCAACGATTTTGTTGAATAACAGATAGCATAGATTTGTACTGCACTTTTATCTACCAGCACTAATCAAGAACTGCAGAGTCAGAACAGCTCATGAATTAAGAGTATTGTGGAATTAGAAATCAGAGCTAATGTTTTGGACTAGACACTGCAGTGACCTAAATCCAAGAGCTAATCCCAGTCTCAAGTAGTTTGTACTATAGATTATACCATGTCAGAGATTGTGAAATGGGAGATTATGACTCACCTTTGTAAAGCCACTTCTCCTCACAAATTACTCTTTTTGGAGCACTGTCATCAAATACGAGCTTTATTTATTTATACAGCTCCCAAAAGTATGTTAAACATTTGAGGGGAGAAACAGGCAGGATGCAGAAGAGAGGCATTTTTTAGTCTGACAGAATCAAGATTTTGCACACAGACTGTTAATTTTTCTTTTTGCGTACGTGTGTTTCTTATGGGGGTTTTTTTGTGCATTTCTTAAAGCACAGAACACTGAGTCTTATCTCTTTGCAATGAAGATGGGCAGGTACTGCTTGATACTGTTGTAAAGGAACAGAGCATGATACATCATGTCAATTCAAACATATTAATTTCTTCCAGAGTGTTTTATTTGACTCCACAGCATTCTCTTTAATGCAAGAAAAAAGCTAAGAAATTACGTTCATAGATCTTGTCCTGTAAACCTGTCTACCAAAGCCTTTTTTTACTGGCAGACCATTAAGGAATTACCTTGACATGAATTTATTTACCAATTTGTAAATAAAACTGGAGCAACAGATATATTTCATTTTGAAATTGTATCACATGGTTCTATAATTAATTTGGCTCAACTGCTCTACGATTCCATTTGTTCCTATTAATGTAGAAGCATGTCAGAGCTTACAGAAAGTTAATCACTGACACTAAGACATAGATGTTACACAGTGCAGTGCATCATTTCCCTGTTTGTGCTGAATGTGAATTACTGTGCTAGGAGAAACTTGAATAATGCCCCAGATCCCTCATACCTTCAAGCACAGGTGTACACCAGTTGGAGTAGCACTATAATGCATGAAATCATTTGTATGTGTTATCATTTGTACAAATTTGATGCATTTGAAGCTCCAAAGACAGAAAAGCCAGATGGACAGGGATGCTGGATGGGACTTGCCAGGGTGTGGAGGCACGTGTGGATTTTTCCTCAAGACCCTGAGCCCCCTCCTGGCAAGTCCCTGTAGAAGTGCCTGTACTCATGGCATTGTCTTAACAGGGATGAGATTTTCCTTACTTCCAGAGGTGCCTGGGCAGCAGGAACTGCAGCTCCAGCTCCAGCAGCCAAAATCTTCCAAGCCTGACCTACCTTGTCCTTGTACACAGACACAGAACAACAAGACTGAGCTAGAGCTGTAGTGCTCATCCCTCTTTTGCATGCAGCCTGAGAAGATTTCCCTTCTTGGCCCATATGGGTTCAAATTCCCATATTTTATGGTATCAGATTTCTGGCTGGGCTGAGGGGTTTTTTCAGCCTTTCTCTGAGTGAAGCTGCATCACCAGACAGCACAACAAAGACAGCTCTCACGGTAGTCATGGATTTTTTCACTGAATTAAAGCATGAATATGACCCATACCTACAGCCCAAATACAAAAATCCTCCCTTGCTGTTGAGCACCTCCTACCAGGTGACAGCACCTAGGTTCCCCATACACTTGTAGTTTCTCTCTGCTCTTGAGGTGGTCATGAAGCTGCTCTCTGAGAAAAAGGAGATGAAACCTCTTTCTCATGCGGTAAAAGGCCAAAAATTCATGGCTGTTCAGAGGGAAAGTTTTAACCAAGCAGACTATTAAACAAAAGATTTTAAAAGCACCTTCACTGTGCTTCTATTAAAAGAGATGGAGGGGGGAAGTGCAAAAGGGAAAGAAAAATGCAATCCTTACAGTTTCCCTAAAAAGCATTAATGATAAGGATATACTCTATGGAGAAGATATCAGGCTCAGAATGCTGAGTGGGTGGCAGTGCATGACATAGCTCTGAGACAGGCACTTAACAAGTGACATCCCTGTGTTCAGCAGGATTGCTTGGAGGAGGGGAGAACAGGCAACACCCCTTACCTGGAGTGGACCTTGCTCCTAAGATTATGGTTCAAATGAGCAAGAAAGGAAAAGAGAGGGTTTTGTTCCTGGGGCATGGAGCAAAAGCAGCTCTGGGGTTTAGAGCCTGCTTGAGAGGAAGAGAGGAGGCTCCTCAGCATTTTTGGACAGGGGTTTGCGTTTTGGACTTCCTCCCGTGTGCAGAGAAGGTTCTGTGTAGACACTGCTCTTTCCAGCGGGGACTTTTGCCAGATTCCTGTGTTACAGGCTGGCATAATTGAGGACTGCAACTCCCAGCAGTCTCTGAGTTACTTTTCCCCTCTCTGGCAGCTGGAGGAAAAGGAGAGGTTAAAGCACTCTGCTCGAGGAGCTGCCACCACCGATCCTTACCAGCATTATCTAGATGCAAAAAGGGAATTTCCTCCCCCTGCTGCGACTTCCCCCATGACTGCCCCCCAAACTTACCATTTTTTTCTCTGACTCCATAATTAAAAAGAAGTTATTACTGAAATTAAGGATATTTTTCCACAAAAGTTCCCTCCATTCTGTCATGGTTTAACCCCAGCCTCATATTAGCTGCTATGGCGAAAATTAACTCCATCCCAGCCAAACCCAGTACATTTCCTTAAAGAGCAACCAGCTCAGAACAGGGGCAATGAGATGGATTTTTTAAAAAAATCTTGTCTCCAGTGAGAAACGAGATCTGACATCCCCAGAGTTGCATCTTTCAATGTGTAAGTATTGAATATACTGAAACAATATGCAGGTGACGTGAGGGAATAATGAAGCCTTTTCTTAGTTAATCACTTGGAGATGTCTGGCAGTGAAAAGCAGCAACTCAAACATGCCCTATTTATTCTTGACAGCTGTTAGCAGTTGCAAAGTCACAGAAAATGTTAAAGTCATAGAAGAGGTAATGAAGGCACAAAGACCTGGTATGATTTCCTTCGAGGCTGTTCATGAAGCCAGGCTGTCCCATTTGATAGAGAGCAGCAGATGTTTATTATATCTTGTTGGTACACACAGATATGGTTCTGCTTATCAGAAACTTAAAATCTAGAAGGACCTGGTGCTCCCCACAAGAACTTAGTATGAAATATTTGCAAGTCCTTCATTGCTAATTTTTAGATATGCTTTCAAAATGTATGAGATTGTAATTATAATTATATGGCTAAAAAGAACAATCATGGCAACTACTTAATGCTGAATTAAAGTAAAGGCTTAGCAAATATCTTTATTTGGCTAACAGAAAAGTTGCTCTTTTCTACTTTTTGGAAGGTGTCATGTCTTTGCTAGATACCAATCTATTCTCCAATAACCATAACTTCAATCACTGTCACTAAAAGATGAGAGGTCTTTGCCTCTCAGCAAAAAAATGACATTGGTTAATAGTGTAAGGGCCCATATTGCCAAAAATTACTTCTTTTACAAAATACATTACAAGGTATCACAACCCACAGTGGCCAGCACAGAGGTGTCCTCTTGGTTTGAACTTGGTTTGAGTTCTGCCACATTCACTCATGAACTCCGCCATGGCCCTGGGGTCCCCCAGATGTCCTCAGAGAGGGGTGCCTGTGCCAAGAGCTGGGGCTGCCAGCCTTTCCTGCCCCCCAAGGCACGGTGGTGAGGTCTCCTACCTGTGAGATCCAGGCATGCTGCCCCTGGGATGCTCTCATGCTGCTGGACCCCAGTGAGCACCCAGCCCCCCATAGTGCCCTGGCAGTTACTGCATATCAACTATGAAATTTTATTGTTCCGTTTGGTTTTATAAACAATAAAGAATAATTACAGCTGGTGAAATAAATAAGCTCAGAGTGTTTTCCAGTGCATTATCTTGACCTTACTTGTATGTTTGTGCATCTGATTTTGTGTTTGTGTCTGTCTGCATCTGCGTCTGCGTCTGCGTCTGCGTCTGTGTCTGTGTCTGTGTCTGTGTCTGTGTCTGTGTCTGCATCTGTGTCTGTGACTGTGTCTGTTTGCTTGCTGAATTTTCTAAATTACAGTGATTTTTAAAAATTCACAATAGTTTTTGGTTACTTGTGCCAATTAGTCTGTTTCTAGAAAACCCACGATAATAAAAAAAAAGGATGCATAAAGGCAATCTGGCTTTATCCTAACAAAGTGCACAGTATTGAAGGAATTGAAGCAATGGTTGCCTCAGATACTCAGGGGCAGCAGTGCTGATGTGGCTGGTGCCAAGAGAGGCTGGGGATCTGGGAGCTGGGGATTTAAAACCTGCTAAGCCCAGGGATCTCCTAACCACCCTACTGGTAAATTAAATATTCTGCTGTCTTGGAAATCAAATGGGAAACTGAGCATCTTTATGCTACTGCATAAAGCAACAATAAAGGTGTGGAAACTGGCAAGAAGGGGTGGATTGAAAGTATGGACTAGCTCAGCTAAAGGTTTTGACTGAGAAAGGTCTGTAACATTCCTACAGCAAAGAATGTTTGTTTTGTTTTGTAACTGCTTCTCATAACACAGATTATATTATATAGGGCACAATTGATAAAATGACCAGATAAGAAGTTACCCAAAGCACCATATGAGGATATTGTGGAGACCTCCATGTGACGATATTGTGGAAATCTTTCCACCAGTGCTGCAAGCATGTAATGAGTGGCCTTCACAGACTGCAGCAATCCAAACCCTAAATATCAAATCCACACAAATAACAAGTCTAATAACTTACTATTAAAGATAGCAGTGAAAATGTGAACAATGTCTTTCTTCTCTCCAAGCTCTGGAGGAAAGCTTCCTTGCAGAAGCTGCTGCAGGAAGCTTCATGTAAAGGCAAGCCCTGTGACACCAAGTGACAGGTATAAGCAAAACCTCTGAAATCCATCAACCTTGGGAGAAATGCTGAAAAGTTTTCAGGCCCTCCTCTGTGATGTATGTTTCCTTTACCACCAAAGAACTCTTTCTTTTCCTCATGTGTGTGAATTTTCACAGGAGTTTTAAGTGGTTTCTTAGACAGATAGAATACTTGAGTCAGTCCTTTCATTTTCTTTAACAGAAAATTGGGATTTGTTGGGTTTTTCAGGAAGAGGGAGGAATAATTTTGATAGGTCTTCCATAAGATCTTCTGTATTGCTGATTTAAAGGCTCAGAATCCCACAACAAAAGACCAGCAAAACCACCCATTCGAAGCCAAGAAATGCATTTCTGACTCTATTTGTGAGGATGGTTGTTTAGAAATTTTTTATTGTATTGCAGAAATCTGCATAACACCATACACAAAGGTAGTTTTTAAATAGATATGTTTGGGTGAGTGTCTTTACTCCTCATTTGTCCAGGGCATGTGGACTAGTGTGATGATAAACGCAGTACATGCACATTCAGGATCTCTGGTTAGGCTAAATATTTGCCTGATTCAGCATAGCATGCTTTAATAATATAATTCAATTTTTCCTCATTTTTAATGTTATTTCAGCCCGTTAACATAATTTGGAGAGCTATTATAGTTGTTACAGCTGCTAGTTTTGCCCTTAATACTGATTTCACTTATGACCTCAGTCAGAACTAGATTTAAAGTTTGAGATGATGTAAGTGAATAAGGATTATTAGATTTATTCATATGGCAATTTAAATAAGAAACTGCCTGGCTTAGAATAAACGGTAAATGAAAAATGCATGTGATTTATAGACCTGTCCACTTTAAAGATTTATACACAGAGTGGGATGATTAAGTAAGAGACAGACCTGATTACATGAAATATGTAATTTTTGTAATGCAATATTGGAAGCAAGCTGCTAAACAGCAGCAGCATAACAATGATTGCCCCAACAGCTTTTATTACAATATTATGTACAGCTGGTATGCAGTCATGTAAACACAAGCAGCAGGCTTAGGACCATTTCTTTTCCTTGACAACTGGTAGATGTTGTTACGTTCCCACGAAAAGCATCTTCCTCTCTCAGAGACTGCAGTACCATCTCCTGGAAGCAGGCTGTGGGACTGGAGCTGCCTCCAGGCTTTGTCTATCCCTCCCATTTAACAGCACCATTTTCCTGTGTGCCTCTGCTTTCCTACAAATGTGTGTACAAGCACTCCCAAGGCTGCATGCCAAGATCACGATTAAACTCTTGATTAAACCCTTCTGTATCAGAAATGGGTAGAGATTTCTGAGGCTTGGCAGAAGCAATTGTGCTTCCCCCTCAGAACCTGAGAAGGTCCAGATGTATGATCATAGAAACAACAGAATCAGCAAAAATCCTCTTATTTTCCTACTACATAACAGAAAGAAAAAGCTCTTCCTTTGCTCTCCATCAAGCTTGAAAATCAAAAAACTGAATGTATTTCCTTTCATGGGCTTTAAGGCAGAAAGAAGCTGTTGTAATTATTTAGCCTTTCTACCACAATATAATGCAAGCCATGACCTTCATTCAGCAATTCCAGCTGAATTCCCCTTCAGCTGAGAACTTGGTAAAGCCTCTAGTCTCACCACTGCTGCAGTAAAAGGCCTTCATGAATAACACTAGGGAGGTCTGAGCATTGCTAAAACCTGTTGTGCCTCCTAAGGCACTATCTTTGCACACAAGAATAAGAGAGCAAAACTATCTGTGGCTATTGTGGCATTTCTGTGTGCATGCGTATTTTCTCCATGTATTGAAAACTACATGGGAAAAATGGACACAAAGTGTACAGAGATATTAGGCTTTGCCTTTCTATGTAAATTAAGACACTTTTTAGGAGAAAGCTTAATAAGTGTTTAAAAAGAAAGCTTAAGACCAGGGGGTCTTCCATAACATAATTTGTAGAGAGCGAATTGACCCAGAAAATTTTAATCTAAATCCCAATCTGATTTGTATAGAGTAATTTAATTTCCTCCTAGTAGCTATATGCATTTTATCAATTATACCAATTAAATTGTCAAGCAGATTTATTGACCAGTCATCTATAAGACACTTTCTTTGATGTACTATTCTGGTGTCATCAACTGGTCATGGATGTCTAGCCTCAGTATTTTGATGTCATTATGTGCATCTCAAAAGAGAAGGTTCTATTAAATGAGTGTTGTGGACCAAATATTGAAATGAGGATGGAAACCTTCTTGTTTTGAATTGCAGACACAAAATTGCAGCTAATGGCAGATGCAATCTCTTTAGATGCTTAGTCATCCTACATGGAAGCCACACATTTGCTTTCTGACCTCTGAGTTGCACCTCAGTTAGAGATCTCTATGACAATAGCTAAAAATGCACATCCAGTAAACTCCAAATATAAAACTGAGGCATAAAATTAAAGCTTGGTTTTGAATTTGACAACTTATGTTTTCAGTATGTTGCATTTTCTCTATTGTCTGAGCTGTAGACAAGGGGCAAATCTTTGTTCCTATGCATCCTGGAAAATTTTGCTATTAAAATAAAATTTGCTTTGTCAGAACAGATTACTAGAATCAGATATCTTGGTTCCATTGAGTGAGTCACAGTGCATCTTCTTTGGCACCTTTTCCTAACTTTTTTCTACAAGTTTGCTAAATGTGAACATTACTAGAAAAAGAGTCAAGAAGTTCCAGGTCTTTGTAGTCAAGGCAAAACCAGAAACTGTAGTTGATAATCAAGGGGGGTTGTTATGGAGCATATTCAAAAGTCTAAAGACAAAAATAAATGCAAGTAATGAACCTGGCACCCCTTGGAGTGCTTTGGTGCCTATTTGGTTATGAGACTTGGCACACAGACTCCCCTCCTATTAGGAGTTCAGAGAATATACCACAGTCTGCAGCATGTTTGGTTTTCTATAATATTCTTCTAGAACTGAGGGTTTTTTTAGAAATACTAACACCCAGCATGAGTAAGAGAAGGCAGACTTGCCCTCTATCAATGAAACTTAAGTCCTGTGGTGTCAGTTGGGGAACCACAAATCTGGTGGTTGGTATTATGTCCTGTTATAACTGAACTTAAGATTTTGCTTTTCACTGTTGGTAAATGAAGTTCAAATTTTGGCTCATGTCACTGCTTGAACTCTAGTCTTAGAATTTTTGGAGAAGTTTGCAAAAATCAGTAAATAATGCGAGATGGCAAACAGAGTTGATATGTGAAAGATAAATTTTTTTGGAAAGAAAATAATTTGTTGAAGTATTGAAGAGCGACTAGGACTATTTCAGAAACACTTGGCAACATGCCTAACCTCATTTTTTTGTTAAGCCTGACTGTGGATGCATACTTTAGCCAACAGCTCTGTATCACTCTAGTGAATGGTGTCATGAAAGCTATTTCATTATGAATATAAAAGAAAAACAACAGCTATGTCAGTGCCAAGTTCAGCCTTGAGGAGTAACCATCAGAGAAGCACTCCAGGGAAGGATCTTCACCCACCTTTGGGAGGTATGCTAGATGTCTTTGCCATGAAAAAGTGGGATTGGCCTCTTATAGAATAAAGTGTTTGACTGTCCGTCATATGCATTATTAGATTATGTGTTGTTAGGTTTGCTCAGAAAAATGTGCTTTGTTGCTGGAAAGGTGTTATGAGCTCTTTGGTTTCTTCTGCTTGACACTTCTGACTCTCACTTCCGTACCAGGCCTTGCACAGCCCTGCTGATCCCAGCCTCAGCCAGGAAGCACCTGGCTTTCATATCCTCTAAAAACAGCAGACCCCTTGCTCAACACTATCAGTAATCAGCAGACCCTCCTTGCTCAATCCATCACTGATAAGTTGCAAACGTGACAAAGTTCAAGCTGCTTAGGCAGAGCTCCTTGCTACAGAATCTTAGGGAACATTATTTTCTGCTACAGCCATTGAATAGTTCGGGTTTGATTTCTGGTCTCCACTGCTTAACCGAGCTGTAATTACCCAGGACTGTGATTTAAAGAGACAGCATCTCATTCCTTATTATTATTTTAAATAATACATAAAAAATGTTGAATTTGAAATGCACATATCATCTGAGTAACTCAAGGAGCAGGTATGGCACAGAAGAAAGAATCATTATTAAATTAATTCATTCATCAGGCAGGTCAGTATCTGACACGCTGAGGGGAAGAAAACAAGGTCAGGAGTAAGGTCCTTGTAAGACTCTACTCCAGAAAAGACCGATGGATCTCATTTGGTCCTGAACAAAGTGATGAGAAGGATATGAGCATTGGCAGCAATTCACATTTCCTTCTCTGCCAGCTCCTTCTGGCCACTCTCAGTGGTGGTGCTGCTTTGTGAGCTGTGCAGGCAGCAGCACCTCGGTGGGTTACCCAGCAGGTGGTTGTACTCCCTGCACCAACTCACAAACCCACAAGGGATGGTTTCTTTTTTCATTGCCTTCTGTGAAGAGCTGTGCTTAGAGAATTTTAAAAAATCCCCTACCAGGTGACCAAATAAAAGCTCTGTGTTTGAAATTATGTCAAGTTTTCACTAACATTTCCCTTCTTTAAAGTATTTAAAGAAGGCAAAGGATTAGAGTGCTTGAGGAAGTGGTGGTTCAAATTAATTTATGGGATTTAAAGTAGATTTTGTACTCAGGGTAACTATTAATTCTATTTACTCTATTAATTTAATTTTTTCTATTCTATTAATTCTGTGTGTTCAATACCCAACAAGACAGAAGAGAGTGGTTCAGCCAACACAGAATTTGCACATAAATGCAGGTAGCAGTTTCCACACTAGCAGAACTCATCACTAGCAGAACCTGTACTCTTTGTTGGTTCTTCAAATATTATTGTTATTGCTACTGTTATCATCCCTGTTGGCTTTTTTGTTACACCAACCATATTAATGGATTTAAAATAAATATAAGATGCAGGACCCCAGCAGATAAAAGAGATTTCAGCTTTTTATTTGGACATGCATAACTGGTGCAAAAGATGTTTTGCAAAAGATTTTCAGTCTGGCAGTGATGAACCAATGAATCATTGGTGTAAGTCCTCCCAAGTGTAAAACACAAGCAGGTGCCTGAAAGAGACCTATGCTGATGCTGAAAATGTAATTTAGAAAAACAAACCAAACCAAACCAAAACAAAACAACAAAAAAAAAAACTAACAAGAAAACCAAACCAAACCAAACCAGCAAACAAAACTGCCCCCCCAAAAAAGAGAAAACAAAAACCAAACAAAACAAAACAAAAAAACCCTGCAAACAAAAAGCCAAAACCAGAAAAAAAAACCAAAATAACACCCATATACACAGGGCAGGGGAATGTGGGAGGGGAACCATCTGAAATAAGAGATGATGCCCAGGTAAACACAGTGTTAGCAATGCCTCTGTTTGCAATCAGCTTCCAAGAGAAAAGGCATTATGAGACTCATCCAGCTTCAACATGCATTTGGTCTAATCAAGGTAAAGATGCAGCCTTTACAAAGGTGGAAGCTGTTGTAGTAACACAGATAATATGACACCCTGTACCTTTTTCACCCTTTCTCTGAAAGTATTGCCAAGCCAAACAGGCTGTATGAAGTGCATTGCTGACATAAAGCAATCCAGTAGGAGAGAACCATAGAATCACACATATTTAGAGATATCAAAATGGAAAAGACAGCAGAAAGAGATTGAAGAATATGTTTTGAAGATATAGTTACAAAATATGTAAGGACCAATGGGCACTGAAGTGAGTTTCAAAAATTGCTCAGGCAATTATCAGTAGCAGAAAGGCAGCTTGACTAAGAAAACTCAGGGCTGAAATAATTTCTTCCAGGCATAACAAAGTATCTTCTGACAGGTGTGGATCCCTAAATCCTAAGAAACAATCTTTTGACCTCCTAAAGGGCTCAGCTAAAGAAAAACTCCCATGTTCCGGTTGAAACATGGTTGAAACTTAGCAGCCTAAGTTAAACTGCTAAAATTTTAGCAGTTTAACTTAGTCTTTTAAGACTGAGGTAAACTGCAGAGCTACTTCTCTGAACTCTGTATATTCCAGCAAATCCTCATGAGTCAAGACATATTCAGCATTTAGCCATGAACTCCACTCCTGGCTGGATGCTATCTTCCCAAACTCTGTAGCTGCCAAATGCAATGCAATCCCCCCTTTCACCTTGCACTGTCTTTCCTCTCTATCCTAACTTACCACAGTCTCAGTGACAAATCGTTCCTGGCATACAACTGCATCAATCAGGAAAAAGAAACCAAATATAAAAACATCTTGAAAGCACCAAGTATCCTGTCTCTGCTGTTTTTCTCTCCTTTGGTAGTTAGTGGCCAAAAGCAGAACAGTGCTTCAGGCTGTCAAGAGTATTAAGGCATTGACTGCCTCCAAAAAATCAGGACCTCTTATCACACCATATATCCTTGCATTCCACAGGTGCCACTGCTATGAAAGTGACAGCTTCAGCTGAAAATGAAATGGAAAGGTAGTTCTTTCTACTGGCAAGTGCTAACCAAGTTTATAACATGATGACTTTTGTCCTCTTCCCAAACAAAGCAAACACATTCCTGCCACATACCTCAAATAATTCTTTTCTGCATTTCAGTATATTTTGTTCTGTTTGAGATTGTTTAAAGGATTTCCTTCTTGGATTTCTTTAAATTCTATCTTCTTTTCCTTAGCTTTCAGCTAGTGTCCCTATTGGGCTTTTTGTTGCTGTCTTTTGGCTTTCAGTGTTTAGTTCTTTTTTAATAAGGAAGGATCAATCTTTTGTCACTTATCACTCTCTCCACGAAGAAGTCAAGTGTTCTCGGGTTACATTTGTTGCTTCCACTAGCCTTGTACTCCAAATGTGTTTCTGTACATGTGTGCTGTCCTCTCCTCTGGCACATGGCATTGTGACCATGTTGGTAGAAGGAATTCCTGCTGAGCTGCAGCCTTAGCTGGTCCCCAGCTACTGTCTGAAGAAGGAATAAAGCATTAAGGCACAGATTCACAAAAAGTCCATCTATCCAGGGCTGCCACCAACTCTTCAGGTACTGAGATCAACTGATGTAAGAAAAAGGTACCACAGAGGCACAAAGAGTGAATTTCCCAGAGCTAAGGTTACTGGGACAGGAGAAATGGCCTCCCTTGAGGATGGAGAGGGAGCTGGATCATATCCAGGCACACCTTAAAAAAGGCAAAGTTGGATGCTGGATGTTTGCTATGTTTTGAACTGTATGTCAATGAGGGAAAATGATACCTCCCATGGTTTTGAGAGGGACTGACATTTATTTTATGTTCTCCAGATGGTGTAGAGATAAAACACTAAGTAGGTGGATGGTATGGGTCAGAAGAGAAAAGCAGGACCCATCCCTTCCTGTGGGAGACTGCTGTGCTTAGGCAGAGTGCCAGAAATTGGGGGACAGCTTGGGTGAGCGTTTGGAGAAGGAGAGCTGGCAGCTTGAATCTAGGGGATGGTTTGTGAAAAGAAAGTGAGTTTCAGCTTCATAGCACTTCTTGTCACACACTTAACTAGTTACATCTCTGATTGTGTGGCTCAGTATCCAGGGGACAAAGTTTTTTACATTTTACTCTCAATATCTAGAATATAAAATCTTTCTGTGTTGAAGCATGAGTGACCTCCAACCCCTATGGATAGATAGATGATAGATGGATAGATAGATAGATAGATAGATAGATAGATAGATAGATAGATAAATAGATAGACAGACAGACAGATTTAGATCTGCATCTGATTATAACCCTTGCAAGGAGGTACAGTGCGAGACAAGACATGAAAATACGTGAGCATTACAGACCTGCTTGGGAGGACTTCATGAGCCACTCTCTCACGATCTGTGTCCAGCTCCTAAGCCGTGGCCTCAGCAGCACTCATGCAGCTATTTCAGAGCCCCTCCAAAGGATTTGTAGTAAGGGCTTAGCAAGATACATGATCCAGCCTGGTATTTATACAGAGATTTCACTGGCATTGTATCTGTGCATCTGACATGAAGGAGAGCTGGTTTGAGTGTTGTGAAAGTGATAAAAATGTGATGTGTAGAAAATGGGTTCCAGGTCTGTGCTCAGCTTGTACCTTTTGACTCAGACCTGGTCACTGCAGATTCATTAACTTTTGTTTTCCTTACTGCCCATACAAACACCTGTAATGAATTATTTTATCGCTAAGTGCAGAGCAAAAATTTGACCAAAATTAACAAAGGAGGTTTTTCCTATTTATTTTATAGTTAATACTGTTAGGACTGATAAATGAAACCATAGATTTGTGAGAGTGGTTAAACCCAGTACCAGTTGTAGAATCTCCTGTGACACAAAAAGTATGAAAGTGAAACTAGAACGGGGGCATCTGATAGGGAAGGAATAAAAATGTTACAACTTGGTCACAGTCAGGGTGACAAACTAATGTCATGGTGAGAAATCAGCTAGATAATAAAGTAAGAAATTTATTACAGTCTAAAGCTAGGCAACAAATTCTTGACATCTGTATATTTGTGACTGACCTGCCTGCTCTAAGGGTCCAAACTTAACACTTGCATTAGCTGCTGCAAGGATTCCTGCTCCATCACTTGGCTTCTGCTGATGGGAAAGAGCCTGTCCCTCCTTTTCAACACTGGCATGAAGCACAAAGGTGTGATGGGGACCAATGCATCAGTCTGGCACAGCAGAATCAACACCAAGTAGCTGAGAAACACACTTATTAAAGCTGATGTTAATGCGTCCCTGAGAGAAGATTATCTAAATAGGTTACCTTGATTAAGAGCATGTTTCACAAAAAGTAGGTTTATAAATTGAAAGAATCCAGAATTATGTATGAAAAGTCACATGTGAGCAACTTTGCTGATGTGTTATAAAACAAAATAAATTATTATCAGAATTTAGCATAAGGGAAAAAAAAAACAACAATTATTTACCAGATTCACTGAATGTTAGACTGAGTACTTGAAACTCCTGAAAGATTTCTCTGGAATTAATGACTACAGATGCCTTTAGGAGGCTGTAAACAGCTGGGATGTAATCACCTGCAGCTCCATACAGAGACACATATGCACAATTTGTTCTCTAGGAATTCATACCAGGAGTCTGGTAAAACCATTGTGGCACTTACCTGGGCTATGTGCCCAGCTTTCCCCTATGCAAGACAAGTGTAAGGGTCCACATGCCATAGGGATAAACTCTCATTTCCACTGAGTAGCTTGGGAGAAACACTGAGAAGTTACTGCATTGCAAATTGAGGTAAAGAAGGAGAAGGTAGCTTTCATTTTTACGTGCCCTGGCAGCCAGGAAGGCCAACCATGTCCTGGGGGGCATCAGGCACAGCATCACCAGCCAGGCAAGGGAGGGGGTTGTCCCACTCTGCTTTGCACTGGGGCAGCCTCACCTTGAGTGCCGGGGGCAGTTTTGGGCATCACAATATCAAAAACCTATTATGCTGTCAGAGAGTGTCCAAAGGAGGGCCACGAGGATGGTGAAGGTTCTGGAAGGGAAGCCTGGTGAAGAAGTCACTCCGTTTGTTCAGCCTGAAGAAAAGGACACTGAGAGGAGACCTCATTGTGGTCTTCAACACCCTCATGAGGGGAAGAGGAGGGGCAGGCACTGATCACTTCACTCTTGTGACAGGACTCAAGCAAATTACATGAAGCTGAGTCAGGGTAGGTTTAGGTTGGATATCAGGGAAAGGTTTTTCACCCAGAGGGTGGCTGGGCACTGGAATGGGCTACCCAGGGAAACAGTCACAGCACCAAGCCCATCTGAGTTCAAGTAGCTATTGGACAATGCTCTCAGGCACATGGTGTGACTTTTGGGGTGTCCAGTGCAGGGCAAGGTGTTTTACTTGCTTATCCTGATGGGTCTCTTCCAACTCAGCATTTTCTATGATCCTATGATTTTTCACAGGCCCAAATCAAGCTTTTAGTCAGACATAGGGAAACCAATTGTCTCTTTTCTCTCAGCAATGAGCTGCCAGAGCAGGCCAAACTGGTATAAATGGTCACTTCTGCTGTTGTGCAGAACTTGACTAAGAGGCTTGAGGAGGTCTCTGGTTTAAGGGATTCATTCTAAAAGGAGTGTTCATGCTAGGACATTATCTGTGTAACAGTCTGAATTGATTTCTTAGTAAACATGCACAGAAAGAATACTGACTTTGGAGATGAGAAGGAAGAGCTGACTATGTAGACAGGGTCTGATATGCAAAATAGCCACAGCATTGTTTGGGAGGGGCACATGAGGGCTCTCTGACACCTAAGCCTTCTCTGTGGGACAGTGCTAACTGAGCACACACTTGTTCATCACTATTTCAGGGCAGGATTTTAAAATTCTGAATACTGGGAGCCAGAGACCTGAATAGAATCCCTAAATCTGCCACAATGGAATCTCTTCTGAGTGAAGGTTAGCTCCAGTTCAAGGCATCTGTGCCAGCCTGAGGTTTCAGTCCCTCTCTAGCTGAGGGTCTTAAGGATCACGACTTAAAACTCACTTCAGACGAAAACCTGACAGCCAAAAGCAACCATAACAGTTCAGAGCTTCTGCTAAACATTTTGAACATTTCTTGTTAGAGACAAAATGATTAAACAGGCCTGTTTCATGTATATCGTTGCAGTGGCTTACAGTGGCCACAGAGAGGCTCTTACCTCCCTCGGGGAGTGGGATGTGCCAAGTTCCTTCTCCCTCTCTTGCAAGAAAATTCCACAGGCTTTATTCAACTGTCATCTATTTTCTTATCGTTAGAAGACTTGATCTACATACATAAATATTATGTGCAAAGATTTTGACCATGCTGAAAAAACGCCCAGACAATAAAAGGCTTAATATCAATGCCTAATGTGGAATATGCAGGACTTGTGGTGGCAGTCTGTCTTGGCTTTTATGCAGTGAATCATGATTGCAAAATTATTTACCTCAACACACATATTATCTATTTTTTCCATCAGCAAAATCAACTTTACTTTCACTTTAAAAGATCTCGCCCTTACTTGAAAAAAAAAAAAAAGGAGAAAAAAAAAAAGCTGGAGGGTTGTATCAAATTCCAGTACAATTAGATTTTTAAAAGAAAACTGTTACTTCGTTAGAATTCAAGAAACAAATTGCAAAAAAAACAAAACCATTAGGGATACTGTAATGCACTCATAGCGTGCTATCACACCGAACTCCACAAAAAAAGGGAAATGTCATCCGTGATAACAGCGAAATTGAGAAATCACCCGTTACACACAGAGTTATCGCTGGAGAAGTGACACTTTCAAGGTCTGCCCGAACAATCTAACGCCTTGGAACGCCAAAACAAGTCTGAAACACTCAGATAAGTAGAAGTGATGAGAAGTGATAAGAGACTTTTTCAGAGGACAGAGAGAACACAACTGGATAATGTATCTCCAGCATGAGCGAGAGTAAGTTCCTGCAGTGCTGAGATGTGCCGAGGAAAATGCAGTTCAATGGGTGGGAAAGAAACGGCACTGAAGAGACACCTAAGCAGCAGGTTGATTGTAGCTAAAACCTGTATCCGCATCCTGTCATTTTATTGGAGATTCTATTAACTGGGGGTTATGAAGAACCTCTTTGCCGTTTTGGTTTTTTGTTGTTGTTGTTGGTTTGGTTTGGGTTTTTTTCTAATTTCCCTTCCGTCTACTGCCCCTGGTAATTCCTCTCCCTTATTTCCAGCTCGCTTCAGCAACCGCATGCTGTTCCTGTCCCCGGCACGCAGGAAGGCCCCAGGACACAGGTGGGATCGGGGCCAGCGGTGCAGGGCTGTCTCTGTCCCCGTCCCCGTCCCCATTCCCGTCCCCATCCCCGTCCCCGTCCCCGTCCCGCCCCGGCGCCGCCTCCCGCCCGCGGGC
>JAHLSL010000044.1:12523005-12557449 GCA_025920805.1 Petroica traversi | reverse complement strand
GCCCGTGTCCCGGCGGCGGGGCCGGGTGCGGTGCAGCCTGTCCTGGCGGAGCGGGGTCAGCGCCGCTGTCACCTGCCAGGCAGGGCTGTGAGGCCAGGACGGACAGTTCTGCTTGGCATTTCCTCCGGCATCGCCTCTGCTTTCTGTATGTGGGCACACATCTTCCCGAGAGTATCGCTCAGCAGCAGAAATGCAGCTTCTCCAGGGATTTTCGCAAAGTGCATCCCGCGCTTGGGCGCAGGGCACGCGTGTGTCGTAGTGCGGTGACTGCACCTGTCGGGAACATTTCTTACATGTGGAGGGTCTTGCTGTGCCAGGGCAAAGCTCCGGGCTCCTTTTATCTGCCCTCCATTATCAGCGCGGCAGTTTCAAAACTCGCCGTGTGGCAGAAAACCCAGCGGCGCTGACCAATTTCCCTCTTTGTTGGCGCCTCAAGCAGCCCGTGCTGCGCTTCTGGCTCCTTGTCCCGCTCCTGCACAGGGCTGAAGAGCTGTGCACAGCTGGAGCTCCAGGATTAGCTACAGCCCAGCTGCGGGGCCGGCTTTTCTCACTTAAGTTGCTGTTGGGAATAGAGTTTCGTTGTTTCCTCCGTAGTTTATGGTCTGGGACTTCTTGTGGTGCACTTCGTGAATACAGAAGGTACAGGAATACCAACATGGTGGGCTTGTGACTCTGATGTTCATTACATTTTGAAAAATCGAGTTGAACTACCGACATTTTTCAAGTTGGTTTTGAAATTGTGAATAGCTGGTTATTATGAAATAATTATGAATTAATGGACCAGCATAAACTGGTAGCTGTTAGATTCTCGTGCATGTTAGATTTTATTTTTCTTTTTAAGTTTTCTTGTATTTTTTTCCATATTTCCCAATGCGTTAACTTGGTTATTTTCGTAAAGCAGTTGCAAAATTAGTTTCAACACCCTGACTGTAAGGGATGACTCTTTCATGTGGAGAAAAGATGATTCATTTATTTGCTAAATGTAGGTCTGGGCCTCTCTCTTAAGCATTTAAGTGAAATAATGATTGGAGCAAGATAAAGCATTATTAACTTCTTGAAATAAAATGTAAAGGGCTATCTATGTGGAAACCCCCATGTCTCTTCCACCAGACTTCTTTTGAAGTGCACGTAGGTCCAAAAAATGAAACAGATCAACAAGTAGACCTTTGTTTTAAAGGAGACCTTTGGTGGATTTGATCAAGTCTACTTATGCTTTCAAAATGTTTTTGTAATAGTATAATGGATTCCAGAGTGGTTCAGCTGATCTATAATCTTCAATTTCCCTTTTGTAGAAATAGATTTGAGCTATTTGTAGCATTTCTCTTATCCACACTAGATCAGGATGAGAAGTCTGTGTAAACAGATGGAAGTATTTGGTTTTTTTTCTGTTTGGTATTGTGTGGCATCATGAAAAGTTTGCAGCTGGATTTATCCATCCCTGGATTAATTTTATTCATTGGACTCCAGTCCCTACTGAGAGCATTGCTGGCAGCACAGTGCAAGCTGTTGGTCCTCATCCTTTGAGATCTGGTACTTAAAACTGCTCTTGAAGACAACTGCAGATTAAAAAGAAAATCATTTCAGTGGCCAAAGCATGCTGTTGGTGCATGCCAAACTGCAGGGGTTTGCCTATTTTTCTGTCCTGTGCTGAGGTGCAGTGTTAGAACAGGCTGAGTGCTTTGGTTTTGGCAGGGAGTAAAGTGAACAGGAGGGTTCCTACACTCCTTGCTGCCCACCAGTCTGGGATCCACCCTAACCTTTGCATTCACTATATTCCCAGCAAACGATTTAATTCAGCAGGTTTCTGTAATCAGTCATGCTGATGAAATGTAAACCCCACAATATCTTGTTGAATTAGTAATAAAAATAAAAAAATAGTTTCCTCTGAAATACATCCTTTAATGGAGAAATTAATTATCATTATCTCAGTGTCTTGCTACTCATTTTTTTTAGTTGGATGTGTGTAACAGGATCAGGGATAAAAGGTTTGGACCACTGCAGAGACTACATTAAAAAAAGGTTTTTTGTTCCATGTTCTAGACTGTCCATACTGCCCTGTCCTGCATCCCCTGCAGTAGGTCAAAGCAGGTGATTGGTAGATGTGCCCTATGGATTAGGGTATTAGTTTAATGCCTCTGCCCTGTTCTGATCTGGGTCAGCTGCAGAATCAAAGCTCATAGATTTCTTTCTCATGGATGTTTAGGATTGAGATTAAGGTAGCAGGATTCCTCCCGGAGAACCATGAGTTTAGAGGAAAAGAAAGGAAAAAGCAATAAACATTTGCTTTGGGTAACCTGAAAAATATGCATCAGTTCATGCAAGGAAACGGATTAATTTCTGTAGTAATGAAAGGTGGTGATTCAGACCCTACCTCTTTGCAGAACGGCTGAGACCAAGAGATCAGGCTCCAGTGGGCATGTTTGCTAAGGAAATAGATAAAAAGCCTATGAGTGAACCAGGTCTTTTCTTTGGGGTGGTTATTTTTTATGCTATCTTTTTTTTTTTCCTAGAGCCAATAGTCTTTGTGCTGCACCTAGTTTTTCTCTTCCCAGTTTCTGAAAAAAAAAAGATATTGCAGTCCTGGTTGGTTTTGTTTGCATTTTTTTTTAAGAACGGAGCTCCACCAGCACCTGTTTGAGTGCTGACATCCCCTATTGAACACAGGGTGCCTAACTTTTTTGTCCTACTCAAACCTTCTCACACAAGAAAGTCATTTTGAATAGGCCATGTGTGAGTAGGCCACATTGAATTACTCACACAGGTAAAGTTGGGCATGCCTGCTTATTTTTCCCCAATGTGCTTATAAATCATTGTTGGATTGCTCAAAGAAATAGCTTATTGTAAGGAAAACTAAAATTGAAGTTTAGTGAGGCAGTTGAAATTTAGATTGAAATTTAGAGGCACTGTGTGGCTGTGTACATTTTAAAGTTTTAAACACAGAAAAAGCCAAAAATAAAATAGGGGAGAGGGAGGAAGACACATCCGACACTGGATATAGGTCTTATAATGGGGAAAAGCGAGAAGGCATTCCACAGGCACATAACTTGGGTTACATTCCATGCCCCACTCTGCCAGCTGCATTTTCCTTAGGCTTCTCAATGTAACACTGCCTCAACAACACTTCTGAAAGCTCTTACTCTGAGCCCTAAGGCCATATGAAAAATGAATGAGCATTTTCCAAAGCACCTTAAAAACTGTGTGTGGGAAACTGGAGGCCTCAGTGCTGCAAGATGTGGCTTCATAGTATTCCCAAACAGAGAAGGTCTCAAGAAACTTGTCACACAATAGTGTCTTAGCTGAAGGTCTTGCAAGGGTTCAGAACTGCTCTACTTGATTCAGTGGTTTTCTTTTCCCTTTCTTTTTTGTATATCAGTCTTTCTGTGTGTGCGAGAATGTGTTTATGTATGTATGAAGACATTTGAAGAAAGGGAGTTTAAAAACTCCCTTTCTTTATCTTTTCTTTATCTTTTCCAGAACATACATGGGAAAATATTTAGATTAGCAAGAAGGGACTGTGTGGCTCTTCAGCTTTTTCTATGTTAGTCTTACAATAAAAATGTTCTTTCCAAGTCATGTGAAGCCCTGGCACTGATGCAGCCCATGCCACCCTGAATGAGGGCAGGAGTTGCTGTGCTGGGTCACTGCACTCCATGTGAAGCTCCAGCTTGGGGTGGGACAGAGAAGGAAGGTTCTGCTCCCACACAAGTCAAGTAGGTTTGTTATATCTGAATGTATTGCATTCTTTCAACAGATCTTTGAGGTCCTTCCCAAGAGCTGAATTCCTGAACTTGATTAAACAACATCTGCTCTAATTAATAATTAACTGCATAACATTACTGTTGTTCATGAATTATAAAACTTAAGGAAGAAGATGCAGAGTGGATAATTTGTATAGTTTTTACTGTTGTCTCTATGCTGCTTTTTAGAAGGGTCAGTGTGAGTCAGGTTATGTCCAAGCACAGTTCTTTGAACTCTGTCAGAGGCAGAGTTTCATGGCATTAAAGCACTGGAAGGGGTGAATCCACCCCAGACTTTGAACACCATTTGAAGTATTTATATTGAGTGAGAATAATTTCAGTTATGGTTTTGGTTTTTTTTGGTTTTGGGGTTTTTTTTGTGAGCGTCAAAGTTTGGTAAAATGAAAGTTAAGTAGGAACTGGGTAGGCTTTTCTCTGAAGGTTTTTCTCCACAGGCTTTTTTCTAGGCCATTTGAGAGCTTCCCACTGAAGCTGTGTGCTTAACTTACAGAACATATTTTGAATTATTATTTTCTTTTTTTTCTTTTGAATTCACTGAGCAGTAGGACATGGCAATATTGCTGTGGAGGGACATCTAGAAATAGATAAATGGGCTGGTCCCTGCTTGTGGATAGCCCTTACCTGTTAGCCAGACTCACCTATTTATTAAGGAGGTGGGGGGAAGGATCTCATGGTGTTCCAGAAAGAGCTGGCATAAGAGAAGAACCTCAAACTTGGACTTGAAAGGGTTTGAAAAAGCCAAGTCCAAGAAGTGTTCAGGGAGAGTGTTAGAGGAAGTTAGAGTGGTGGTGTAGGGCTGACTTACAGCAGCGTTTTCCTGCTCTCTGGAGAGTGGCCAAGGTATTCCCTGTGCGGGGGGATGCATGAAAAGAGCGTGTGAGAGTAGATGAGGGAATATCAGGCACAAAGAAGGAAGAATTCAAGTGTGGTAAATGTGGAAAATAGAAGAGGAATTAGAATTACATAGAGTATCAGAGGGAAGGTGAAGATATTTGAATACTAGAGGAGCTGAGGTGTCAGACTGTGGCTTTTAGCAGTGCTCCCATATTCAGAGCTGTGAGTTGGCAGGCATTTGGTGTTGCAAAGAGGCTGGTGGCTTGGGAAAGCTGGGAGTTGGATATCTGAGAAACGATGTTTGCCTGGGAGAACTCAAAAGGAAGACATCTGGAACCGAATTGCAAAGTTTTTTCTGGAAGGTTGGTCCCTGGGTAATTTTATGTTTATTGAGTAGTGACTACATTATACCAATGAGTATATACAACCACTCTATGGTAAAGGTAGAGCAGGAAGGGGGAGGGAGGTGTCTTACAGAACTGCAATGTCAAGTAGTTCACTGACCACAAAAGAAATCATCTTGGGGCACCAGAGGCACAGAAAGAGGTTTTGGGTTTGGTGGTTTTATTTTTGGGGGGGGAAGGTGGGGAAGGGGTGCATTTGGTTTCATTTGTTTTGTTGTTTTGGGTTTTTTTTTTACTGTGCTCCACTGAAGAAATTTAATTCCCTTCATCACATTTGCTGTCAGAGATATTGCGCACTTTACTGATGCTGAAATTGGCTAGAAAACAAACTTTCTAACACAATTTGAAGTACTGGAAAGCGGGCATTCTTTATTCTCAGTGCACTGAATGCACCTGGAGGATTTCTCCTCTGATCGGATGTATTGGGAAACTTCACAGCAAAGTATTTATTCCATCAGGACCGTACATATTCATTGCAGTGTATTTCCTAGCTAATACATAAACATTGCTTTTCCTAGAAGTAATTTGCATGCATGTGCCTCTTCCTGGAAGCCCTTTTATGGTCCTGGAGGTTTTGTCTGAAGGGGTCTCTGGTGGTCATACTCATGAAGTGCCCATAATGTGACAGATGACCTTGCCTTGAACTTGTCTCGGGGCATGCGCTGTTGCTTCATGTTACCACAAAAACCACTCTATTCCTCGTTATCTGTTTATCCACTGGTTCCAGCCACATTCAGCATCCTGTGTGCCTGCTTTTGCTTTCTTTTATCTATTTTGCTAGTTAGTCTTTAAGCTCTATTTAGTAACTTCAGGAGGAACTGAAAATTTCTGTTCTCCATGTTGCCTGTCAAATGATGAAATCAGTTTGTGGTGAAAAACGTCTGCACAGGACCAAATGGCTGGAGTGTGCACCTCTTTGGTGTATATGTTAGAAGTTTGAAAAGCTCATTTTGAAGAGGATATGGAGCTGTTTTATGCATGAAAACTGATGTTTTAATTGAAATCAGTGACAACACTGGCAGTCTCTGTGTCTTCAACGTTTACCTGTCTGCCTCCATCTGGGGAGTAAGTTGGTGTTAATTTTGTGTTGGAACAGAGTGCTCAGTTTGTGTGTTTTGTTATAGCTGACACAGCTGGCCCATGCTATCTAAAGCCCTGAAATGAGTGTGGTTACAGAGGTGCTACCATCTCACTGCAGCACACAGGAGGGCTCTCACAGGCAGTGTTTGGTTGCGGCTCAGATGGCATTATTAGGATTTAGAGTAGATAAGTCATAAACGTTTGACAGGTGCCACATTTGGAGTCACAACTATGAACCATTTGATTTACTCATTTGCATTGCTTAGCTAGCATGGTTTATTGTAATTTTGGAGCCTAGCCATGTATAACATAAAAGATTTCTATTTGCTGTTTCCATCCACCATTCCACCCTCCACACGTCCTAAGCCCTGGCTGCATTTCAAAAAATAAAGTACTCTTCTGGTGTTTTCAGGATATTTTAGGGCTCATTATGAATATAGAGAAAAAGTAGTAAATAGATTTTTTCTTTTTTTCTTATCTGTTAAGTAGATATTGGTTTGTAAGGTTATCATCACATATTTAAAGTCAGTTCACAGACAAAGAGCAAGACCACTAAAATTCGCGCTGAATGATATCAGATACACATCATTATATTTAATTATTTATTGTATTTAATCCCACCAAGTAGTAAAGTGAAACTAGCGGTTATGTTACCAGAAGCTGGTTTGCTTAACTTCTGCTGGTATTGTGCAAACTTTAAGGGTCATTACAACACAAACCGTTCTATGATTCCATTCTGGAAATGCTTCCTAATGATTCAAAATGTGGCAAAGAGTGCCATGCCTGTGACACATCTTTTCAGCTAATAACAAGGAGAGAGCTAGTTCTACAGAGAAGTACAGTTATTAATGGAGAAGGGACAAAAGTTTGTAGAAAACCATCTCAAAGGTTAATGACATTAATGGAGCAGTTTATAACTTTACAACTAAAATAAAGCAAGAATTATGTAGAGTAATTGGAAGATAGCACATGAACAGGATACATAAGTAATCAGCACCAGAAGAAAATGTTCTTTTGCAAATAATTGTGGTCATGTACCTTTGCTCCAGCACTGGGATATTTGTAGTGATAACTGACTGCAGTGAAACAGCTTTCCAGGGGCAGGTTCTCCCTTCCTCTCAGGGCTGTCTGTGCACCCAGGCAAGCCACCCTGTCTGCTCTGCTCTCTTTCATCAAGACCTGTCTGCTACTCCAGAGCTAGTTCAAGTATTCCTGTGCATTCGTAGCCCTGGGTTGTGTAGTTTTAGTCCTGTGTGCCAACTGCACACGGATCAATAGCTGAAAACAGCTTGATTATGCTTTCTGCTGCTCCTTCAGAGGGATCTTCTTCACCCATCCAATACCCTGCACTAGACCTGTTTGTATTTTGGTGTCATTACAGGTCCTGCTCCCTATACATTTATGGACAGCAAATAAGACATGGGTGTAGGAAGCAAGGGAAGAAGATAAGTGGAGGGGTAGTTTGAGGTACAGTACACCCGGTTCATGCTGAGATCAATGCTCTGATTCACTTAATCGGAAACTGAAGGCTCTATTTTTAATATACTCTGGAAAGCTGCCAGAGTAGGCAGCATGCTTCCAATTAAGTGTAGGACAGGCCACCCACAAAACCATACTTTCTCTCACTTCCACATGGATTCTTTGCCCTCCTTAAGTAGCAGATTTGACATAAACTACTATTTTTCATATTCCAGAGAGTGACAAACTGAAGTCTGTAGCTGATCTGTGGTAAGCTGTACCTTAGGGAGAGGGCAGGTGTGTGGTTAGAGCCAAGCCCTCCACATACAAGGCTGGTGGATAATTTGGTAAATCAGACTCAGTCTCAGACTGTGTTCTTTAATGCTACTGAAACCACTAAGTGGCAGAAGCAAGATGAAAATTTCAGATACTTGAGATTTTTTTCATTTTGTTATTATTTTATGATAACAGAATATGATAATGAGAATTTTAATGTAACTCTCTGGCTTTGTGCTTGCACAGAAGTCCTTCCAAATGCAAATCGAAGGTTGCCCTCTGGTAGGGTTGCAGTTTACCATTGGAAAGAGCCTGCTGTTGGAGGCATGAACTTCCACACCCTCCAGTGGTAGAAGTGAAAAGGCTGCTGCAGTAGATGGGTTTGGTGGTATTATTAAGTCTTCTACAATCAGCAGAAGTCAAGTCTTTTTCTCTATACAGAGACAGCCACATTCTGTCACTATTTCTTGGGCTCCTAGTGGTATTACTGTAACTCAATTACCGTTTCTTCTGTTACCCTTGTTGCAAAATAAGGAGGGGAAGGACAGAAACAGAGTGTGGCAGCACAGTGCTGAGTAAATAGTATTTACACCTAATTCCTCTTGTCATTACCTTAACATCCAGACTCTGTAGTAAGGCTTTTGTCATTAGATGTATGTCCAGTCTGTAGAATTAAGGTATCTTTAAGGAAGTGCCTTATTTAAAAATACAGTGTGGCTCTTTGTTGGGGAGACACCTCTCCTATTCTGCCCATAGCAGCAGTCCAGCCGTTAATCCCAAGTGATCCAGCAGGCATGGAAGGAAGCATTCTGTTGTTGAGCTGTGCTGCTTAGCCATTCTTCATCACTGAGGAAGACTTAACAAGCTGATGCAAAGTGTAATAAAGAGCATCAACATTTCTCAGCATAATCCAGGGGATTTCTGTGAAAAGCCAAAACAGAGAAACAAAGGCAAAAAGGTTCTGGTTGATTAGTGTGTAGAGGGTTTCACTGAAATGATCCCATAGGTGAAAATTTGTGATGTGAAATATCCTACATATGCGGTATTTATACCACTACTGTTGTGAAAAGCTGGCTACAGGGCCAGGATCCTTCAACAACTGCTCTGGTAGTGGTGAAAACAGTTTTTTTCAAAGGATGGAAAACTCATTGCACTAATCGCTGTGAGCAGCCATGACTGTACTTTAATATTGTCTGACAGAGGAAGAAATGGTGTTAGTGAGACTTCAGACACAGTGCCGCATTATTAAGCTCACTCAGAAGAGATGACACATTCCCTTCGGTAAGCTACAGGGAATAGGCATGACTGCAAGGGAGTGAGACCCTGCTTCTTTCTCTTCCCCACTGGCACCTCTGCTTCATTCACATCAGCAGGAGCTCTGTGCAAAGATCAGAGGGAGATTCTGACCTTCGTTCTGTGCCAAGAGTCCTTTAGGCAAAATAATTGTGCAGTTGTTAACTCTCAGCCTGGAAACTAAAGGTAGCAAGACACTGTCTATGGCTGAGTAGGGAAAATAGTCAGACATTCTTTTTTCTTAAAAGGTGCATAAAAATGAATGCAGTCTTCTGATAAATTCCAAAATTTGTAGTCAGAAATATCCTCCCTCTCCTTAGCAGTCAGCAGTTTTATATAGTGATAAGAAAAGGCCTAAATATTCAGTTATCTTTGACATCCTGGGAAAATTAAATCCATGATAGTTTTTACAAATTTCTATGAGCTCCAGGAGCATGTGGTTTCCCTTCAGAAAGGAGATGTCCCATCAGGTACATGAAATTCAGTTGTCCTCACAGTGGTTTGAGGAAGAACCATTTCCATTGAAATGGTTCTCTGACTTCAGCAGACCAGCATCATCTGCAGTCAGATTTCCACCACAAGAAAGCTGAACTTGTGAGGATTTTGAATGATCTGTAGGATACACCATGGGCTCTTCCCAAGCTACCTCAAGCTTTTCTTTTCCCTGGCAGGGGAGTAGGTTTATACAGCTGGAAATTTTAAAAGCAGCAGTCAAGTTGTGACTCATATACCTTCTGTGTTCAAACCCAGTGCTTGCAGTTTGTTTTTTGAGGCATGAAATTTTTAACTATTTCCTGTATTTGCCTCTTCTGCAGCCAGTGGAGTAATGAATTTGCTGTGTTTTTCAGGAGCTGAATGCTCTGCCACAGCAGCAGCTTTCCAGGCCACTTGGCTCCAGAGGAGCTGCTTAAGGTCTTTAACAGCCGTGTCCTTGACTTCTTATTCACTTCTGATGATCATTAATTTTATTAATTAGAATGATTTACAGGTCACACTAACTAGACAAATATTAGGTTGGTTCTCGGTAAAATTGAAGACTAGCCCTGATCCTGCAAGCAGATAAATAGGGGACTAGCTTCATGCCTGTGATCTGCTCCATTGGACTCATTTAAGTGTTTGCAAGTAGCTATTTACCATGTTCTCAGTATCTTGTATGCTAAATTCCCTCTCCTTCTGTTCAACTGCATAGAGAAAACTGTTAGGAGGTTTGGGTTTTTTTTTGTTATTGTTGTTTTGTATGTGTGTATGTCTGGTTTTAGGCAAGTACATTTATCTTCTCGTATTTGGCAATAAAAAATCATTTGGTAATTTCCAACTGCTGTTGACAAAGAAGACATGTATTGGAATGTCATTTCTGATGTCTAGAAATTGTGTTAGGCATCACTGACAGAAACTGTTCATTCTTACATCAGAGTGACAGATGAGTGCCCTGTAGATCTATTTGTTTTTACAAATGGCTGTTTGTAAAGCTATAGTTCTCTTCCAGTCTTGAAAAGAAAGTACAGAAGAACTGGAAGCCAGCAAACAAAATTATTTTAAAATAAAATTAGTTTTCTTATTTTTAAATATTGAAATAGAATGTAAAAAATTGAAAATAATATTCATTTATTTTAAGGTTATATTTAATTTTACTCCAGAGTCCTGTTTTTAAACTTTTTACATTTACTTTTTAATTTGTTTTGTATGAAGAACAATTTTAAAACTTTTATGCTTTGATGACTGTTACAACTTCAGGTTTTATATAGTTTATGCTTTCATAACAAACCTATAAAGTAAATTGTCTGCTGAGATTTTTAGAATTGAACACTGTCTCATTATGTTTGCTGCTGTTGAAAACTTGTCTTTTCTGTTCCTGCCGTGGCATTTTGCTGGGGGTACATAGAACTAATGCAGTGGGGCCACTTGGTTTCCTGACTGCCATTCCACTGAGTTTCACATTTTTTAATAACACAAACTTGCCCTGCAAAAGCTGAAATACCAAAGCTTTTAAAAAATACAAATAGGCACTTAAAAAAATACTAATTAGCACTGATTCCTTCTTACTCTAGCAATGCACCAGCCCTATATAATAAACAATGAAGAAGGCTGATGATATGGCTACAGATAAAATAAAACTTGAAAAATGGCTTCTGAGGTCCCTAAATCTGAACAACCTCATCACTGGAGATTAAAAATCTACATTATTTGGATAAATGAGAATGGGTAATGTGTACATGGAAGTGATGGGAAACTGAGTTACTATTACAATACAGGTAAGTAGGGGATTTTGCTAACTGGCCATGTATAATTGCCTGTTTTAAGATTCCATCACTGAGTATCTGGCTTGGATATGTTGTGAAATGACACTGATAGTCCAAACTTTTAATGAAATCACACCATTGTTCTTTGTCTGATTTAGAAGAATTCTTTTCCAGCGTCCATTTCTACTGCAGACATGTTCAGTGCCTGGTCATCCAAACAGGAGGGGGTGGCTGCCCCCCTGAACTGACAATGGCCTCATTCTGCCCCCAAAGTCTACACACTCAGTTCATCCACATGACATGTTCAGTGCATATTTTATTTGGAATGCTATCACTGTAGAAAAAAAGTGCATTTTAAAGATTAATTTTGACAGCATGCTGTGTAATAAACCTTTTTATTTGTCTCTTCAGGATGTTGACGTGAAAGCATGTCAGAGAGCTTTGGATGACTGCTGTCCACATCAAGGAGAGGATCAGCTGGAACTGCAAGAGGAGGAGGAGAAAGACATAAATCAAGTAAATGACGAAAAAAAGGGAAGAAGGGAACTGAAGAGGAAGTGAGGGAGGATGCAGAACTTATCACTAAGATAAATGGTAGTGAAAAGAAATGGAGTGAAATGTTTTGAAGGGAAAAATTTATTTCCTCTTTATATTTGACATGCTCCTTGCCAGGGCAGGAAAGGAATGGTCACTTCAGACAATACTTTATGAATTATGCCCTTATACATTTTTGAAAATTCCCCCCTTCCTTCAATCCTCCTCTATTTTTTGAGTAGTTGAAATATTCTCAAGTTTACAGAAAAAACTTAAAACTAACATTTTATCAATTTGGGTTTATTTTCTCCCATTGTGAAGGTGTTGTGCTTGTGGGCAAGGATGTTTTTGCCTACAAACACTAGAGACATGGATGCTAAGTTATACTGCTCTCACCATTTATGTAAAGCTTGATGCTCAGATGTGGAATTACATTTGGGACACGGGGGTGTTCAGTTTTGTTCTCTCTTAAGAGCTACAATGAAAGGGGCACTCAATTTTCTTGAGACCTTGTGAGAGCTGAGAACATCTGATCCAGGTGTCTTGCCACTCCCCTTAGAGCTTGGCTTTGAAAAAATACCTGATTTTTCCGCACTGGTGGGGAGGTACAGCTTCAGAGGAAAGCCCAGTTCTGCTGTTTTGGGTGG
Organism: Petroica traversi; assembly: GCA_025920805.1. Lineage (NCBI taxonomy): Eukaryota > Metazoa > Chordata > Aves > Passeriformes > Petroicidae > Petroica > Petroica traversi. The sequence continues at coordinate 12,544,925 of JAHLSL010000044.1, read as the reverse complement.
AGCAGGGATGCTCAGGCCATGGAGCTGTTCTGCTCATTCTGTCCACATATCATCTCCCATCAGGATGAAGGCTTGATGATGGGGTCAGAAGCAGAATTGCTCTGTTCTCTGTTTCCTCTCAGACTTTGATTTTTGCCTCCTTTTATGTAAAATAACTGTGCTTTACACTGTTTCTCTTTCTTTTGTCACAGAGCAACAGCAACCATGTAGATTCCCTTCTCTCCTTAGAGGGCTATTTACAGCTTCTGTCATCGCAGGTGGAAAACATGCTAGAGGTAAATGAGAAAATACAGATATTGTCAACAGATTGGAATACAGTCAGCAATTACTGGGTAATGACTGACTCTGTTTTATCAAATAGCCACAGCCTACTTCACCCACTCTGGCAATACATTAACAAATCAGTGTAGTAAAACTTACCTGAAAATGCTAATGATTCTACTATCCACCTTTTACAGCAGCTCTCATTGGCTCCATTTTCCCCAGTAACGTGTTTGGTATAAGAGTTGTTTCTTTACTGTGATCTGGTGTTCAAAGTTGGATGGAGCCACTGGAGAACTCAATTAGTTCAACTAACAGTTGCCTTTCTGAACCTAATACCAGTTTGTGTTTATGCAGCAGCTCCTGGCGTGTTTCTCTAGAGCAACACTGATTTATTATACAGTAGCAGCTATTGGGCATTTGTGGTGAAAGATTACAGTTGTCATAAATATTGGGTCAGGTGCTTACAAGGTTGCTTACTCTCAAGAACAGATTGATCTTCACTGCAAATCAGGCCAGTCAGTATTAGCAGTAAACCCATTTAGTATTTTGGGGTTTGTTTTTGTTTTTTTTTTTAAATCTTGTGGCCATCTGATACTATGTTTTACTGTGTGCCTATCTTCACAAAAAAACGGTTGTTATCTTAATTGAAGTCTTCCTCTTCTCCCACAGCTCTCAGCTGCAACCATTACCCGTGAAGCTGCTCCCTGCATTCCTTTTTTTGCAATATTTCAAGGGCATCTTACATACATTTCCATCCTAAGATCCTCTTCCGGGGTCATTAGTGTTTTCCATATAACTTCACGCTTATCTAGTTTTGGGAATCTCTAGGTTGAATAGTACCTTCTAGCCCATAAATTAGCCTCCTCTTCTGTTCAGCTCTGGAAATGGATTGCACGCTAATGAGATGTAGAAGTTTACCAGTTTAGTTTTCTCCATTCTTCTCATAATTTGAAAGGAATTTGGAGCCTTTATGCAGCTATTACAATACACAGCTGAATATTTTATTTAACATTATTAATGCATTGCCATATTGTCACAGTCTCTCAGTTGAACGTGGATTGATTGTTTCTTCCAAGTATCAGGTCTTTACAGTGAGGGGGATTTTTTGACAGCTGACTCGCTAGGAATCATTCTTTTCAAGGGATTAGTTGAAAATAGCATCTCTATCTCACAAACTGCAGGTGGTCTAGTACAAGTTAACTCCCTAGGAGAAATAAGGCAAGACCTTCTTCAGTTACCTGAGCTCCCAGTAAGAATAATAGAGAACTTAAGATGTTCAGGTCTTTACAGTACATCATTCCTTCCCTGTGGAAAGTGGTTTTTACATAGTCTGTTCACTGAATGGCAGTCAGAAAGCCCTTTCCTGAAACACAGCAAGAACACTCAACCATGGAGAAATCCCGTACACTTCCTACTTGATATATTTTCATTCTCAGGTACTTGCTATCCATCTGCTTTATGACTATTCTGCTTGTCAGCAAGCACCCAACATAATCTTGGACAGTGGCTTTGTGCTTCTAAGACCCAGCAGCTATAACTCAGGTCCACAAAAGGTGGGCTTTAGTGCTACTACAGCATTACCAATCCAGTTTATTGTTTGGACATCAGGGCCAAGAGATCACGTATCAGCTTTGGCTTTGTAAAAAAATCCCAAGTAGCAATTTAAAGTCAAGACGTCCACAAAAGGTGTGATTTGGTGGGGGGGGGAATGTTACTTCCAAACTGATCAGTAAAGGAGTTAGCTGAGTTTTGGATGCAATAGACCTCAGTTAAGTGAAACTAAACCAAATGTGGCACATCACAGCCCTGAAAACTTCATAAATTGTGAAATAAGTAGTGAGACTGTGACAGCACAGTCTTAATGTTCCTGTCTTCCACCTCTCTTTTCTTCACCACTGTCTTCACTGGTTACCTTCTGCAAATCAGCTATTTATCTTCTTTAAAAAGTTCATTTTCTAACAGTTCAGCACCTTGAACCAACTCACCCTTGAATCGTCAATACCACTGGGAAGGGTCATGACCACCCCTCCTAGAAGGACCTTTTTCTTAGACCAAATCAGACATAACACATAGGCCAGTTTGTACACTTGGCAACAGTTCCATTTTTATCTCTCAACCCTCATCAGTCCCACACTGTCCTTTGCAAGTCCTTCTCCCATTCCTTCAGCCACTTCTGCACCCTTCCTGCTTCCTTTTGCCATATGCCAATACAGATTATGCTTTGTACAGATGGGAAACAGCATTCCAAATAGCTGGTAGAAGAGTTTAACATACAAAAATTTGGCTTTAACAGAATCAAATAGTGGAATATTAAAAAACAATTTGATTGCGACTGTGTAGCTGAGGATGCAGAGGCATTCATTTTATGAAAGATCCCATTTTTCCCCCTCTTTGTCTTTTAGATGAATTTACTGGAAGATATGCAGGCTGCTACTTCTAGTAGAGGCCAAGACCCATCATCATCACACCACAGTATAAATTTGACCCAGACATTTCACAACAGTTTCAGTCTTCCTGATGCCACGGTACTAAGAACAGACTACCCCACTCAATTAAATTCGAAACCAAGACACGTACAAAGGCAAGAGTTTTTTCCTCAATCAAGCTCTGATATCCCAAATACAGAATCACAGTTTCATGGGTCAAATTTGACAGGGCTGTTTTCAGCTGCTGACCTTAGAAATCTAACAGCCCATGATGATAATTTTGATGAAATTAAACTCATGTCTTTGGCTTTGGAGGATGGCTTTAGTCCTATAGAAGTTTCTCAGATCTTTCAAGAGCCTGGCTCAGATTCAGGACTATCTTTGAATTCAAATCACAACACCATCTCTTACTCAGTCTGCTGTGAAGGTTCTGTTGGGTACAGTAGTGGTGTTAAGTCTGCTTCTTCACATGGCTTGGAAGCTGTTGGTGGCCACTGCCAAGAAAACGTTAAACACAGCCATGTGGAATATCCAGGTGATGCAGCGTGTTCTACAGAAGCCACTCTTCAGCAATTTCTTCATAATCACAGTTTCAGTCAGCTGCCAAGTCAAGCAGCACCCACTCCAGAGTATCATCAACAGATGTGGATGAAGAAACCAAACGAAGTGAAGGATAGGTGCCATAATTCTACTGCTACAAACCGGAGCAGAGATGAATGTCGTGCAAGAGCTCTGAGAATACCATTTTCAGTCGACGAAATTGTGAGCATGTCTGCTGACTCTTTCAACACCATGCTAGCAAAGAACCAGCTGACAGAAACTCAGGTATCACTTCTACGTGACATCAGACGAAGAGGAAAAAATAAGGTAGCTGCCCAAAAGTGTCGTAAACGCAAACTGAATGCAATTCTTAACTTGGAAGAAGATGTGTGTAATCTCCAAACACAAAAGGAGAGCCTTAAAAAGGAGCACTCCCAGTGTAGCAAATCAATCAACCACATAAAGCAAAAATTAAACACCTTGTACCATGACATTTTCAGCAGACTTAGGGATGACCAGGGTAGACCTGTTAACCCACGCCAGTATGTCATTCATTGCAGTAGCAATGGTAGTGTTTTCATAATACCCAAGCACTTGGCCAAGTCTGAACAGAAACAAGATAACAGAAAAGAGTAGAAACAAAAATGAGATGACAGAAGATCACCTAAATCACCTTTATTTTCACCTAAATCACCTTTATTTTTCCTGAAAGGATGGTAAAAATACTTGTGTGAAGACTAAAGGTCAGTGATCATAGCAGTTCAAACAGAAACAACTACATTTGAGGAGAAACACTCTATATTCAAGGGTCTGGCAAACCCAACCGTGATCTGTAAGAAAGTCTGTGAGCTGAGGCTTCTGGATGAGCAAATCTGTTCAGTTTTAGTTCCAATTAAAGAAGCTAGACCATCAGTGTTTTTACTATGTTAAAACTAGTAATTTAGTTACTCGTAATGGGGGCAGAGGGGAGAACATCAGTGAGGGATAAAAGTCAACTTTAGATCAATGTTACACATGCAAGAAAATGTTTTATTCTTGAGTACTTGACTCTTCATACAGAAAGTGACCTTATTCTCTAGCACTGAAAGAAAAATTCTAGTGCATCTTCAACTTGAATGCACTGTGGATTTACATAGGCTCAAGAGGTATCTGCATGCTTTCATTTATTCAGAACAGCTCTGCTTTTCCTGGTTTTCCTTCGAGGAGAGCAGCCTGGGAGGCTACTGCATTTTTCCTTACTACTTTCATCATCATAACTCCAAGCAAAGATCATCTGCCAGTTAATTTTACAACTCATACACTTAATCTGCAAATACATGCTGAAAAATAGTGTCTGATTCAGTATTGTCTTACCTTCATCCTCTGCAATTGAATCACTCTCAACTTTCTTCCACAGCAATGACCAATGGTGAAGGAGTTCCTGTTCTGTTCCCTAGTGACTGCAATATTTACTTGTGTACCTTCCCTTTTCCTCCCATTTTGATACCTTCCCCAAGAAGTACTTGAGTTTTTATCTTTGGCTTTTTTAACAGGTATTTTTTAAGTCTTTAGTGTTCCAGATTTAATTTTTTAATATATATATTTTACCTAATCTTTAAATTAAATTTTACCAAATTATTATTTATCTACACCTGTAATTATGAGGTTCCACTCTGATAAAGCTCCATATGAAGTTTTTTTTGGTTTGACATTTGTGCTGTTAAAAAGGAGAAATTTTATTCACTCATGTACTTGCAACATCCTTTCCTTTACTGTCTAACAGCCTGAAAAAGGTCTGCAAAAGAGGGCCTGAAAGGCCTGTAATGAATGATATGGAAGGAATGTTGAGGTGTGCTATTACGAAAATTACTAATATTAATGTCTAGATAACAGCACATCCTTTGTATTCATTTTATAACTAAAACACATAAAACTGGTATTAGAAAAGTTCTCATTGGTCATGGCATGATGACAATGGAGCAAACTTACATTCAGGTATGTTAAAAAAATCACTTGTACCAAATACATAAGAACTACACATACAAGCAATACAAGCTTAAATGCCAAATACTACCTGCCACTAGCACGTAAATCACATTGGCTGCTTGCACTTACCTATAACAAAACTGATACCATCAAGTGGCATTTTCTAAAAAGGGAGCCCAAAGATAGTGCCAAGTGCACGGAATTATCAATAATGAAATCAGTCTGTTTGAACAATTTGCTCAGCATTTTCTATTAAAATATTTCTTTAAATAAATATGTGCGTGTGTTCTATGTTTCACCACAGCCTCCAATTGGTAAGTGTAAATTCGTAGCAGAAAGTCTCAATACTGAGGCCATGCAATTTCTTGCTGTTGGTTAAGCATCACTGTGAGCCACATCTGTCCTAACTGCTACTCACATGGGATTTGTCTATGAGCTAGATCACAAACTTCAACCAAAACATGCAATAGGTTATCAGATAGACAGGATGAATTGTGAACTTTATTTCTAGTTGCAGGGGAAAAATGAAGTACATATTCAAGTCAGCATGATTAACTAAATGACATAATAAACATTTTAAAGTCCATGCACTTACCCTTTGCAGGACCAGGTCTTTAAACCTACTTCACTGCCCATGTGCTTGATTTCTGATAAACACTAGATTAGGCTCATAACTGAGAAATACAGAAAGCCAAGTATTTCTGCTTTAGGGCCTCACAGGAAGGGAAAAAAAAAAAAAAAGGCTAAACTTTTTGGTGCCCACTCCTTCAGTAGCAGTTGTAAGCTCTGTGGATTTTTGTAGAGGCCAGTGGCTAATTAGTATTGTATGTATATCCTTCTGGGAAACAGCTACACGGTTAAATTTTGGCACATGCCAAAAATAAAGTATACTGTAACCCTTTCAGAACACAATCCTAATGGAAAGCAGCTTACTCCATCTGATCCTTTAAAACATCAGCCCCAATCCCATTTCATTGCCTGTAAATTTGCAGATAGCAAAGGATTATGAACTGCCCTCAGCTAATTCAATTGTAATTATTGCCCAGTAACTGTGTATCTTTAAGAAGTTGATATATGAACCTCAATTCATCAGAACCCAACAAGCAACTCTACCCCTACAAAAACTGCTGAGCTGAAATACGTATTTTGGGTGGACTGCAACAGTACTGATGATACAATAAGCATTATGTCTGGATGTGTATTTTTTCAAACCACCAGGTACCTGTTCACAGCACTAAACCGTAGGTAGAATTCGGAACAATGTCCTCTTGGAGTAGATTCTCATATTTCATCTAAAAGCTGTTGAAGTGCCTTCCCTTTCTGCAACTAGCCTGTATTTAAAGAAAAATACCAAACACACAAAAAACCACACAAAAACCCACACAAAACATCCACTGAACAAAAATCCCCAAACACTGCCTGGCCTTGGCTATGCCTTACAGTTAAATGATGTGTGGTTTAGACAGCCTAAAGCTCTTAATACACTTCATGTACTGGCCACAGTCCGTATTTGCAGCCTCTCTACAAGAAGGAAGACACTGTAGAGTTGAACATTTCAGGTAAGCAGGACTTACCAAGGAATGTTGTTACTGAAAGCGTTGTAAAATGTGGGCAACACCTGCCAGAAGCCTGTCTTGGTTTGATTACTGACAGATCAAAATTTTCACGAAATCAAAATCCCATGTACAAACCAGGACCTTTATTTGCATGAAAAGAGATTATGTGGTATCAACCCTACTCTGGAGCCAGATGTGCCGAAGTCATTACAGCTGCACCCTGTCCTACTACTACTACAGTGAAAAGCAAGGCTCTGAAGTTAGACTGAAAACACTTTTTTATAATACAGCTAGGAAACCACGAAGCTGATGGTTGTAAATATAGCTGTTGACAGCAGTAACAAAAATTAGAAATATCCAAGTGGGAGCAATTAATAAAGTACTGTTCCCATGTCAAAGCTTTCAAGAAGTCAGTAGCACTTCAGTGGTACACTACATTTTTGTTAGATGAATAAAAAGTTATCTGCAAGGTTAGGAAAGGTCAGATGAAGTATAAAGGAAAACCACTGGGTAGTGGGGCCAGCACCACGCACACATACTATATTCCATTATTGATGGCAGCAAGTATGGAGCATTACGTGCTGGCTGCTCCTAGCTCCACATCTGTTCTGGAGAAACACCCACCAAGGACAAATGCAAGCCCAGCACTGCAGTGAACTGTGACCTCTCTTGCATGATTTTTGACATTAGAAGGATGGGCACTCCTGTAGAGGTACCCTGTGAACAAGCCCTCCCAGAACACAGCACTCTGCTGAAACACTACACACTTTCAATGACCACTACAGCACTGCCCTGAAGTTCAGCTTTAAACTCATGTTATATGTTTTATTCAGTAGATTTTACAATGCCAAATTTTACAAGCTGAGGCTGTTCCTGCTCCAGAGCTTACAATCTAGTTTTAGATAGGGGAAGCAGAATAAATGTCAATGAGGAAAGAAAGGACAAAGCACTTCATTAGTTATAAACTTGTCAGTCTTTGTCCCAAACCATATCAGTTCATCCTCTGGGAGTCAGAAGTACAGTTCTAGTAAGAATCTTGAGGACAGTGGTGGTAGAGACCTATAAATGAGGCAACAGGACACTCAACACCAGGGTGTAGTAAAAAACTTTATTAAGTAAACCAAATAGAGATGGCAGATGTAACCATGTTGAAGTCTTATTGCCTGTTGTGTACCTCGTGAAGTACTGCTACTTGACACCTGCTACACAGCTCCTAGAAGGTCCATGAGCCACCCATTTTCATACAATGCCCCAAAATGAACCAAACAAGGGGTAAGAGTGCTGCTCACAGCATTTTCTAGGACTTTCCCCCAGTTACCCTTTCTCATACAGTGAAGCAGCATGGGAAGTCACACCAGCCAGTTTGTGACTACGAGGTCCCCAAACACTGTTGACCTAATATGTTCATAGCACTCTGTCAGGCAAGTCACACAGCTATTTATACACTGTTAATTTTACTGCTGATAAACAAACCAGTTCTTGCTCCATTAACTGGAGTAACTCCTGACAAAGTTTCTGTGCAACACAAACCAAGAGCAGCTGCAAAGCAAAAACAACTGTTAAAAGGAACAGTACTTCTGGCAAAATGGATCATTACTACCCAGGCAAACCCTTCCATGTAACATTCCTATGCATTCCTAGACACACTGAATAGTATGGCTGAATAAACACAGCTGAACAGGAACAGCCATCTCCCTTAGGTGGGAAAGAAGTAATGGCATTGTGATGGGGTTTCACTTGCATCATACACAACTGCTTCAAAAACCAAATAAAACACTGAACCTATAGGGAATGTACAGCCCCAGTATGTTCCCAGCAAATTACCCTCTACCAGTGAGGTCAAGCTGCCAAAACAAACTCAGCTGACAACTACTTGAAAATTCAGATCCATTTCTGGGGCTTGGGTTTTCTTCCCCAGAAGTGTTATGATTTCATCAAGAGATAATGTACATTCATCATCAAACCAAAAGAACAGTCTTTTTTTCCCCCACACACAAAAAAGTTCAAGTCCTGTTCATTTTACAGTATTAACAGCAATTGTTCACATTTTCCTAAAATATTTTCAAAACCTGCAGCACAACGTAAGTGAGTAAAATTCAACTTGCATTGTAAATAACACGAAGTCCAAGGGGCCAGAACCCTACTACTGACCTCTTTTCACTCTCACTTTATAAATACAAGTCATACTCTATTTTTGGGTGTTCTTTGGCTCACATACCAGTTATGAACAAATTATTTTGTTGTTCCTTCTTCCCTCAGTTTGCTGCACAAAGTGTTCACTGGGGGAAAGCTGGATGTAGTACAGACAACCTGATCCTCAGCTGTCAGTACCTGCAAACACTGTAACATTACACTTACTTGGAAGACAAAGTCTGTAGTGACAAAATCCAACTTGACAGAAAGTAATAATACACTGACTACAAACTGATGACCTGTAATTGACCACAAAATACTGTTTTTATTTGAAGTTGCTAACTTCCAGTATTAGGTTGACTCAAAAGTATAACTTCTTTCACACCTCATTCACTGGTGAACACTGTGACTGCCTGAACTTGTAACACCATACCAAGAGAAAAGTCATGAAAGTTCAACAGCAGGACATCAGGAAACAAACACCCCAGGTTTTCAAGACTTTAAATACCCAGTCATTTCATTCTTGCACACTACTGTCCCCCTTCCTTCCCCCACTGTCAACAGATCAAAATGAGAGCATCTTCATTATAGAAAATACTTGTAATTCAAGTAAATTTTAAACCTCGTTGCAAAACTACTGAAACAGTATCCTAAACTGAAAAATAATTACTTCCCTTTGAAGTGGTTTTGTTTGTTGTTTTAAAGTGGTGTATGAAGTGGACTTGGCAACTGTAAAGAAAAAACTTCCATCAACTACATCTAAGTTATAGGAAAGATGGCAAATTCCTTATGATCTGGTTGTTCTGTTGGAAAGAAGAAAGTAAAGCTGATTTGTGCGTCTTCATTTCCTGCTTCCACTGCAGCCGACCAGTTACCTATACAAGTATTTCAAAGTTCAACTTAAGAAACAAAAAAAATTTTATGTGAATCCTAAAACAGTACTATAAAGGTTAAAGACATGATGATTCTGCCAAAGCATATAGATTTCAAGTTCTGAATAAACCATGCATGAAGATAAGTGGTTAGAACAGTATAACCTCAAGATACCTTCCCTTAAATACGCTCCCAACTGAAGCCTTCCCAAGCTCACACTTTGTGTTGTTTTAGTGGTTTGGTATTGTTTTTCCACCCCAGATGCAGGTATTGGTAGTAGTTTTGTACAGCAGGAACTCTACATTCCAGTCAGTCTGTCTGTCTTCACACTACAAGCTCTTTAGGGGTGGAAAGGATAAAGCTCTTGTTCTATTGCAATCTGACAAACTGACTTAGGTCGTTAGTTTCTTCACAGGAAAGTATGAGATAATATAAAATACAGCGAAAAAAAGCTGCTTTTAAGCACTTGTGTCCAACAGCAAAGACATCAGCACTTTAAATTTGCAGCACTGTTTCTCCAAAAAGAGAAACAAGTTCCATGAACACACTTGTCAAACTGATTCTGTTTTAAATTCACCTCAAAATGGAATGTTCCAAATCATGAAAGGGTCTAAACATAAACATTATTTAATGTTAGATACACACTAAATTTTTATTAAGCATTACACTAGAACTACTTTGGTATAAAAATACTTTATTTTAAAGCTATGAAAGTTATAAATATATGTAAGTTAAACTTTCTACTCACAGAATGTTTGCTATTTTAACATTAGTGATTTGTTTCTCCTAATGAATCTGAATTTTATTCGAAAGGTTTACAAGACAATATTACTATAATTTAAAAAACCCATCATTACAGGGAGCTGTACTAATTGTGATGTTTTATCAGTATTCATTTAACCTCTAGATTTTTAATGAAGGCAGCAAAAACAACTATTTTCTGATGATACAGAATTTCTTATTTCTTGAAGCGTTTCTGTGGTTGACCACTTCTTCATTAGTTACCTGCAGCATGGCACCTTCCTGCCAAAGAAAAAAAAAGTGTATCTGAAGATGTTTATCACATATGTCTAAACCAAATTACCAATAGGGGAACTTCAGCCATTTTTAAAAAAAAAATAGTATAAGCAGTTCACTGGTGTGTCTAACACAAAAGGAACAGGACTTTTGTTAGCTGAGTCCACGTTCTTCAATGGGTAGCCTTTTAAAGGCAATGAACTTTGAAATGAAGGCATTTTTGGTTGCCTTTTTTTTTGATAGGGTTTGTTGTTTTTTTTTATTTAAAAACCGAATCTAGTAGAGTATGCCACCCTTACTCTGAGTAACTCATTCATTACTTGATAAATTTCCATTAATTTGAGGTGCAAACATTCAATGCAGTGAGAGTAAGGCTGACTAAATTTGGCACTAAGGTTTGTTAGCTGCAAGAACTATAAAAAATGGTGGAAACCTCAACATTCTAGCCAAATTCCAATTTACGTACATCATACACTCATAAAATACCACCTGCAGTTTCATTTGAAGTTTTCACTTCCCCTCCTAAAGAACTGCTTATGCAGTTGTTAAAAGAATGGACGACACATTCCTTCACAGAGGCAGATGTATTCTGTGGTGCAATTTTTCCTTACACGTAAACAGTCTACAGTTACTTGGGAACCTTCAGGATGAAACGTGTTATATAGAATAGATTACAGCAGACAAAGACACATAACAACATAGTTCATTTCCAACAGCACAGAACTACCTTCATTGCATTACCTTGCAACCACCATAATGCATAGACTCCCAAGAAAAAAGAAAATGTTGCAGGATGCAAAAATAAAGTTGTATGATTTAATTAACTTGTGACCTACCATTTTAACTACCAACACCAGGGATGGAACCCTTGCAAAGCTTTACTAATGGACACTTGCAGGTCTCATTTGTTCAACTGTAGCAGTGTACAGTGGCAGCAGTCTATGCTTGTCCAGGGTTCATATCATAGCTAGATTCCAGTAGGAAAAAAATATGTTAAGTAGCTGAAATTAACAATTTTCTTTTGTAAAAAAATTTAATAATACAAGAAAACAGGATTCACAAGTTTCTTTTCAATTTGTAATTGTTAACTCAATTCATTGCTATGTTAAACTACATAATGATAATCACTATACTGAAAGAATACTGTCATACATTATTAGTTTCTTGGTTTTGAAACATTAAGAAAGGAAAAGTAAATAAGATCTTACCTAAAGAAGTTTAACTGAAGCTTAGAACTATTTTGCTCTACACCCTCAGCCTTCGTTGCCATCCTTATAAACAATCTACCGTAGTTAAAGCTTTGCAGAGATACAGCACAGCTTTTTAAGACTGGCTGAACTTTTAGTGACGTTTTCAAGAGTTCTCTTGTACTAGACCTGCGTCCCTGGAAGAGTACCTTGCTGGGGGTTTTTCCTTTCCTTGCCATGGAAGAAGCAGCATCTAAAAAATCTAAAAAGGTGTTTCTCCTTGCAGAGATACCCCTTAAGTTACCTAGATATTTTAAACCTGGTAATTTACAGACAACATACTTTTTCTCACCAGCATTAAGTTTTACACATACAACAGTAGCTTTGTATTATTTGTGGGACCTTATACTACCCACTCCTTGCCTTATTTTACAGTATTAAAAAAAAATCTAAAATTACACAATATTTCCTTTAGAATTATTTTATTAAAATCATAAATGTACAACAGCTTCTTAACTCTACACACGCACTTAAATTTTAAAAGGAAAACGTTATGTCTTATTACACCATGATCCTGGCTAAAAGCTTTTCAAAACTTTGAGAAAAATCTTAAAAAAGGTTTCACATGTCACCTGAAACTTACAAATTTAACATTATCAAAGGAATGCTTCTACACTTACAAAGACCACTAGAAAGAAACAACAATTAAAAAGCTAAGAAACTGTCTCAAAGGCATTTTTACAATCCTTCCTCCACAGTAAGGTAATGTTATTAAATAATCCAAATCCATTCACAAAATGGCTCTCTGCATCTGCTCTGGTGTCTTCTGCCATATCACTGCATATTTATGCATGACTGAGATAAGTGTTTCCTTAACATTGTTATTTCGATAACCTGAAGCTGTTCTGTTACCTCTGGGCTCTCATCCTCTCCTATTTATACAGTGAAGCCTGTTTCAACAGAAGTAAAGAGTAAAAAAAATAGGTTATGAAATTATTCATCTAACCATTTTTTAAAGGAAAGATAATATCCTAAAAAGCTTTTAACTCCTGCAGCTACTCTCAAGAATCACTGCAATTTTAACATTTAAAAACATACTTACCCATGGCATGCTTGAAGAAACTCAGTAACGGCTCCTCCCTCCATATCCACCACTCCCTCCACTGCCCCCTGGACCATAGTTTCCTGCAATTGCAGAAGAAACAGAATGGTCCCATCAGCACATTTTTTAATCTAGGAAAATTTCTGCATGAAGCAATCAATCAAAGCTTGAAGAGTAGCATCTGCTTTACTTTCATGTGATAGCATATCACTTTTATGTGATAGCATATACAACAAAGACCTTCTAACATTCCACTGTCTTCCTCTGAAGAACCTCCAAAGACTGCCACAGGAAGCAACCAAACTCTTAGAAGACTCAACAGTGCCATATGTAATTGGATGCACTGTGCTGTCTTGAGGCTGTGAGGGCTGACTTTGCTTGCATGCTAAACCTTACAAGAAAGGGCTTCGTGTTTCAGTTTCCATTTCACAAGCCCAATATTCCATATTAAGTAACATTTAGACAACAAAAAACAAGAAACATCAGAAAAAAAGTCCCAAGAGGAGGATAAAAAGAAATCCCCAGCAAGTATGCTGGAAATTAAGTAACTAGACTCTTCACAAACAGTGTGAGCTGACAGCAAAGAACATGAAATAAAATCTTTAAACTCGAAATTGCAGAATACTGCAGAAAAAGCTAGTACATTTTATCTGTTTCAAAATAATAATTTTCTCTGAGACAAAGCTTTGCAATCTCAGGATGAGACAATGAAGCCAACTTGCAGAAAGAACAAAGGCACTGCAGTCCATCTATTGCAGAAATTATCCAATTTCTATGTATCCATCTTGGAATTACACAGAATAACATGGGTTGGAAGGGACCTTTCAAGGTTTCAACTCCTCTGCCATAAGGCAGGGTTATCTGTCACTAGACCAGGATGCTCCAAGCCCCATCTAACCCTGCCCTGAACACTACCAGAGATGGGGCACTCACACCACCTCTTAAGCAACCTGCTCCAGTGCCTCATCACACTCACAGTAACCTTTTCCTACTATCTAACCTCAGTCTACCACTTTTTTAGTTCAGAACAGTTACTCCCTTTTATTCTCTTTTACTTCCCCAAAGCTCTACAAGTCCACCCACTCCAGCTACAAGGAAATATACATGACTTATACATTACCTCCACCATATGGTCCCCCCATGTTCCTGCTGCCACCAAAATTTCCACTCTTCATCGGACCATAATTTGAAGGTTGTTGGTTGTAGTTGCCAAAGTCATTATAGTTTCCACTTCCATAATTGCCTGTATTAGCAACACAGAAATGGAGAAATACCTAGATGAGCTAAAATGGACACAACACTTAAAAATACCTCATTCGAAAAATTCTCAATAAAGTGCAAAATTGCATAGGTATTCCAGCAGTGCATGCATCAAACAACGTTTTCATTCTATTTCATGCTACTTTAAAAACAACAGCTTCCTTAGCAACATTTAAAAATACCCCTCTCCCCAAGTCTCAAATGACTTGCAGTAATTTACTACTGAAATGCTGGAACGTTTTAAGTCAAAATGTTACCTCCTCCGTAGTTGTCATAACCACCTCCATAGCCCCCACCCTGGTTGCCATATCCAGGTCCTCCTCCACCATAGCCTCCTCTTCCTCCTCCGTAACCAGGGCTGCCACCAAAGTTGCCACCTGTAACAACATAATCCCTTTAAATTAAGTTTTCAATATAGAAGGCATTCAAATTTTAACACAAAGAATATTTTTCTGTTTAGAAGAACAAAGAAGAAAAAGGTAGTTGTGTAAAGAAATTTCTATGAACGGTACTTTTTAAAGTACATACCAACTCCCACCCTAAGTGAACTGTGACCAAACCCCACCAGTCAAACTGCCTAAAGACCTCAACTGAAAGGTTTAATTAAGATCTTCATTTTTCAGGAAATTGAAGACCCACTCCTATTCTGAAAAAAATGAATGCTTGTCCAAGAAACAACCATACAATTTGCCAAATGGAAATCTGAAATAAGCCAACAACTACATATGCTTCTTAAAGCAAACAAAATGGGTCCAATAATTAATATAAATTTTATACATAGGAATATAAATATGGAAGTGTTCCTTAATGAAAGAAAAATAAATCACCACCACAACAGCAAACTAACCTCCAGGTCCTCCACCATATCCGTTATATCCATCACCAAATCCACGGCCACTTCCATATCCATCTATCGGGAGAAAAAACCCCAAAGGATTTCAATTTACATGTAGCGAACTAGTCAATTCTCAAACCCACATGACCTTAAGAACCAAATCTCAAAAATTATCAAATAAGAACATGTACAATTAACTTCAGAAAAACAGAAGCGAAAGATCAGATCATCATTCAACATTTTTCCTTTTCTTACATTTGTATGGTACCCAGTTTTAAAAGGTCAGGCAAGTGCTGTGTCTCTCAACCTTAGTAAATAATAAAGTTTAGGTTACTTTTGGCTTCAAATAAAAGCTAAAAAAAGAACAAACCAAAACAACACAACACAACCAAAACACAATTTCATTTGCAAATTACTTTTCCCAAAAATTCTCTAAACTGCTGCAGCTGCATTTAATTTAAACAGCACTACAGCACAGAAGTTAGCCAGAACCAGAAAGACAGTGGAAATAAGGTAAAAAATGTAAATGCTACAAACATGCCTGTCTTACCGGCTCCCCCTCTGAAATTGCTGCCAGGCCCTGGACCAAAGTTGCCACCACCTCCACGAGCATCACCAAAACCAAAGTTCCCTGTAACAGTTTAACGTTTGTAAGTACTGAGATAGGAGAAAACGAACACAAAAATCTACCACAAACCATTAACCATTACTTGTACATACCTCCTCTCCCACTCCTAGAATTTTGAACCTCCTGCATTTCCTGTCTAGAGAGAGCTTTCCTTACTTCTGCATTATGGCCATTGATGGTGTGGTACTTCTGCACTGTAAACATATCAAGTAAGAGGCTATCAGCATTTAACTCGCAGCAAGTCAGAATATCAGCTTTCCAATCCACGCACAGTCTCAATCATATAAAAACACAAAATACCATACTATCTTTAAAAAAGGTGACAGTACTTATTTGAAATACATGTTCCCACACAATTCAGCAACCTATGATGTAGCAAATATGCAGGCGCGTAACTAATCCCGTTATCTCTAAGTTTAGCTTTATACAACCACCGAGGCTACAACAATAAACACTATCCAAGGAAAGACTGGAATTACTTACATACAATTTTGTCCACAGGATCATGGTCATCAAATGTAACAAATCCAAACCCTCTCTTTTTACCAGACTGTCTGTCAGTAATGATTTCAATAGTGTCAATTTTTCCATATTCCTCAAAGTAGTCACGAAGGTGGTGCTCTTCAGTGTCCTCTTTAATACCACCAACAAATAATTTTTTCACAGTAACATGAGCACCAGGTTTTCCAGATTCCTGTTAAAAGAACTTTTGAATTTAGTACAAAGAAAAATAATTTCACGAAGCACTATTTTGTCAGGATGTCAGTAACAGAACCCAGATAAACTAGGATTTTTCAAGCACTAAGGTACAGGCCTTTTATGAAGCATGACCTTGCAAGCTTGCTTAGGAATGGAAGTAACACAGGATTACTCACAGAGGTTTTTCCTCCCCCCTTTATGTGAAAGCCTTAAAAGCACTGAAAAAGATACAGATCAACTGTTTGAAAGAACTGCAAGTATTTAATAACTTAAGTTACAGCATGATTTTTGTAATTCTTTAAATAGAGATGCATCAGCTTCTTCTACCCGATTCCCCAAAAGCAGTGAACCCACATGCCACTTTTATCAAGGTCCTTCAATGTCAGCAAATTCACAACTATGCATTTTAACTCCATTAAACAGTATACACATATGCTGCTGTAATTACTTTTCCAAATGCAAACCAACCCTGCATTCCACAGAGAATGAAAAGGAAACTGGGATAGCTAACAGGGGTACCAGTAATTACCATTTCCATTTCCCCATACCTTTGGGACAGTTCATTCAATTCCAGTTCATCAGTCCAAATGTATTAGACATCTTAGTCTGGTAAACCCTCCAAAGAGCTCCAGTGTGGTGAACAGAACTTGCCTTATAATCCACACTTGCTCCACAAGTACCTCTGGGCCACAGTCACCTGGCTTACAGGTTCACCTTGTTCCTGTACACATACCCCTAATTTGTACCCTGAAGTGGAAATCAAGTATGCCTGGGGCTAAAACTAGCACAAGTCCACAAATGATTCTGTACATCACTGCTGGAAAAAGAAGTTTCCCCACTACATTCTTTTTTAATGTACCTTTTAGAAATACCCCAAGATCTTGAAATAGTCAGAAAGGTGGCCAGGAGTTCATTAATTTGAGGCTTAATTACAGTAACTGTTCCAGAGAAGAGTTACTTTGGAATTTGCATAGTTACAGATATTCAACATGTTTTTCTACAACACTGTTTTCAGACCCCAGATACATCCCTTGCAGACATAATTCCACGACCAGAATAAAGCTAACAATTCACTGTAATAACAGACCTTTATGTAAGAGATCGAAAGTGTGGGAAATAGTGCCCCAACTACAAGCTTTAAACCAGGTAATTTAAACCCAGGCAATTTCAAACAAGAACAAAGCCTAACTGACCAAAACAGGTATTTTTCAAAGCATGAGAACCATCTGCTTTCAAAGCCACACTTACCTCTCTAGCCACAGCTCTCTTAGGCTCAACCACCCTTCCATCAATCGTGTGAGGTCTTGCAGCCATAGCTGCATCAACTTCAGCCATGGATGAGAATGTTACAAAACCAAACCCCCTTGATCTTTTGCTTGCAGGATCCCTCATTACCTAAAACCAATAAACACATTTAAACCACTTATACCTGTCTCATGTTAAGCTTTCTGCTAACAGTACTGGAGTGAGCATGTAAGCTTAACTTCCATTTTCCTTGATTTGATTTCACAACACAATTATAGTAAAGTAGCAGACTTTGCTGATCAAATATATGAGTGACACTGCTTGGGATCAGAGAAATTCAAACTACTGTTATCCTCCAAGACTCACTCAGAAATGCTGCTAGATCAGTGAGACGCATTTATATTTTGGCTCGTTTCAGAAAAAAAAAATCATACACATAATTTATTTTAAGCTTTATAAAGACCACAGACTTTAAATCTGTGCTATTATTTACTACTCCCAAGACAATTCAGGGGGGAACTTCTACCAGAGCTACCATCCCTGTTGGTATTTAGAAGACACACACTAACATGGTGCTGATGGACATGGTTTAGCGATTAACTTGTCAGTGCTGCGTTAACAGCTGATGACCTAAATGGTTTCTTCCAACCTTAATGACTCTACGAAAACATCACAGAGAAAGACATCCTTTTCCAGCTTATTGAGGCTGGTTACTGCTTACCACCATACCAGCTTTTTGCCAAATGTTACCAACCACACAGTTGTAAAAGTGCTGTGTAAGTACTTCCTAATGCACTTCAGCCAATGATACCTAACTTGAACTACTGAAATCAGTGGTTAGAGATAATCTGTGAGAGTTTTACAGAAAACAGATTTGAATGCCCCCTAATATCAAGTTTGCAAGAGAAAAAAGTACGCATTGCTACAATGGACTGAACTGTGTACAAAAACCAACTGTACAATTAAAATCTAATATTCCATCTTCTCTAAATGATCCAGAAAACAAACTCCCCATATAAAATTCCTACACATTCCATACCACTGCTATGTAATGGCATGTTTAACTTACCACACAGTCTGTAAGCTTCCCCCATTGCTCATAGTAACTCCTCAAGCTTTCTTCTGTGGTTTCAAAGCTTAAGCCGCCAATAAACAGTTTGCGGAACTGCTCCTTTTCCCTCTGCCACAGAAAAAAAAATTGCATTAATATAATTTAAAATTCCTCTTCTGCAAATCAGACACTAAACAAAGTTTTCCTGAATGTTAAGAACTTTCAGCAAGACTTATTTTCAAAATGAGACCTAGCTCTTCTAAAGGTTCTACTCCTATTAAAGAAATTAAGCAGCTTATGCAATTCTACAGGCCCAGTTTTACAATACAAATTTTATTTTAGTCCTTATTCCTGTCTCTCCCTCCAGATATCAAAAACACTGGACAACACTTGACTTGCAGAATATTCCCCTCAAAGACCCATGAGATGTTTTTTAAAGAAAAGGAAAATGAGAATTTTGGGCTTGTTTTTATTACAGAAAATATTAATTAATTCATGCAGTCTGGTTCTATCCCAGTTAGCATTTATTTTTAAAACATGCTCTGGATTAAATTGTTCATGAATACTACCATACAATTCAACCAACACACTAAAAGAAAAAGAAAATTAAGTACATCTAAAACAGGTTAACATTGCCTATTTTCTCCATAATTACTCAAACAAATGAAAGTCGAGCATCTGCAAAATTAGTTTGGGATTCCACACCACTGGAATTAGCAATTAAAGTAACTCCTTTTAAAACAGAAATGTGAATATGTATTTGCATCCGCTAATATAAATCATGCTTTCAGTAAGACTATTTCCTTGCAGAGAAATTATCACTACACTTGTTCAGCCGAGTCCTCTTTTGAGGATGACAAGTGCATCATAAAAACCCCCAAAAACCCCAACAAAAAGCAGGACCAATAATAAGGTATTGCATTTACTATTTTGTATTTAGAGGTAAACTAAACCAGAAAGTACAACCTTCCAATTTCCACCTGTTCAAAACGCTTTTAGAAGAACTTCTTATATAAAGCAGGCATTTTGTCTGCCATTTTCTACATGCACTAGCATCACTAGTGCATTCATGTTAAAATTTCACGCCAAGTAATTTTTAAAAAGCTCTAAAAACTAGTCCACTTGCACAAATTTGTTATTTCAGAATATTGTTTTGAAGATAACTGTTCTGTTAGGGACAAGAGAACTCAAATCCAATCACTTCAGCTTTATACTGTTAACTAACTTTAAAAATCAAGAAAATCTGCTTGGGCGTTTTGTTGTTTTCTTTAGTGTGGTGGCTGTTTTTTGTAGAACTCAAACATTGCACCAGTAGGTGTAACTGACAAACACAACTGTGTGAATGAATGTCAAAGGAAAACTAGAAAAGAAAAATACTAAGAAAACAAGCAAAATACTGTGCATGTGTGATTTTAGAAGTAATAAGCCAATCTATGTGAAGACCAACACATTTTCTGAGGCTGTCCAAGACAGGCCTGGATCTAGATCCATGTACCAGAAAGGCAACTACTGTAGGTTTTTTTCAAAATAACCTGCAATATACACAAGTGCTACCAGCTTGACATACAGCAGTCTGACAACAAAATCGGAATCAACTTTCTCCCCTCCCTCCTCCAGATCCATATTCTATTTGAGACTGATCAGTTCAAATTTCTCTTGAAAATATTTGGAAATCTGCTGCAGGATCTAGGTTTTTTTTGTTTGTTTTTTTTTTTTCCTTCCAGGAACACAAAGAAGGCTAGTGCTGTCTCCTCCTTGCACTGACAGGCAAAATAAGACAAGTGTTTAAAAGCGGCGGGCACATGTTGTTTGTAAATTTCTTTCACCTCATTGCATAAAAGAAATCAACTAAAGAACACTGCATACTAGACCAGCATTTAAAAAATCATACATTCACCTTATGTCATTATATTATTTATTAATTTTGAGTGGGCTGGCAAATAGAAATTTTTAAGCAACAATACTGCAAAAAAAAAAAAAAATAGAAATCCTCCATTCAGTTCTGCTGCTTGAGAATTAGGGACCACTTGCTTACAGCTTCATATATCCACAAATGACACTTTTTCCTATATAATCAATTGCCATGCATTTAATAACATACATTATTATAAAAATACGAGAATCACGAAAAATTTAGTAGGCAGGCAGGATTTTTCCAGTGCTAAGTTTCCCCTGAAAAGATCTAAAAACCTGTAAATGGAACTCAAGAAAAGAATAGAATCTATCAGCTATAACACTGATAAAAATATACCACACATTAACTAACAGACATTGGCAGAATTACAAAGCATTTTACAGACTTATTTAGGGTTATGCCCTACCCAGAACATCTAGGCACCACGCACGTCAGAGCACAGCAATGACGAAATTAATTAGCAGTTCCTTAATGAAAACCACTGTGTGAAAACAGCACCCACGTGCTGCTGCACTAACACGCAGACAATCTCTAGATGCAAAGAAGTTGTACGTTTTAAATGAGCCAATTTCGAGAAGCTCTGGTTAGCCTAAAATTAACCCCCTACCAGAGTCCAGAAAGTTCTGCTCACCTGAAGTTTGTGCTGAAGGTGTAAAATGTACAACAATAATTATCATCATGCCGATGCCTCTTAGAATCCTGAGGAAAATATTCTTTTGGTAAAGACACAGACACGTCATACCTACGAAGGGCTACCATATAAAAGCTGGAGGCAACACCTATTCATAGATTTCCACAGTACACCCCGTGGCAGGAACCGACCTCCAGAGATCTCTACAACTTCTGTAGGATCTTCATGCGTGCATATTTTAAGCTTTCCTTCACAGGCTTAAAGCAAGGACTGGAAAACGCATAGCCTTTACTGAAAAACTAATCACCAGAGCAAGGGAAGATGTTTGATATAACGTGCTCACACACAATCCACGCTAACTGCGGATGTAAGGATCCAGGTAACGAAACTGTTTAACGGAGACAAGCGAGGGGGATCCCTGAACTCCAGGGCTCTGCAGTCCCGCAGCGGCCGCGCCGGCTCCGCCATGTGGCGGCAGCGGGAACACCGCGGCCCCGAGCCGAGCGCAGAGCACGGGAGATCAGGGAACACACCCCCGTGTCTCCGTTAAACAAATTCGCTACCTGGATCCTTACATCCGCAGTTAGCGTGGA
>JAHLSL010000044.1:12486901-12518005 GCA_025920805.1 Petroica traversi | reverse complement strand
CAGGGCTGCCTCTCTTTTCTGGTCGAGGGGTTGTTATTAGGTTTTGGGGATTATTTTTTTATCCCTTTCGGCTGCCTCTCAAGCGGGGTGACGCAGGGCAAGACCTTCCACACTGGCGCCCTAGCCCCGGCCCTTCTCCCACCTCGCCTACCCCACCGCCCATGGGACTGCCAAAATCCACCTCCCGTGTCAGGGGAGGATTGGGCGGGATTGCTGAATCCGGGAGGCTTTCTGGCCTTAAAGGACTTTTCTGCCTTACCCAGGCATATGGGGATTTCTAGCAGTTCTATAGCTCGCTGCGGGGCGGGGACAATACATGCCTATGGAGCTGGTCGGTATGAGAAATGACATGGAAAAGGGGATGGATTGCGTTCAACGTAATTTGCGTAGGTTAAATGTGTAGTATGTACATCTTAGCTGAGTTAATATTGCTCTAGGACCTTAACTCTTGCAAACTTGAGAATCAGAAGGCAACGTTATAGTTGCATTAAGATAGATATTAGCTGTTAATAAGAATTTGCTGCCATGTAAGAATAATGGGTGATTCATTACACCACAAATATGTATCTGTTCCCCATCAGATGTGCAGTTAATATACCTTAGGTATATCTTCAACTGCTAGAATCTGAACTCCTGTTCTATTTGGTTTAAGAAGATAAGCATCCCTGATGGTCCTCCCCCTTTTCCCTAGAAGTATGTCTATGCTTTTGAAGGCCTTGGTAAAAATCTTTTTTCAACCCCATATACCATCTTGTCAGTATCATTTATCCTGGCTAGCCTAATGGTGAATTACTGGGTTATGCCAGACAAAGTAGTAACCTACTTTTTGTTCTGGATTTAATCCGTGTTAGAAATGTTGTATGCAATGAATACATGGGGGTTGGAACAAGGACCATGCTTGTCTTGGGATGCCTTTCTTTGAGTAATGCAAACTTCCTTTTAATTGTCATGCATTTTTCTAGTAAAAGCTCTGCAAGTCTGCAATAAAAATGGCCTCCAATAAAACTACATTGGTAAGTTCATGCACACCTAAAGTATATAAGGATTTAATCAACATATTTTTCTTCAAACTTATAACTTGGCATCTCCATTTAAAAGATACATCCACATCTCCCCTCCCCAGCATTATTCTGACCAAAATTTCAGATCCAGAAAGTAAGGCTACTAGAAAGGACATTGTCTTTGGTTTTAATAAATCTGCCATTTCTAAAGAGAAACATGTTGGGAAAAAAGTGTGAAAGGACTCTGCACTATTTCATCTGTCCTACAATAGAAAACACTAAGGATTTTTTTTAATCTCCTTTCAACATACCATGTAATTCATCATACATAAAAAATAAAGTCCAAATCATGTACTCATGTAATTTCTCCCAGTGTATTTGGAGAAAACTATTTGCCTGAAAAAAAGGCAGTCTTTACAGATAAAAAGTAACATTATTGAGAAATGATGTGGCATAGTTAAGATGCCTTTTGAAATGATTTTTAACAAATAACAGTTTCTTTGAATTTCATAGGAGCAGAGATTATCAGATGTCAACCCTTCCTGGACCATTTTAATGATGCATTCATGGATCTCAAGTCCTCTAAAGCTTTGCTTGACATTAAAATATGGACTCCTAATGGCAGTTGGTTGCTGGTTACAATTCAACTAATAATGATACATAGTTTCATGAAAGACAAATGTAGAAGTATAATGGGACATATATCTGAGGTTAAGATGGGGAAGTAAGCAAAAAATATATGTGCACAATTCAAAAGTACAGTGGCAGAACAACTGGTTTATAATACACTCAAAAGGCCTTTTCTTAAATTTTCAGAAATGATTACTGGTTCGCTCAGCTCAAAATTTACTCAAAACTTGTATTGAATCCTGGCTTAGAAGTGCAGTGGGAGTACTTCCTCTGTGTTGTACTGTTTTAAAATATTTATATTCAGCAAGGTGAATGTCCGAACTTTCTCTTAGTAATTGATTGTCCACTTATCCCTTATTTGAAGAAGAGAAGGAGTTAGCCAGCCTGGGGAGGGGTGCTTTGGAGTGAGGAAAAAAAATCTTATGAATGCAGTATTTTTAATCTTTTGATGTTGTTGAGAATTTTGCTGCACAGGTCAGGAAAATCAGTTATGGTTCCCATGGGAACCATAACTAATTCTGCTTCGTTATATATTTGCATGCAAAACCTAAATGTGTTAAGGAATAGGGTAGCTCCAGAGCTGTTATTCTGATTTTCTTACCTCTTGTATGTTAAAATTCTGCACCATCAGTGTTTTAACCTTGCCCCTCAAAGAAAGAGTGATTATCCATAGGTCTGCATCTGTCCTATGTGACTTCTGAATGCAGAAAGAGAAATGAGCTATACATGAGCCTTCAGTGGTCAAATGCCCAAGTTACAGTTTACAGCATGCAAGCCTAGAGAAGCGAGCTTCAGGGGTCAAGTGGACATTTAGTACGCTTTAAGTTCAGTCAGGTGGCACAATTCACTTGTGGGCTGAGATTTGCATGGGCATGTATAATCCCAGAATGTACAGGTTTTTAACATGTTCAGTATTTCTGCAGGCTCTGCAATCAAGTGTTATTTTAATAGGCTCAAGAGTTTGAAGAGTAGTGCTGATGCACAAGACCTAATTAAATCTCTAATATTTAAAGCACAAGCAGCATACTCTTTATTTTGCTATTTCTTACTGCACTTCAAGAAAAAAAAATACAGACCCCCATGACATTAATTTTCCTCTGTGGAAGATACTTAAGACTTAGAAAGTAAAAAACCAAATTGTTGCTTTGATACAGAATTCCAAAACATTGATCTTTAAGTGACAAGAATTAGTGAAGCCGAAAAGAGTACCAGAAAACAGTCTTCCATTGAATCAAAGAATTTTAGTCCAACGGAGAATACAGATGGAGATGTTCCCCACTTGTAGCCTGCTTGCCTCATCACCAGTAATTATAATGTTATTACTATGGTATAGTGAGTCTGTCTTTTTCTGTGTTGTTGTTTTTCCCTTTGCTACTTTTATTGTTGATTTATTTTCCTCATATCTACCCCTTTCTATTTCACACTTCCATTTTTTTGAAAGAAGCTGCCCTCATAGAAGCCTTGGACATCTTCATGTTGTATTTCCCTTCAATATCAGTCTTGCATTCTTTTTCCTGTGGAGGACAAAAAAAGCCAATGTGCTTAAGTTTACTCTTTTCAGACATGAATGCTGTGGTCAAAATACACCTGGGATATGCAGGCACTTAAAAATCTAATTGGAAATACATGCTCTGTTCTCACTTCTATGTTCTCAAATCAAAACGATTGCCATGTGAGATATATACAGAAACTTGCTGTTTAAATGAGAAACTAGAAACTTTTTCTGCTCTTTGTTGTTTGAACCTTCAATTTATGGGTTGCTAACCATAAAGAGTAAAGTATTTTGTGGAGGGAGGGAAAATTAATTATGAAAAATAAGGGATAAAAAGACAGGGCTTTGGCAAGGGAATCATCTTCCAGTCTTCGCTAAAAGAAGACCGTTTTTGTTCCGTCTAACATAATTTTTTTTTTACCTTTCACCACATCAAGACAGAATTCTACTAAGTCTAGAAGCTTGAACATTTCAAAATTGCAGTATTGTCAAACTAACCCACATTAGAGAGGACTAGAGAATGGCTATCGAGCAAATAGAGGTGTTTCGTGACATTTGCTTGTCTGTTTTCTGTCGTAGAGAAAGTGCTGTAGTGAGGAATTCGTTCTGTCCACTTAGATTTAGGGTGCTGCATAACTCTGTTTTAGGAGCTTAATACTTAGTTTATGGCTGCCACTTGACAAATTCTTTAGGAGGTACAGTCCAAAATGGCAATCAAACTGCTTTTGGTCTGCTAGGCCTCCAGAAATGTGATACAACATGATAGGCTTGTTCCAACTTCTTTAAGATTACAAAAGAGGAAATTCTGAAATGTGTCCTTCTACTGCTATTTAATTGTGCCTTATTAAACTGGGAATGCCTTGAGGATGATGTGGATGTAATATTTGTTTTAAGAACTTAAAGAATATTACTTGAACTATCAAATGTAAACTTTAAAACACTTTAAAAGTTTTGTAAGTCAGCAAAATTCCATTTATGTTTAAGTGCTGTACTTAAGTGTAGCAGTCTTAAATTTATGCACCTTTGTGACATTTCTTTGTAAGTTACATGGGTGCATGGCAAAGAATGAGAAGGGACTGCAGTAATTGAATGCTTCTAGCATGTGTCCTGTTCAATAGTTGCGGGTTATTGTTGAGTATTTTGCTTGTTAAAGCAATACATCATAAACTTTGCTGCCATCAGTTTCTCCTTGTTTTTTTTTTTTTTATTTGAAAAGATAGAAACCACCTTTTTTCAGTACCATCCCTTTTCTATTTTATGCATTTTTACAGTTCCCTTATTACTTCTCTTTACTTCTGCCTTGCCCTCTGCCTTTTCACAGGCATAGAGTTAACTTTTAGAAGCTTCCTGATATTTTGAGCATGTAGTACTGAGAGTTAAATTTTTAAGGGGAGTATAATCACTGAGTATGTGGACAAAAAAATTTTCACTTTTTTTAAAAACTGGTGTTGGGTATCTCATTAAGCAACTGAAAAAAACCCAAAACATTAACATGTCTTGCTCAGGTTACCTGACCACATGCAGTAACATAAAAGGAGTCTGAGCTTCTGGCTTTAGTGTTAATAAGCCAGTGAAGTAACTGTATAAAGAAAAAAAAAAAAAGAATAATGTCATTCTGAATTTCTTTTGTAGCACAAAATGGGAAAGAAACAGAATGGCAAAGGTAAAAAAGTTGAAGAGGCAGAGCCTGAAGAATTTGTTGTGGAGAAAGTCCTGGACAGACGTGTTGTAAATGGAAAGGTGGAATACTACTTGAAGTGGAAAGGATTTACAGAGTAAGGCATTCCCTTTTTTTTTTCTTTTTCTGATAAAATAATTGATTTGATTTGATTTGATTTCAAACCATTGATTTGAAATACCTGTGCAAAGATGATGAGCGTTCACTTTAAAGAATCTTGAGGGAAGGACATGAATAAATGGATATTCAAGTGGGACAGTTGAGTATGAAAATGAAATTGAAGATAATGTAGTTCCATTGTTCATGCTATATAAAATATTTGAGGAGTTTTACCAAATATTTAGTGATTGTTCTTTTACCACTTTGATAGACCTTGTGTTCATATCTATCAAGGTAAGATAGACTGACAGTTACCATATATGTAGCAGAATGAATGGTACTTCTGGGTAAGAAATCATGCAGGGATTTAAACTACAGACAGCTTTGAAGCAGATAGATTGTTTATTATTGATTTTCCTGAACTGTTCTCGAATTAACTGAATTTCCTGTGGAATGGTTGCCTTCATTAGGCATACTTGAAAGGAATTTTTGAGAGTCTTTCCTGGGACTTACATATGTACGTGCAAACTTTACAGTAGACTTAAGAAGTTGATTGCATAAGAAGGAATATAGTTGTGCCTCCTTCCTGTGGTGCTCTGCAGCAGCTTGCTTTACCAGCTGAAAGAAGTTTATGCACCTAGAATTTGTGCATAAATGGTTATGTGTGTAAGGATATTTTTTTTGCATACCTCCCAAAGTGAGTGCATTGCAACATTGTGCACTCTGACACAGAGTGTGTGTAGTGATGCATGCATAAACACAAAGCTTGATGTGTTCAGTATTTGAGGGTCTGATTTGAACTTACTATTATATGTTTTTGTAATGGAAAATTATTCATAGGTATCCTGCTGGTGCGGTAGTTCTGTGTCAGTATTTGCTTGTGAGTTGCATAGTGGTTGTGGGGACCATTTGTGGACTTCTTAAAGTTTTAGTTAGCAAAATGCATACTCACTGAAAAATATGCACTGTCCACCTTTGTTGCCTCCTGCAGTCAGTCAACTGAAGGAAGCAGGTAGTTCTAGGTATGGTTGTGTTCAGTGTTTGGAGACAACTTTAGAGTGTTCCTCATAGCCAAAAGCTTTTATTTATCTATTCATTTATTTATCTATTTATTTATACTTAAGCTGTTTGTAATGACTGTTTTGTACACTCTGTTTTCTGTAAGTCTTAGTGCTTTTTCATACCGTTTGTTTTCATGGAAGTCTAGAGGAACCAGGCAAGTGAGTCAGTTTAAATGAACAGGTAAATTTTGGTAGGGTGTGGATTGCTTGTTTCAACCCTCATATCCCCCTGAGAACATAGGTGTTAATAGAGCTGCTTTTTGTATTACCTTCAGGTTAAGAACATTGTTTTTCAATACTAGTGGAACATCCTTCTTTCAATCATCAAATGCAGTTCATGAGGGCTACTAAAGGTGGCAAGATAAACGTCCTTAGGTTTAACAAACCTTCTTTGAGACAAAAATTAGCTTGCTTACATTAAGGGGAGCCATGGGGCTAGTTTTGCATTTTTCTTCTTTACCTCATTTTATATAAATGTGTGTATGTTTCAGTGCTGACAACACATGGGAACCTGAAGAGAACTTAGATTGTCCAGAGCTAATTGAAGCTTTTCTGAACTCTCAGAAAGCTGGTAAAGAAAAAACAGATGGTGCCAAAAGAAAATCTTTGTCAGATAGCGAATCTGATGATAGTAAATCAAAGAAAAAGCGTGATTCTGTAAGTATATGTTCACATCTTAAGCTTTTCTTCCCTGCATCTCTCCCCTACCTCTCCATCCCCCAGAACTCATTTTGTGACTTAGAGGATGAGATGGAACACTGATTTAAAACTGTAAAAATCGCATAGCATCTGAATTTGTGGTTTGAAAAGGGTATACATTCATTGTGGTTAATGAGACTGTCCAAGTGGTAAGTAAAGGATGATTGTCTGACATGATGGTTAAAAGTTCTTACATTGTCCCATAACACTTACTGAATAAGTTAAAGTAAGACTGGTTAAGAGTTATTAATTAATGGTGTTAAGTGATTGGTTTATATTAGAGCAAAAGGTCCGTGAATGGAATAAAGATGAAGTTCTGGTTTGGCTTTCATATTTAGTATATGATTTTGAATAGGTGAGTGGCAGGATGGCAAAATATGAAAGCCAATCTGGTACTTAGGCTAGGACCTGACATGATGGTGGAGAAGGAATAGAAAGGGTGAGTGAAGAAAGCTTACGTTTCCTGAGAGGTCTGGATTTCTCCTTGAGTGAACAACTTGGCACATTTAGTGCTGATAAGTACAGAATTATGCACACGTAGTAATGTGTTCAATAGTTCCCATTTCCTTCCGTAAACTTTCAGATGAGCAGTTTGAAACCGCTGACACTGCCAACCATTTTCATGTACTGAAGACAGCAGTTGAACATGTGGTTACTGTCAAAAAGGTTGGAAGGCATCAGAAAGAATAGTTCATGAATAATACAAGGAATATTTTTCTGTCTGTATAGAGGCAGTTGTTTGGCTTCATCTGGTACAACAGTGGCCAGTGTCTCTAGAAGGATATTGTGAACCTATAAAGGAGCTAATACAGGAAATAGTTGTGATATTTTTTTGTCATCAGTGTGATGTCAGTGAGCCAAGAAGAGTTGAGGTGTTCCCCAAGGGTGCGGTTTCACTGTTGGTTTAGCCAACCCAAGCCTGTTGTTTTGCTGAAAATGATGTGTTTTTTCCACTTCCTAGCATGCATTTTTACTTTGTTGCTTTTATTATTCTTACTGAGTATGCTTGTTATCTACTGAAATGCTTTTAGACCATTTGTTTCAGCTGTTGTGTTTTCAGAAATAAATGCTGGAAACATGGATGTAAAATCCTTTATTTTTACCCTACATCTAAATGACTTAGCCTGAAGATTGGTCATGAAAAAAACCATGTAATCTTCAGACAATAATATGTAATTCTAGATTTGATGGGTTTTTAAGGCTATATTTTTTTCTGGTACACATACATACATGTATGTACAAAAATGTATGTATGTAGTATCAAAATAGAATTTTGTCTTAAACAAGATAACCATCTTCTAACTTAATAGGTTGATAAACCAAGAGGGTTTGCAAGGGGTCTTGATCCTGAGCGGATAATTGGGGCTACGGATAGCAGTGGAGAGCTTATGTTCCTCATGAAATGGTAAGTCTTACATCCACAGTTCTTGCCCATGCAGGGAGGGCAGGCAGCTGCTCTTTAGGCTAAAGAGACAACTTCATTTCAGGAATAACACAGAACAGCTAGTGATTTCCTTATCAACCTTGTATTCTTAGAAAAACAAGCCTTCCGTATTCAGTTAGGAGTTAAACCTCCTTCCTTCAAAGCCCAAAATACCTTTCATTTCTGTCGTTTCAGTTTACGTTGAAAGGTAATTTCTGTATGGAAAAACTGTATCTTAGTAATGCTCTTGCAGGGGGAAGGGCAGGCAGAAATCCAGCTTTACATGTTTCAATAAGCAGAAGCCAGCTGCTGGATAGTCAACTGTTTAACCAAGAATAGTGCCAGCTCTTCTGCATGCAGCAAATTGGAATTGGAAGCAACTAGAGGAGAAAGCAGAGGTGGAGATGAAGAATAAACAATATGGAGAGGCTTGACATTAGTGGCTAGTAAGAGGGAGAGTGATGTGGGGAGTTTATGTTGTTGGAAGGGTAGGTGGGGACCAGCTTCATTAGCTACAGCGTTGGGAGAAGGATATCTTGCTTTGGGAACAAATGGGATCAAATTAGTACTTCTTCCCAGTGTTGAGAAATCAAGAATTGAATTTACATTTGCTGAGAGTTGGATTTCTTAAGGTGATAAGAAGAAGGATGGTTTTCCACAGCCTTTGAGAAGGGCAGATTTTCAGAATGGAGTCAAACTGAATGATCTCCTGAGCCATGATTTGTCTTGGGATATGCCTAGACTGCTGAAGATTAGTGCTATGGGAGATTGTCTCCCTTCTGCCTTCTCAAATTCTCTATAAATTTTATGCGAAACTTAGAAAAGTTGCAAAACAAAGATCACGAGTAAATTTCTGTAGTGGTAATTGGCAAAATCAAACACAGAGGACTTTTTTTTTTGTTTAGTTCAGTTGCTGTTGATTAGTTTTTAATAATTTGTCTTAGGTAAGGAGATTGGAGTTTGTACGTACAAAGCTGACTTTTAAAGGCGGCATACACTTTAAAATGGAAACTGAAGCATGTCAGACTGCAAGCTTGGTTTGTTACCCCAAGATAGCATCAAGAATAACAATATGAAATATAGGAAGTTACTTGCATAAACAGTAAATATAATTTGCATGTAAGTAACAGCTCTTAAGATTGCTCCTATTGATTTTTAAGTCTTACTTTGAAGTTTTGATTAGTCTTTAAAAGACAAATTAACCAAGTTTTACTTTTTTCATTACATACTGCAGTACAGTATATAACTGGCTCCCTTTGAGTAGCATTTTCCTTTCAAACAGAAAAAAAACATGGGAAGGGAAGAACAGTGGAGCTATGAAACCTCATCGTTACCATTAGCATGGAAAGTCTTGGTAGCTTTAGTGAAAGGTATACTGGAAACTGATTTCTAGCTGACATTCTTTTCAGAACTTAGGACTTACCAAGAGCTGCTAAATGTTTTGAAATACTGATTATTAATTTTCTTAAATCCTGCTCTCTTCTACATCAGGAAAGACTCTGATGAGGCAGATCTGGTGCTGGCCAAAGAAGCAAACGTGAAGTGTCCTCAGATCGTAATTGCTTTTTATGAAGAACGGCTAACTTGGCATTCATGCCCAGAAGATGAAGCACAATAATTGTTTGCATTGCTTTTTTTATATATAAGAATATTAAAACCCAAAATTTGATTTATTAGCAATGTGAGAAGCATACATTCTAACAAGTTTCAAATTTGATATTTTTTGAAGTAGTATGTTTTGCATCAACAGCAAGTAAATAAAAGCTTTCTGCAACTTGTATCATTTATCACAAGAGAGCATTTGATACTACTACTTCCTCCATATTAGGTAAAAGCTTTTATAAAACATTGATGACTTTCCATAGTTATTACAGAATCATAATGAATGTCTAAACAAACTCACAGATGTTTTGTAGTCTTCTATACTATTGATGTGCATGTATCTTCTTTACCCAAACCTAGCCCTTTAAACCTGTAGGGTCATTCTTTTTAGTATTTGGGATCACTTGGTCTTAAGAAGACCAGGTGAAAACTAACTTTGTAGTAATTTGAATGTTATCAGACTGTATATTGTTTACTTTATTGTAAATACTGGTGAACAGTGGTCAATAAAATAGTTTTATATTCTTCCTTTATACTGATAGGCTGTGACTCTTTTGAAGCGGGGTATTTCTCAACTTTTGATATGTTAAACTCAATTTGTAATATATTTAACTGTAAGTTGTTTTCTTGGGAGGTAGGTTGATTATTAATATTACCCCACTGCTACTCTTACCACAATACTGGACAAGTACCAGGCTTTGATTATTAATTGGGGGTTTTTGTGTATACTGCCTGAGACAAAGGTTTTTTTCAGTCAGGAAGGGCCTGTAAAATTAATGTGTTTTGCATACTTCTGTAAGTCACAGATGGCAACCACACGACTTAGGAGCAGCAGTTGGTCACAAGGCCAAGTAGCCTCTGCAGGCATACTAAGAAATATTTGACATAGTGTACTTAGGGCTGGTTCAGATGGAATTATTCTTCAGGCCATCACCTGAAGAATACTTACATAGCTCAGCCTTTAAAGTGGAATATTTAAGTCATATACTTGGAACAAAAGACTTTCTGTTTCAGATTGAATTTTAAAATTAGTCCTGTAATCAGCTACTTGGAGAATACCTTCAGAAGGGCAGAAGTAAAGGATGGGGAACTCAGGAAGAGGAAAGTTGCCATCTTTTCCCTTGCTTTTATCTACACATAGTCTTTTCTTTTGTTTTGACTACCATTGTATAGTTTGCCTTAAGCTGTGCTTACATGTTAATGGCCAAGATCATTTCAGAATTATCCTTAATTTAGACTTCTGACTAAAAAATATAATCCTGTAGTACATTGTCAGTGTCAATAGACTCATAGAACGGTTTAGGTTGAAAGGGACCTTGAAGATCATCCATTCCAACCTGCCTGCCATAGGGAGGGACACCTTTCACTAGACCAGGTTGCTCAGAGCCCCATCCAACCTGGCCTTGAACACTTCCAAGGATGGGTAGTCAACAACTTCTCTGGGGAACCTGTTCCAGTGCCTGACCACCCTCAGAGTAAAAATTTTTTCCTATAATATCTCACCCTGCTCTCAGTTTGAAGCCATTTCCCCTTGTCCTGTCACTACATGCATTTGTAATTCCTCTCCAGCCTTGTAAGCCTCCTTAAGGTCCTGATAGGTTCTCTAAGGTCTCACTGGAGCCTTCTCTTCTCCAGGCTTAACAATTCCAACTCTCTTAGCCTGTGTTCATAGGAGAGGTGCTACAGCCTCTCCTATTTTTGTGGCCCTTCTCAAAGGTGAGAACAGTTGGGATTGCCTGGGTATGTTTTTTCAGAAGACAAAAAAAAAATGGATATTCCAGAAACCCTCATATAGTGTGCATAGCCTGAAGAATGAAGGAAGGAATCCAGTCTGTGCTTGATGTTCTTTTGATACTGTTTCACAAATCAATTATTTGTCCTTTCAATAGTTTCAAAAGCCATTTATATTGTAAAACAAAACCTGTCACAGTAGAACACCTACAAACAGCAGTGGCTAAACTTGCTATGTGAACTGTTTCCTGAAGATTTTTATTACTGGTTTTGGGCAGAATTCAGTCTCTATTTGTGGCACTAGGAAAAATCGGATATCCCTGTTAACATGGGGCTCCCTTGGGCCAGATAATGATAATTTCAGCACTTAACTAACCTCTCTTGCCTGTTTCTTAGACAAATCACCCCAACTTTGTCACTTGTTTAAATCTTTTACAGAGTTCATGGCTTAATTTTTGGGAGGCCTATAATAGAAATATTTGTACACCTAGTATATAGGATTCTGAAATCCTTGCTTTTTTATCTAGTAGCTTGATAAACACATTGGCTAAAGAGGAATTCCAAAGCAGCTTGTGTTCTCCTACCAGTTTCTTCAGTATGGAGTGCTTTGTAAAGAGTCTAAAACTGTTACCTTACAAGTTGCATTTTACTGCCTGAAACTTTGCAGTTTCTGTACTCATTTCAAGTGTGGATATCAAGTCTGTGTGAAGTTGCTGATTTGAAGCAATACAGGTTAAACAGTTGTTTTTAATTATTGGTTATTGTTAGTGGTAGACAAAGATTTTTGTTGAGAGGTTGGTTCTCCTCAGTTTGTAACCCTTAAAATACAGATTTGTAACTAGATACAGCTTTTTACATTATATTTGGTTCTTCCTTCTGACTTAATAAAAATACACTGTGTTCACTTTTAAACAGCTTTGCAGCTTGTTAGACAGTTCTTTAGGTTACTGATTTTTTATATTATGATGGTAAATATGCTGACTGGTATTGGTTTCCTTTTTTTTCCTTACTTTGTGTCAAACTGAACTTTGCTAGTAATGAAATGCAACACTTTAAAGTTACGAGTTATGTAAAGTTATGCTGAATGTGCTGCATACATAGGCAAAAAGTTAACAAATGTTATTAATTTAAAATTAACTGATTAAATAAATGAAATATCTTCTGTAGTTAGTTGAGTTGTGCAGAGGTTTCTCGTCATTGTCTCCTTTCTTATACCAAACCAAATGGGTTTCAGGCTGTCATTTTGTGATTACTCTGTGTTAGTGCTGGTGTCCTGAAAAAAACCCCACACAAACCACAAAAATCCCAGATGTGATTGCTTCAGTGCTTCTTACTCTGGCTGAAGAAAATACTCGAGTTAAATGTAACCAGGCCATCTAGTGCTAGGTTATGTAAAATTGAAACCATGATCAGTTATGACATCATCCTCTAAAAGCCTGGTTCCTACTTCTTTGCTAGGAAAGAATAAAACCCCTAATTTGTTAACTAGTATTGTATTAATTGCAAATTATTGAGAGTAATTGCTCATAATTGAATTAAACAAATACACTACCTGCAAAAAAATTATTAGCATTGCAAGTGACTTGTATCAGTTCAGCACAAATGGATTCTACATGCTTTGTGGTAATTCCAGTTTTATGGAGCAGTTCTTAAAGCTGTTTGACAGTTTCTTAGCAATAGATTACAATACACTTAGGACTCCACGTATGTTGTCAAAATTTGAAATGTAACTAGAACTAGATTTTTCTTTTAACTCTGCATTATCTTACTTGCTTACCTGAATTGCGTTCTTGCAGTATAAAAGATTGTATTCCTTTCCTATTCTAAGACTTTCTTCCAACGTTCTCAGCATTTTCCTTGCCATTGGTGTCCTCTTTCTGTTTAATATGTCTTCTCAAAATGGCACCTTTTATTCAACTCTTGAATTTAGCTGCTTATGTTAAGACATGCCTACTGTGCTGACAGAGGCTTCTAAACTTGGGCTAGTAGCCAAGCTAGATGCTCCCATATTTGTTTCTGAGTGCCTCTCCTGAAATGAAAAGTTGCTGCACAGACCTACTGCACTTTAGAAGCTGAAGTGCAAAACCATGGAAATAGGACTCTGTGGATTCTGGAACAAAATGTCACAGGATCAACAGAACCACATTTTTCCCTCCAGGTTTATACAGCTATGCCTCTGCCAGCTCAATGAGATGGGCTTTGTTTTGCAGAGTGAATATCCAGACTAGCTCTTGTGGAGATTACCTGACTCTGATGTATCCTTTCACAGGCAGTGTTTTCCTGTTCTCCTAGCCTTTAGTTGGGACAACACTTGAGGGAATGCAGCAGTGGAGGTAAATGTGTTTGGTGGTACCTTCACCTCTGCAGGACCAAGAAAGAATTGCAGAGGCTTGCGCTTTATTCTGCTCCCTTATGTTGGTGCAATCCGAGCCATCAGTTTGGGTAATGCCACATCCTTTTGAAGTTTAAATTGAAAACTTCCATGTCCTAAAATCCTTGTCAGGGATTCCTATGAAAGCATTCTGGGCTCTGATTTCAAATAAATGATAGATGGTTTAAGCTAGAAAAACTAACAGATTATGCCAAGCAAAACTGAAACAATTGTCCCAAAGAAAGAGCCTGCAATTGTTCTAGTCCAATGCAGGTAGAAATGGTGCTTTTCTTCCTTGTAGAGTGCTGTAGCATTTTTTATCTTGGTGAGAGAATTGGATTTGATTCCCAGGGCTCCAGATGGCACCTGCCAGATGGAAGCTTATATTGTCTAAAGATGCTGGCAATGATGGCATGGTGTTTGAGAATGCATTTTCTGACTAGATAAAGTAAGTGGTCAAGTACTTGCATGCATTGCAGTGTCTGAAAAAATTTTAATCTGGTGAAAAGGTTACCCTTTGGGGGATAGGATGGCAGAGTTTGGTTTCTTTTTTTTCCTTGATTGAATGTACAAATCCCTCAGATTTCCTTAGACCAGAGGAGGCATCATTGGCTTCTACATACGACTTCTCCTTCCCAGAAATGTTATCTAGGTGCATTACTCTGCACAGAATTCCAATTTGAAATGTGTATGTCATTTTGTTCCAGAATCTTTGTTGCAAAGCACTGGGCCTTGTTGCCTGAGTTTCTATAAGCAGGATCAACAATCAGGAAGTTCTGTCTTCATAAAGAAAAGACATGTTAAATAAACTTAGAATCAAAGAATCATTTAGGTTGGAAAAGACCTTTAAGGTCATTGAGTCCAAACATTAATCCAGCTCTGCCAAGTCCATTGCTAAACTATGTCCCTAAGTGTTCACATATACATGTCTTTTAAATATCTCTAGGGATGGTGAATCCACTACTTCCCATGGGCAGCCTGTTCCAATGACTGCCAAGCATTACAGCAAAAAAAATTCCCTAATATCCAATCTAAACCTTCTCTGGTTCACCTTGAGGCCATTTCCTCTTGTCCTATCGCTTGTTTGGGAAAAAGAGACTGACCTCAACCTAGCTACAACCTTCTTTCAGGCAGCTGTAGAGTGACAAGATCCCCTCTGAGCCTCTTCTTCCCCAGGCTAAGCAACCCCAGCTCTCTCAGACACTCCACACAGGACTCACTCTCCAGACCCTTTTCCAGGTCCATTGCCCTTCTCTGGACTCGCTCCAGCACCTCAACGTCTTTCTTGTCATGAGGGTCCCAAAACTGGACACTAAGATTTGAAATGTGGCCTCACCAATGCCCAGAACAAAAGGATAATCACTGCCTTGGTTCTGCTGGCCACAATATCCTTGATCCAAGGCAGGCTGCCATTGGCCTTGACCACCTGGACACATGCTGGACCCGTGTTCAGCTGCTGTCAACCAGCACCTCCCGGTCCTTTTCCACTGGGCCATTTTTCAGCCACTGCCCCAGACTGTAGCACTGCCTGGGATTGTTGTGACCCAAATGCAGGACCCAGCATTTTGCCTTATTGAACATCACACGATGGGCCTTGGCCCATTGATCCAGCCTGTCTAAATCCCCCTGCAGAGCCTTCCTACCCTCCTGCATATCAACACTCCTGCTCACCTTAATGTTGTCCATGAACTGACTGAGGTTGCACTTGATGCCCTCATCTGGGTCATCAATAAAGATATGGAATAGAATTGGTCCCAATGCTGAGCCCTCTGGAACCTCTTGTGGCTAACAGCTGGATGCATCACCACTCTCTGGGATCAGCCATCCAACAAGTTTTTTACCCAGTGAACAGTGTACCTGTCCAAGCCACAAGCAGCTGGTTTATCCAGGAGAATGCTGTAAGAAAGGGCGTCAAAGACTTTGCTTAACTGAGATGACAAAATCCACAGCCTTCTTCACTAAGTGGGTCACCAGGTCACAGGAGATCAGGTTGATCAACCCATGCTGACTGGGCCTAATCCCCTGGTTATCCTGCACTTGCTGGTACTCAAGATGAGCTGCTCACTAAGCTTCCACAGCACCAAAGTTAGACTGACAGTCCTGTAGCTCCCCAAATCCTTCCAGTCCCTCATGCAGATGGGTGCCACATTTCCTGACTTCCAGTCAACTTGGACCTCCCTGGTTAGCAAGGCTGCTGATATATGATGGATAGTGGCTTGCTGAGCATTTTCATCAGCTCCCTCTGTACCCTTGTATGGGTTTCATCTGGTCCCACAGACTTGTATTTGTCTAAGGGATGTAGCAGGTTGATGACCATTTCCCCTTGGATTATGGGAGCTTCATTCTGCTGCCTGTCCCTGTCTTCCAGCTCAAGAGGCCAGATTCTCCAAGAACAACTGCACTTACCATTCAAGACTGCAGCAAACAGGGATTAAGTATCTCAGACTAAGCTCTAGCCAAAGCTGTCTGGTCAGCCAGGCTTGTTTTCCCCACTGGTTCATCTTTTGCATATAGGGACAGCCTGCTCCTCTCCCTTTAAGATTTCCCTGTTGAAGAATTACCAGCCTTCCTGGACCCCTTTGCCCCTCAGGACTGCCTCCCAAGGGATAGTGTTAATCAGTCTCCTAAACAGGCCAAAATCTGTCCTCCAAAAATCCAAGGTGCAGTTCTGCTGACCCGCCCTCTTACTTCTCTGGGAATTATAAACTCCATCATTGATCACTGTATTGCAAGATAGGATGTGGAGACTGAATGCAATGTAGTAGTATCACACAATTGTAAGTGAAGCACCATCATCATCCAGAGCAAAGACAAATTATGGATGGAAGATGAGCTCTCATCTTGAAGGTATTTTAAATTCTAGAACTGAGAATGTTTGTTCACACATTTAAAGGCACATGTCTGCTTGGGGAAATCAATGAAAAGAAGATGGTGGCAATTTTTTTTCTTCTCCATAATTTCTAGATTAAATTATTTCAATCAAGAGTACTCTCTTTTTTTTAGAGAAGTCGCTATTTCTTATCATATTCTTCTAGAGTCCATCTCTGCCCCTTTTGTCCATCTCTGCCCCTGTCTCCTGGGATGTGGGCCTGGGATGTGCAACACAGAGATGCTGTCCTGGATGGACCCCTCACTTCTACATCAGAGTTTTTCATGCATAATGCTGGGCTTAACACTGCATAACTATCCTATATTGTTCATAGAATCAAAGAATGGCCTGGGTTGGAAACCTTAAACATAACCTAGTTTCAATGCCCCCACTGCAGAGAGGGACACCTTTCACTAGACCACTAGACCTGCTCAGAGCTCCATCCAACCTGGACTTAAATGCTTCCAGGGATGGAGCATCCATAACTTCTTGGAGCGTTCTATTCCAGTGCCTCACCACCCTCACAGCAAAGATTTTCTATTCTCTTCCCTGAACTCACAGTTAGTTGAATAAAAATGACACCATTATTTGCATGAAATGTCAGGGGTTTGTCAGCTACAAAAACCACTTTCAAGAAGAAAAATCAAAAAGGTTACAAGTGGAAAGAGGGTTTTATTTTTCTGAATTGTTTTAGAATTAAAATAATGTCCATGTCAGGCAGGCTTGTAGCATTTCAGAAATCTCTTGCATTTGTTGCAGGGAGTGTTTATAGATTTGCTGGTGTTAATTAACATTTATGTGTCTAGTCTAGGGGTTTGCTTGTTCCATTACTACTTGAATGCAACACTTCACTGATTGCTGCTTAATTCCATAATGTTGTCAGATCAGTAAAGCATTTGATCCCATTTTGGTTTAAAGCTGTGTGGACTGAGCTGATTTTCCCTCATGAAAACTCAGGAAAAACAAGAGTTTAGAAAACCTCAGCTAAGGATCACTTAAGGGTACTGTATAGAAGGAAGATATTTAGAGATTGATAACAAATCACTCTGGCAATGTTGTTCACATCCTTGAAATGCAGAATGACTGTTGATCTCTCTTCCATTAAGGAATATTTCTTGACTGGTCTATCAGGAGAAAAGGGACAGTCACTGTGTTTCTTGTTGGAGATATTGCTGTAGGCTGCAGAAGACAGCCCCAGCTGGGCTCCTATCTGAAATGAGAAAATTTTTGTGCTTGTTTGAACAAACTGTTCTTTTAGGCACAACACCATTATTCACATTCAAATCAACAGTAGAAAATGCTACTGTCTCTGCCCACTCCTGGAACAAAATGAGCAAAATCAGCTCTCAGAAACCACCAGGAAAAAATATCTATATCTATAATCCATATATATATATCCATATATCTGTATATCTATATCTCTGTCTAGCTATATATCTATATCTGTGTGTGTGTATATATATTTGTATATATGTACACATGTGTGTATATATATGTGTCTATAGCCATCTGCTGGGTTAGTGCAAATAAACCTTGACATTACAGCAGAACTGGTAAGTCCAGTTGAAGGTGTGTGCTGAGGACACCAGTTCAACACACCAGTACTGCAGCCAAGGCAGAGGGAGACAAGCTGGAGGGAACTGCATCAATAATGCTATTGCAAGAGAGGTGCATAATTTAAGGCAGGAAACAGGAGAAGCCATGAAAGGACATGTTGCTGATTCATGCTATATCCTGAGCTGGTACTCTGGGAAAAGGCAAGACCTTCTCCTTCATTTTTCCAGGTACTGAATCAGTTTTGCACATAGAGTTGCACACCAGTTCTACATCACCACAGGAAAGGAGCTGTTACAGAAAATTGGGTGAGGTCTAATGATTCTACCAGACCCTACTGTAATTTAGGACTTTGTGTTCAGTGGATTGTTTACCATCATTTGAAATTATTGACCTGAAGCTAAAAAAACCCTGCAGAAAAGCATCATCTTCATGTTTCAGAAAAGCTTTTATTACTGAAATCTTAGATACATAAAGGAATCTTCTTTGCATAACAAAGAAATAGTAGTTTTATAAATTAATTTTTAATCATATGAACAGAATTGCAGTTTGGGTTTTCAGTTAATTTTCATTTATTGAAAAAACCCCCAAAAAATCAGACATACACCTGTAAAACTAGAAATGAGAAAATTTTCACCAGGGCAAGGAAGGCAATCACCTTATATGCTGAGTCTTTAAATTCTATACTCCAGCAGTTGTACTGAGCCATATATCCTGTGAAGACAGTAAAATCAGAGATTGAAGGGAGAAACAGCACATCATGTTGTTGCAGACATTCTGCAGCTGATGCAGCAATATCACTGTCTGTTACTGAGCAGCATTTCTGATTATTCTCTATGATTCCAGCCACTGCAGCTGATTAATCTGCAGTTTTGGATGTTATTCCTAAATATTTCTTGATTTTGACAGGTCACAGCATGATTGATTTTCTAGTAAATGCATTTCTCTGAATTCAGGATTTTATATTTGGCAACTCCCCCATTTCACTCACTGCAGTGTAAAATCTGACAAAGAAATAGGTCAGTGTAACTCTCTGAAAAGGATATTTAAGACAAGAGATACTACAAAGATACATCTGAGATGTATGTAAGGGTGCATAAAGAGTGCTTGCTTCCTTAACAAATTAGGAATTACAAATTTTGCTTTTCAGTATAATTCTGGGTGATTTCCACACTAACAGACTAAGTTCCAAATTTTCAAGTAAATTATGTTAGAAAATCAAACCTTCTTTTCTTTTAATGACAACCAAAAGCTAGTTTAAACTAGATAACTACAGTTAAACACAAATAAAACAGGAAAAAACTGAGCAATATATAAAAGCAGTTCTTGGCTACAGAGAAAAATAACACTTACTATTACAATATTGATTTGTATTGTCTTTTGCTGTCTCATAGGCACTACTTCTCCTTGGTGTGCACATGCTATGGTCAGCAAGCTAAAAATATCTCTCATTTTTGTGGGCAATCTGTTTCAAAAGAAGCTAAGAGAATATCACCAATCAAGATAAATACAGTTATGGAGGCTACTATAGAGGAGCCAATATGTTCACACAAGTTGGGCAACAGGAGGCTGCTAAATGTATTTTATTCTTCCACTGTCTGCTATTCCAAGGCTGCTTTCCCCCACCTTTTAAATTACCCATTCAAAAGTCAAGCAATGAATTGTGACTTTGGTTTTCCCACAACCACCAAGTGCTGTTTATACTAAATGTATTGGGAAGGTGAAGAATTGAAAACCTATTTACTCCTTCAAACACCAAGCCCCACAAGAAGCCTGGACAGGACTCAACACTTCTGTTGAACAAAAGCCAGGTGAAACAGTGTGCAGGCAGCACACTTCCAGTCACCTGAGAAATGCTTGTGTCCTGACAGTGTAATATCATTGTCTTAAGGATCCAGGTAGAGGTGCTTAAAATTTCTGCTTTTATGGAATAATACCTGGTAGTTCTTAGAAAAATAGCAGAATTTCTGTGCTTCTCATTTAAAATCTGTTGTTTCTCTAAATGGTCACAGATGTACAGGTGGCATGTCTGTCTGTATTCTGCACAGCACTGCTTAAAAAAATGTATGCTATCCCCTCAATTTAGAAAAGAACCGAGTTAAATCTAACTTGTTTTGAATGGGTTGTTGACTTACAGCTGATTTTACTCCTTCAGGAGCAGTTGAAGACATAATTGCAAGGTTTAACCATTTAAACATGTGGTTAGATATAAGACATAATTTAAACAAGTCAGGTGTTGCTGCTTTTATTCCAAATTCTGCGGCTAAATTACCAAATTGCTGTGGGTAGCAGTGGTGGTGATTCAATAGATGGCACTCCAGCCTGGGAGTCCCGTCCTTGCCTGCACCCAGCCCTGTCAGTCCCCAGCAGGTGGAGTGGCCGTGCCTGCACTGCCTGGGCTGGCACCTTGGAGGAGAAGATGGGGAGCCACAGGGGAGCTCTGCAAACACCTGGCTGTGCATGGTGTGAATGGCGTCTGGTCTTGCAGGGAGTCAGTCATCCTTGTGCCATCCTGCTGTTGGCCCTTCCATGAGTTTCATGGCTAAAGGGACCCTAAGCTGTAGTGATTAACAGCAGATTGCTGCAGGCTGTTCCTCCTCGTCCAGAAAGGTGCTTCCCCATATATCTGCCAAGAATTCATAGCCTGTGTGCTATTCTGCAACGAAATGCCTTTTGTCTGCCCCATGCCATGTGTTTTACAGCCTATCAGAATACTAAGGATTGGGGTCAAACTAACGATGTTCCTTTTTTTTTCATGTTCAGTGCTCCAGAGTACATTTGCTGCTAATGTTCAGGGTGCCATATGGAAAATACTGTGCACCATCTTTCTGGCAGACACTAATACTGAACTGTTCTTCTGCCATTTTGGCCCTTGTCTTGGTGGATGACTTCAAAGACATGGAAGATGGGGCTTTGAGCAACGTGGTCTAATGGAAAGTGTCCCTGCCCATGGCAGCGGAGGTGAATTAGGTGATCCTTAAGGTCCCTTCCAGCCCAAACCATTCAGGGATTCTATGATTCTATGTCACTGTAGCAGAACATATGGAGAAACGGGACCACAAAAGCAGCTGTTTCTGTATGGCCTTCTCCTTGTGAAGGTCCACTCAGGATGTGCTAGTCCCAAGAGTGGAATGGCAAGCAGTGACCAAAGAATTTCGGAGATGAATGGTGACTTCCCTCAGTATGGTTCCAGATATTGACCTCTCCTCCAGGAATCTAATTACGCTCATTGCTTTCCAGTGACTGATGTATTTGCTGCCAGTAGATCAGCAGTCAGAGCTTCTGTCATGAAGATTAGTGCCTCCATTAAGAGGATGTTGTGTTCATTTAGAGGGAAGTAAGTGAACCAGGGGAATAAAGATAGTAACATAAGTCTTTAATATTTACTGCTTAAGTAGGGGTCAAGGCTTGAATAATGAGATTTTGATTTTCTTTAACTCATGGCAGATATGCAAGATCCATGCTGAAGTGTAAATGCATTTTTAGAATGAATAACTAAATATTAAACTTAAATTCAATAGATATGGAAAATGATATGGATTAGAACATTAAAATCCCTTAGACATTGTAATTGACTATTTTAAACTACCAACAATTCTGATAAAAAAGAACAGCTTCTCAAGTTGATTTTGGGGGAGTCATGATTGCCTTCCTACCTGTGATTTCCTAGCTGCTTGTCACACTAAATATACAAGTTACTATTTGCCTCATTGAACCTTTGAGCAGGAGGCAGAAGTTGTTTAACTTCATCCAGGACAGATTTCAAAGTAGATTTCAAAGACAGTTACAATCTTAAGAGATTCTCTCTCTTAGTGGAGAAATGAGGATCAAATATCTGAACCAAAACTGAGATTCAAACATCCTTCTCTTCCTTATCTCCTTTCATAATCATTGCCACGTGAAGCTGTTCAATTAGAGTGGCTACAGACTGCCCACTGCTTGTGTCTATTTTGAATAAGCACAAAACCAGATCCAACATCATCTTTTTGTGTCCAACCTAGCCACATATTAAACAATTTTTTTTGTAATCAGAGTATAATCACTATAACAGCATCAGCAAGCCCAACTGCCATGCTCTCCATTCACACAGGCAAAATGCTTCTTTATCATTTAGTTTTGATTTGGCTTAGTAATAGAAAAATTCTGGGAAAATAAATAAATAATTGCAAAAATGCTTCTGGTTTCTTGCTTAACTGTGCTAATGAAGTGAGAGAACGCAGCACAATACAGCATGGAAATAATTACATGAAATCACAGCACGTGCGTAGTAGAGTCCTACATCCCAAACTGAGATGAGACAGGAGGCACTACAAACCTCCCTAGGAATACTGCAATACCAACAAATCTGAGGGTCAGATCAATGAGTTTTGTAAAATTTAACTAAGAAATTCTTACCACTCTTCCCGCATCATGTTATTTTCCAGCATTGGTGA
The DNA here is from genome assembly GCA_025920805.1 of Petroica traversi. Taxonomy (NCBI): domain Eukaryota; kingdom Metazoa; phylum Chordata; class Aves; order Passeriformes; family Petroicidae; genus Petroica; species Petroica traversi. The sequence goes on along the minus strand of JAHLSL010000044.1, from coordinate 12,495,362 downwards.
TTCACAAAGTAATTAAAAAACAAACCCAAATGTTTCAAAATTTGGAGTTAGAAAGAGGAAATCAAGCCACAGGTGGAAACTAGAGTCAATCAAATGCCTAAAGCCATGTCTAAATAAGTAATGCATTTCAGACTTGTCTACACAGGAAAGAGCTAATAACCACTGCAGAGTATCTGTTCTGCAACAGCTTTCTACGGGGACAATTTTTTTTTTGCACTAAGTATGCATTTGTGTGGTTTAGCTGACCATGAGAAGTGAGCTGTGTTAAAAGCAAACAAAAGCATCCATCATGGAAAATAAGAGCGTCTTCTTTAGGAACTGGTACACCACAGCTGCTGGGCTCTCAGTTCTGCACTTCAGATTGTTTCCCAGTAACCACCTTACACGGATCAATCCAAAGTGCACTATTCCTTCACTGTAAATGCACAAAATGAAGGAAATGGAACAACAGACCACATGAATTCATGATGAGGTAATAGTTAGCCAGAAGCTTCTTGTGGTGCTGAGCTACTGCTGCAAGTCACACATGTAGCCTCACAAAGTCCAGGCTGCCAGCTGCAAAGAAGCAACAACAGTCCTGCACCATTCACACCCTACATATTTCTTTGTCTGCAAATCGCATTGCAAATGTTTCTCACACAATCGAGAAGCCTTTTAAAGTATAGTAGTGCATACAGTGTTTATTCATACTGTAAGTTCAGATACTACATAGATGTGACTGTAGATTTTAGACAAAGTCTGAACAAACTAGCCAACTTCCTTCACTGTAATAACTGTGAGGCAATGGATACACTCTTCTGAAAGGAACAGAATGTGTGGGAAACAGGGAGGCCAAAACCTGACTGATGTGGCTGTGCCAGGCAGCAGGAGGCATCTGATGCTTCTGACTTACTATTGAAAGAACTAAGCAAAACATCCTAAAATACAAGAGGTGATTCTGAACAATTGATAGTTTTGCTTGCCCATCTCTTTTGCTGAACAAACCAGTTGGTTCAGTAGATTTGAACCACATGTACTTGTAAAATTTATTCGTAGCAATGAGGTATTGATATAATTAAAAGCGACAGCCATTGACACGTTAAATGCTGTAGCTACAGCTTGCCTATGGGAATCTTAGCACCACATGAGAGTAGTCTTACTCTAATTATGCATGTGCCTAAAATAATAAAGCCTTGTCAAAGAGTTCACTAAATTGGCATTAAGAGTGTATATGCTTATGCCTGTTGTGAGGAAGAGACTACGTTATACTGAGGTGAGGTAGCTTTAAAACAATACATTAATACTAGGAATTGTACCAGTGTATTTATTCTGGCAAAAAAATACCACCCTAAACAGCTCCTGTAGCAGCACAATCCTGCATGTTACCAGGCTATGGGACCAAGGTGGGGATAATGGTAGGAGGAGTCCACCACAGGAGCAAGCTCTCATCGTTCCTTGGCCTGGTGAGATCCATTCACAGGCACCATCTCAGAGCACAGGGAAAGCAAGGTGACAGCCTTTAGCTGAAACCTCTCTTGTTTCCTGCTCAATGAGGTTGTATGATGTGGATTTACATGAACCAACAGCAGAGCCATTGAAACCCAGCTGGTGCACAGTAACTTGTTCAGCTGCCACGTCTTCAGCAGAGCTCTAAGCCCTGAGACTTTGCTGTCAGAGTACCGATGGGAGAGGCTTGCTCTGCATGTGACTAGGACAAGCACATGCTCTTTGGGTGTTAGGAAAAGGGGTCCACTCCCCAGTATCCACTGTCAGTAATTCCAGGCCCTGTAAACCTTGCTGTTTCCAAGCCTGCATCTCCTAATCACCTCTCTTCTGTCCTGGATCTTCTAACTCCATTGGTAGCCACCTGGCTGCAGCTTCTCTTAAAATATTCACCACTAACTTGACCCCTCCCATCCGTGCTCATCTCAGATAAAAACTATCAATCCAAATACCTTTCAAAATTACTAATTCCTCCCAGCCTCTTTGTTGTCACACCTGGTTCCCCTTGCTGTATTCCAACTTCCTTCTGCCTTAGGGGAACAAAAATTACCTCATCAGGCCATTGCACTGACACTGTCTAGAAGTCAGCAGCAGAAGTCCCATCCAGTGAGGTGGGACCCACCTGTCCCTCAGGCTTGGATTCCATCAGCAGAAGAAGCAAGTCTCCAAGGCTTCAGGAGTGTAGTGAAAACTGTGGCGTAATCTGCCAAAGGAAAGAGATGCTCATTTGGAAGTACACTTGTGCAACCTGCTTAAAGCAGGGCTCCAACTAAAGCTTATGAAGAATGGCTAATTTTTTAAGACTCATTTTATCTTTTCCAGATGTGGAATAAATGGCACATGGTTTCTTCTTAGCAAAAGAAGAACCAGAAAGGTTTGTACTAATTGAGAGTATGTGGACTGAAAATAGCACAAGCCTCTTCTCATTCTACCTCTTTTTATGAATGTATCAGGACAACAGTGAGCAATACACTGTAATCGACATAGGCAGTGCCTTTCATATGACATGCACATTTTCTGTGCTAATGAAATGGCAACTTACAGCCAAGCCTCTGGAAACCCAAAGAAAAAGCTACGATTTTATAGCCAGTCTGACCCAGACATCTCCCACTTGAGGTATAGAATTGCTGTTGGCTGCCACTCTGGACCCTGGGGGCACAGGTGTTTCTGGAGGACCAGTTAAATCCTAGGCAATCTGAATAGTCTGGGGGAGATGTTCATATCTGCCTTGACTACAAACGTCTGAGTACCCTGTATAAGCATGGAAAATAGGGCAGCCAGCTGCTTGGCCTTTGTGTCTTGCATCCCAGTAGAAAGGGACACAAATAGAAAGGGAAGATGGGAATGATGGAAAAAAACCACTTTCCTAGAGTCCCCTTCAAGAACAAGATTTTTCTGGTCTCACATTCTGCAAGAAACCAGCACACAACCAATAAGAAGCTGCAGATTGAAAACCAGTCTGTGAGGCTCTTCCAGTCAATCACTGCTATACACTATTATTACCTTCTCTGAAAGAGTCATAAATATCAAGTCAAATTTTAGGGCTGTATATTTTGTTACTTTAAAATTTGCCCTGGATGTTGATTTTAATCAGTCAGTCTGGTGTATTCATGCAAATAAACAGTGGCTGTACACTATTTTATTAAACCTGACTTTGAGAAACAAAACTAAGCAGAATAAATATTGCCTAGGTTAAAGGGAGGAAACAATAAAACCTTGTAAGAAGCAAATTTAGGGGGAAAAAAGGAAAAGAAGGTCTGTATTACTTTGCTTCTATCAAAAGTGTAACAGAGGAGTCCCTTTTAAAAATTTTCATGTTTCTTTCATCTTACTTATTTTTTTCTTGCAGAGTATCATGCAAGTCCAGCAGGTTGACTAGACAACACTGTGCACACCAAGTATGTGGCAACAAATCATAGCTCATTCTGATGGTTTTCAGTCTTTAATAACGCTCTTGGCTTCAGCTCAAGTTGAAAAGATGGCAAAGGAATTTTATTAATAATACTTTTCTTTTCAGTTGGTAATTTTCTTCTTCTTATTCACACAAAAACATCAAGACCTTCCATTTGACCTCTTCTTCAGATCAGACTTAATATGGAAAACTGGAGTTACTTATAGGTAAAACAAGAAAAAAAAAGTGAAACAAAAGAACCAGTCCTTTTTCATATTACATGCAAATCCAAATAATCCTCTCCCTCCCACAGTCTGACCCAGTTTTTCTTGGGCAGACTTTGTGCTTCTAAGCCCAACATCTTTGAGAAAGCAAATTTAGTAGATACTACTGAATGTGAGAGGGCAGCACTTGCAAAACCAATACTGTACTCATTCCCCTAAAATGTTCAGTGTACTGGCAACTTGCCTGGTCTAACCAAAAGTCCTCCCTTAGCCATGGTCACCTAAAGGGACAAGCTAAAGCCAAGAGTTTCATTCCTTCAGCAGTTTTAGACATGAGAACATCTGCCCAAGCTGCATGAGGGAACATCCTACTTGCAGGTAGGGGTATTTAAATATGTTCATCGGCTTATTGCCATGCATACTTGGAAAATGGCTACAAATTAATAGGAGGACAACGGAAAATGTGTTGATTTTATGCTTTATTGCAAATAAGCTACTAAGAAATCACTCCTTGCCAAACATGACACCATAGTTGAGGGACAGTTGTTGTTTTCCACCACAGAACACAAACCAGTAAAGGGAAACATTTGCAGAGCTCCTTCATTTGTCTCACTCTTCTTAATCCTTACACCTTCCACAAGATGAAAGCACTGAGCGTCTTTACCAAGCATTTTTTCAGAGCTGCAGTCATTGACACAACTTCTCTCATTTTTTATTAATACTTTCTAAGAGTAATGTGTAAGAATATCACTGCAGCCTAGAGCCGCATGATTTCCTCTTCTTCAGCCATGAAAAGGAAATTATGGGAAAATCTTAAAAATATTTTTTAAATTTGTGTTAATAATATGCCACATTTCTTTGTTCTTTCACTCTAGTTATTTAGTTCAAAGTGGTGTATTTAGAAAACTTAAGAATCTTCCTTTTTTTCTGGAATTTTTCATGATATGACCAAGCAGTCAGGATCCAGTCCTGCAACATTCTCCGGATGCAGGAATTTATTCAACTTGAATGAAATAACTGAGGGATTATAAACATGGGGTAACAAAACCAGCATTGTAATCACTGTGTGACTTAGGCTAGGTCTATGTTAGCAAGCAGCAGGACTCCAACAGGGAAAGCTCTGCAGTGCAAACCAGCTTTTGTGGAGGATGTAACCTTCCTCCTCTGGGTACTGTGGAAGGTTTGTACCAGGCTGGCTCCATCAGTGGTTGGAGTGCAGCTTTTTGTTATGTTTCAGGTGGAACATTTCTTATTGAGTCTTTTGGGGCTGCTCCAGAAAATGAACAAAACAGAAGGAACGAGGGCAACCAGAGATTTGCTTCAAAAAATATGTACTTCACCTGAAACAAAAGTTCCGTGTAGATGAATGCACACTTAAGTTCACCCTTATCAATAAACAAATGGTCATATCAGTGGCAGATTTAATCTGAAATAAATCAAACTGATGAAAAGATAGCAGAATAAAATCTTATTTCTGTAGAAATTTTAAGAAAGGCCTGTTGTAGAATAAAGTTCCCTCTTTTTTTTTCTTTTTTTTTGGTTGAAACATGAAAAAAATACATAGATTCAATAACTCCCTGAAGCGCAAATAGTTTATCAGAGCTTTGAGAGGCAAGTTCTTTGCGTAGGGAAAGAAGTCCCCTGAGACCAGCAGATCAGAGAGTGCCAGCAACAGGCCCCATCACCCATCCCAGCACTACAGCTGCACCCCAAGAAACACACAGACATTATGTCAGGACACAATGCTACTGGCACGAAAAAACTGGACAAAAATACCATGAGGACTTCACAAAAAATGCACAGGAATTTCCTTGATGCAAATTCTCATCTGTCAACAGAACTCAGTTGGCAACATCAGTTTCTAAGACTCCCCATTGCCCTGATTTCTATCCTTTTCCTCAGGAAATCAATCTCCTTTTTTCCCTGTCCTTTTGCTTTTTTCTCCTCGATCTTTCCTGGGGTTTTTTTTTCCCTAGGATGTTACACTTTTTATTTATTTATCTATCACCTGTAATAATCTCAAAGTCTGCTGCTGAGCTGAAAGCTGTTTCCACTTCAGTAGGTCTGGTGGAAGATGCTCTCAGCAGTAACCAACTGGTCCTTCTGAATCTTTCACCAGACAGCTTTATATAGATCAAGGCAAACTGAGAGCCTGTTTTTGCCAGCAGGAGGAAAATCAGTTGGAGTACACAGCCCCCATCATCCATGAATAAATGGAGAGCAGAACATAAAATAAGAAACCTCCTGAAGATGACTTAAATTAGGAAAATTTTGTCCATGCTAACAAAAACTGGTACATCGACCAAACTAGGTCATGGAAGCAGAAGCCCACCCCTGTGAGGAAATCCATCAAGGACATCTTGGACAGATCTTACACTTCAGAACCACAAAATGTGATTATGATGATTGGCATCTGGTCCTTCTGATGCAAGCTTTCCTATAAAAAGAGGAAGGAATATTCTGTAGAAGCATCTTTCACATGCTCATTCTGCTGCTTGTCACAGTCATCTTAGTAAGATCTTTCATTTTCCATTCTTTCCTGGAATATATCTGTGCACCATAGCCTTGAAAGGTAGTTATTCCGTACAGCACAGGAGTGGAACAGAACAAAAAAAAAAGTCTGGAAAATGACTTAAGGATTGCAGTCCTACAAATAAGCAGTTTGGGAGTCTGAACAGGCCTTCTCCAAAAGAAAAAAAAATGTTCCCTGTCATAGTTGTTCTTTATATTTTTTCCATTAAGAACATTTGCCTGTATAGTCCCTTTTTTGCTAAATTTAACTATAGCTAATTATGTTGGGGGTTTTTTTTGTTGCTGGTAAAATTACAGGTAGCACTATTTCACATTTATGCAGAGATAACCAAGATTCATAACTCTCACTGATATTAATTTTTGAATTCTAGAACATAAGAAAAAATTGATTTCCTGAAAATGAGTTTATAGTGGCAATCCTGCAGAGAGCTATTTAATTATCAGTTAATCTCACTCTTTCATTTCGGCCTTCTCCTCTGCTGGCCATCCTTTGTGAATCCTTTCTTGGACGGGGCGGTTGCTCAGGCCACTGCTCAGCACAATATCTGACAGCAATAGCAAAAATGGTGATGTTCAGCCTTTAGGTGATTTCACCATCCTACCACAAAATTTGCCACTACAGGACAAGTGACACTTGGAGCCCTGTCTTTCCATGTGGGAAAGACTGATGCAGACCTTTCATGTAACATCCCTGTAATTCTCTGTAATCTGTCACTATGATCCAGTAGTTGTTCATCTTGATCTCTACCTGTCTCTTCAGTGTTTTGCCTAAGAGCTGTTATTGGATAAAAGTTCTGGAGTACTCAAGATATAGTAATAATGATTTTATTTGAGAATTTTTATCCTAAAACTTGCTTCATATTTTGATGTATTAGGAGAAAAATGAGCCCACAGTTTCCAGAAAAAGGCTAAGAAAAGAAAAGGTTATAGCCATTGCAGTATTTAGAAATGAAGTAAATATGAATGATGGTACCAAAATTATTTCTCTTTTTCAAAATAGCAGAAGTTGCTCAGATCCTCTGGTGATTCTTATCAGTGCTGAGATAAGTAAAGATCATTTAAGCGCCTTCAAAAGCAGAAACCCTTACCCCTTCTTATTGCTACAGAAAATTAACTCTTTTCCTTCCACTCTCATCAGTGGATATTTCCCAAGGTGCTTTCATTTATTACTCCTAAACAAATTTCAGCACAAAAGAAAAGCCTCAACAAGAGACAAATGAGTTCCCCCAGCTTGCCAAGCTCTTTTCCAGAATCAGATTCCAAGACTCAGGAATCCAAGGTTCCAGAGTTGTGGCATAAACACTATTACAAAGAAAATCTCCAAGTGATGGCACAAAACATTCATCATGTATTTCAAATCCCTTTAACATCTAGCCAGTAAGGAAAGAAAATTACTAGAACCTTGATTTCCTGAGAAACCAGTAAAGCTGAAACTAAACCTTCAGGAGATATTTTATTCACCTTTTAAAAACTAGTTAATTGGATTTATCAATCACAGAATAACACAATCATTTAGGTTGGAAAATACATCCAAGATCATCAAATTCAACCTTTGACCTATCATCACTTTGTCAGCATTAACTCCCGTGTCCAGTAATTTCCTGTAAAACTCCAGGTATAATTTTTTTCCCCTTCTTAATTAAAAGGCTTCTAAAACAACTCCCGGTAAAACCTGTGCTTTTGCAGTCAGAGCAAGACGCGTGCTTAGGGTGCAATCTCACAAAGCACATGGGGTGCCTACAAGTGAGGTGTTACAAGTTGTAAACACCAAAGAGCCCAACTCAATCAAGGTGACTCGATCACGGCACGCAGATTTGATCAGCATGCAGATTCCATCAGGATGCAGGTCACAGGACACCTCCATCCCCGCCCCGCTCCGGCGCGGCCCCGGGACTCAGCCTCCTCCCCATCTCGAGTGATTGGGAGAGACAAACGCCGTGCTCGAGGAAAATCATTCTCTGCCCCTCTGGGTCTCAGGGCAAGGAGGGGAGCGGAGCCACCTCCCCATTTCAGTGCCTGGGAGTGACAAACACTGTGGTCGAGTAAAGCCGAGCTCTGTCCCTTTGGGTCTCGGGGCACGGCGGGGCGGGAGCGGAGCCCCGGGATTCAGCCTCCTCTCCACCTCAAGTGACTGGGAGTGACAAATGCCCTGCTCGAGGAAAATCATTCTCGGCCCCTCTGGGTCTCAGGGCAAGGCGGGGCGGGGGGACTCAGCCACCTCCCCATTTCAGTGACTGGGAGTGACAAACGCCGTCCTCCAGGAAAGCCGTGCTCTGCCCCTCTCGGGCTCAGGGCCGGGCGGGGCGGGAGCGGAGCCCCGCCCGCTGCCGGT
>JAHLSL010000044.1:12450757-12486501 GCA_025920805.1 Petroica traversi | reverse complement strand
GGGGAGCTCTGGCCCGGCCCTGTGGCCCGGGTGTCCCGGCGGCAGCGGCCGGCGCCTCCCGGCCCTTCGAAGAGTGTTTTTGCCCCTGATCTTTGACAGGGCTCCGCCAGGGTTTACGGCGCGGTGAGGGACTGCCCTTAGCAATGATTAACGCCGGGCAGGGAGAAAATTCGGTTTAAGCAACTGCTAATCTTGGTTTGGTCCACGCCTTTTTGTTTTGCTGTGGCAAATCCATCGCCTTTGGCAGCTGTGATGGAAAGATCACAGGGATGTGCAAAAGCTCTGTGTGTATATACACGCTTCGTTATTGTTGTGTGTATACATTATATAACGTGAAATATACTATACAAATATATAATGTATATCATAGCATGCTTTTGTATGAAATGCATTGTATTCGATGTACTGTTCTGTTAGGCAGGAGACTCCTGATTTTATAATTCTGTGTTATCTAAGTTAAGCAGCATGAGAAATTTATAGGTATGTATGAAGACAGCCTATGAAAACACAGCATGCAGTTAAAACTAACTGATCTATAAACCGAAGGAAGTTCCAGTGACTGAGGGTTGCTGGGTTTGCCTTGGGTCATGCTCTGGAGCTGTGCAGGGGCTCGGGGGCAGCTGCCAGGGCTTTTCCTTGAAGCGCCTGTGTTTGCTCCTCATCTCACACTTGCTGGGATCACACCCCTAGAGAGACACAGTCGCCATCAGATCAGGACAACTGGCTGGGTGTCCTCACAGCCCTTCAAAGATATGGCAATTCCAAGTAAATATTGCCTAATTCTGCTAGCAGTGTCCAGGGGATAAAGGCAGATGGAATGTGGAGCCAGGCTGCTGAGGATCAGGGTCTGGCCTCCTCAGGTGTTTTTGAGGCACCCACCTGCCATGTGCCCACATCACCCATGACCCATGGGAAACTGCAACTGGAGTTTTCATTGCCCACTCTGCTTCTCACATTGACAGAAATAGTTCAAGTGAAGGGAAAGGTTTTGCTATCTGTGCTAGGGACAACTGAAACTGAAAGTAATGCAAGGCAGGGCTTTCCTGAATGACACAATACTGGACTTCCTTTAGAAAAGTGGAAAATCCAATGTTTTCTGGGTGTAGAAGATGCAAATAATAATTATGCCTGACTCAGCCTAGGGTATTATTTATGATGCTTGACTTGAAATCCATAAATCTCTTGTTTGTAATGTATATTTTCTGTTGCATCTGAGGAGTATTTACCTTTTAATGAATTTAAAGATCTTGCATTAGAAATACTTGCATTCATAGAAATACTTGTATCTTTTTTATAGATGATGACAATGATGATGAGTATTTTAAATTTCATTAGGAAAATGATTACATTTAGTTATTGTTTTAAAAAAGGAGGAAAATACTTTGAAAATATTACTGCTAAGGATTTGTGCTCTTCTACCACTACAAAACAGCTGTGCTTTCCATTTACTCCTGAAGAACAGCTATTCTGGAGGTTAGCCTGCCCTGGTGTAGCTGCTTGAGGTGATTTTGGGGTCTCTGCATGCCCACAGTGGTGAGATGCTTTTAGTGTAGTGGTCACATGTGAGTGGTGCCCTGCTGTGCCAAGGCTCCGAGTGTCCTGAGATTTCCCTTCCCAAGCACTTTGCCATACTGAGCAAAAACTACCAAGGATTTGGGTCAAACTGAGCAATTCTCTGGAGTAAGAACAAGTGGAGCATTGAATCAAGCCATCAGTTGGCAAACGTGAAGTGACCTCTTGGTGGACGGTCACCATCGAGCCAGGGCTGGTGACGTGACTGATGCAAAGCAGTTCAGTGCTACCACTGAACAGATGAAGAACAGAACACAGTAGGGGTGAAGGCTCTGTGCACAGAAATTTTAGAGCTCTCACTGCTGCTGCACATGGATCTCTTACAGAACAGCTTTTTCAATCTCTTGCAGCTTTTTCCACCCAGACACGGGCCATGGCAGTCATCAGTTTGAACCATACGTAGCTAAGCAGTCCTTGAGCATCTTTCTTGATGCTTCCCTTCCTCTTCCCCCTGACAGCTTTTTGCCCCTGCCACAGAGCAGCATTTCCTTTGGCCTGCTTGGCTGAGCCTGCTGACCAGGCACTTGCTTCAGTGTGATGTTCCCCTCCAGTCTCCCTTCTTCTGGAGAATGAGAGATACTGTCAAGGGTACCAATGCAGAAGTTGGGGCCTTCCTGACCATAAAGGGCTGAGTCAGTCTTGTGGCCTCATTTTAGTCAATTTTTGCTCAGTATGTTTCCTAATTGCCATCATTTCAGGCAACTTCAACCTTCTCTGCTTTTATCACGCACTTTTTTAACTTCTCTATTTGAAAGAAGGAAGCACTCCACTGGCAGGTTGATTTAAAAAGAAAATGCGGACAAAAAACCCAAAAAACCAAAACCCGCACTATGATAAATCCCAAAGCAAAAAAGTTGTGAACATTTACTCAGCAGTGTGGACTGCTGGGGATGCTTCTTGCTTCCTGGGAGTAGGTAGGTAGTATGAAACAGGTGACAACTTCGGTGTATCATAGCTCTTCAATGTGTCACACAGATCTTGTTTCAATGTGTGTGGTGTGTAGTATTCACAAAGTTTGGCATTTGTAAACAGAGAGGTAAAAGAGTTCTCGATAAATTAGGATATTGTGTTTTTTCTTTCTTGTTAAACATTTTGCGTATTTTTATTATCTAAAAAAAAACCCAAAACCCTCAGCAACTTTTTGGTTCTTCTGATAAAAATACGAAGAGAAAAGCACAGCTATGTGTCCTACAGGAATTTCCTGACTTCTTGGCAAGGTAAGTCTTGGAATAGAGAAGCAAGTCATGCTTCATGTCTGCAGGGAGCTACATGCACAAGTTGGCTGCGTAGTGTTTGGCTCTGGATGTTTGTATCATTGCTTTTTAAATCTCTACACAGAACTTAAGAATAGAAACACCTTTTGTAAGCATTCTTTTTCCCCAGCTTAGAGGGAAAAAAAGAAACACAGAAGAATCCTTGATTAGTACGTTTACAAAACATTCATGTTTTTACATAGACATTGAAAAACAGGAAGGCAGGAATAAAAAGCTTGTCGTGCCACTTCATTGGTGGCTGCAGGTGTGATCTCTCCACCCACAGAAAGCGGATTGCCATCACGATTTCCTTGTTGGCAGAAGCTCCAACTGAATCATAGGCTTGGTCAACAGCTCTCTGAGCACTTAAAATCAAGCTTCTGTGGGAGGGAAAGGAGAAGCAGAGACACTGCAAAGACAGCTTGGAGCAGCCCTGGCACAGACAAACCCTCATGGTGGGAGATGTTGCAGAAGCAGCAGAGTCTCCTGAGCAATCCCTCTGCAGTGCACATAGCACCAAGGTGCTGCCTGTGCAGCATCCAGCAGTTTGGGCAGGGGTCAATGGCCTGATGTGTGTGACTGGTGTCTTTCAAGGTGACTGTCCTGAGGGATCCAAGACATTTGTATGAGGCTGGCTCCCTGACATATGACCTACAGTTGATCCACTCTCTTCTTGGGCAGTAGCTGAAGAGTAAGTAGGACACCTTGTGAACATTCACAAAGACACTGAACATCTAAGATTAGCTGTCTGAAGCCTATTTGTCCAGATTTCTGTAGACCAGGCAGAAAAGTGGGAGTTTTAATGGAACATAAACCAGTGATGAAATCACAAACAGTTCTGCAATTCCCACAGTGTTCCTCCAGGGATCCTCTTTCAACTTGGAGAAATTCAAACAAGTATTTTTCTTCTCGAGGTCTAATTAGTGAAATGTCTTTGCAGAACCCTTAAATGTCCTCAGGGCTCCTGGTTTCAGTTTCCTTTCTGATTTTATTGGGCCTATTCTCCACAGAGAAAGAAGCCCACACTGTCTGCCATCCTTTGTGCTGGCCCTTGACTTGCTTCCTGGTGCGCTCGCTCCTTCAATACTTAGGGGACAGACATAAATAACATACATACTTATTCTTGCTTGTTTTCTTCTGTTGTGCTGAAAGTCTGCAGTTAAACAGGGCATGTCTCTGGATTGATGCTAGGCAGGTGTTGCTCAAGGTGTTCACAGTACACCAGCACTGCACATTGTCCCACTGGCACCTCAGCATGACTTATGTCTGTCAGTATGGCAGGTGAATTTGTCAGTAGATATGCACCTTGAAAAAACCATTACAAAAGCATCACCCTGTGGGCCTGGCCTGAAAGGAAGTATTTGATCAGGTTGAAGGGAGTTTCTCTTTGCTCCAGCATCTTCATGTGACTGGTGTTACAGATTATCACAGAGCTGAAGGGGCGGGATGCACACCAGTGAATTCCATTTGTTTGAGGACAAGTAAACCAGCAGTGATTTCATTATGGATCTTCTGTCTTGTGCATAAAAAGAGGAAGCAATTTACCCTCCATGCCTGCTTTTTTGTGGTATGAAGGAATTCCTGTTTCCTGATATTGAAAGGATTCGTGGCTTAAGAAAATTGCTTCTTCCTTTCCTTTTCTTCTCTGTACCAGAGAAGTCTAGGAAGATGCACCTGCTTACAGCTAAAACCACATTTCAAAGCCAAATGTTCTGCTCCTGTAATAAAGCATCTACCTACTGTAGAATTGATAGTCCGTAATTTACCCTGACCTCTGTTTGCATGCTGCCCATGCATCCTTCAAGTTCCTGCTCCTCCCTTCCCTCAGGGAGGCCCTAGCTGCTCACCTACCTTGCTTCTTGTGTACAGCAGCAGTCACCAGGTTATAAGTTTCGAGGCCTTCTAATAGCCTCATTGTTTTAATTGTGTAATGGTGATGTGTGGTTTTAAATTAGTCATAACTTTAGCTTGTGTGTTAATGAGATCTTTAGTTGTCTTCCCAGAGGGGAAGGCTTTGTTTTCTCAAGAGCAGCGTAACTTTTCCCAGAATAAATGGTTTCCTGCTAATGACATATGTAAAAGTGAGATGGCAGTGGAGGTGTTGGGGAGTGATTACGGGGAGAAGGGGCATATCTGCAAGTCTCAGGCACTGAAGAATGTCTTGATAATGCCAGAGCCTGTGACATGCCAGGCAGTCGTGTATAAATAGTCACGTTGGCACGTAGTGTCATTGCAATCGTGCCTTGAGAACAGCTGAGTCTAACAGCCTTGTCTCTCATGCACAGCCCAAAGACACCCTCACATGTCTTCAGACATGTGAAATACTGAGGCTGGTGTTTAATGGCTGAGACACGAGTTGTTGTGCTCCCCAAGGATTTACGACCATGTGGTATTTGTTAGATCTGTTTGGCCATTGTTTGCAGGTATCACTGTTTGAACTTGGGGAGGCAAGAAGGCAAATTACTCATTCCAGATGAGAGAAAGCCCCTTGTCCCCCCTCTCTGGGTGGATGAAGTCCAGTCAGAGTGCGCCAAGCTGGAAGATCTGATTGACAGGCTGGGAAAAAGATGTCAACAGTAGGTGTGTAATTCAGTGTTAAACCTTAGCGTGTAGAGATGCGAGATCCTCTCCCAGCTGAGGTCTTTTTTGTGAGCTTTCCACAGCTGAATTGTGGGGGTTTAATGAAAATCCTGGTAGGTTGGTGGTAGCAGTACAGGTCAGCTTGCAAAGAAAGCATCTTGATTTTCTCAGGAAAACTATCCATCAGTATTTACATGAAACCTTGTAACTAATGCAAGATAACCATAAAGATAATTTAGAGTACTATGGACTATGTTTAAGGAAACATAAGGCAATCTTTAGGCTTCAGTCAGATTGGGAAAATAATACCCTGTACTATGTGCATAAACAATGATTTTCTTTCAAAAAAGGATTCTTCCATTTTCTCCAGGGTTTCTAGAGTCGCAGATCCTTTAGATCAAGGCAAGTTTTACACATTAAATATCTTCTTAGAGTAACAGGTTTGCTTGAAAAATTAAAGCTTTGGGATTACAGCATCTGAACAACACTGTGGCAAAAGTAGTTGACGCTCCAGAATTATTTTGACTGCGTGAGGATCATTAGAGCATCTGTCATTCAACCTTGGGTGGGAATTGACTTGTCCTAGACATCTGAAATACAAGTTTGTTGGCAGTGTGAAAAAATCATAATTTGGTTCATGTATATGATTGCCCTTTGACTGGATTTCTAGCAAAGCTGAATTCTAAGGAATTGGTAGTTATTAGATCCCACCAGCCATGTGGTGGGCATTTAGTAAGGATTTAACTGTAGGACCACAAAATTGTACCTCTAATATGTTCATACAGAACCTGTAGGTGTCAACTGGTTTAGTTAAAGGTGTGGTTATATAAATTGACACTTGTTCTGTTTTAGGACTGGATTGTGCCTTTTTTGCCCTGAAGTAAATATATTTAAGTGAACTTGGAATAAGCGTTACTTGATACAAACCAGTTTCATCTCAAGCTCCTGTTTTTCCATAGGCTTGCCATACAGATCTGTGCATTCTGCTCATTTAGGCAGCACCTGCTCTGTGACTGTGAAATCTCTCTCCTACTAAAGGCAGAAGTTGTTGTTCAGAGCACTTTGTGGTCTGCTTGAATTCATTGTTGGAAAAATATCCCATGGGTTTGGGCACTGTAAAAGCAAGCTGTGGGCTGTAGCTGTCCTGCAAGCACTAAGTTTTCTACCTTTGCTTCTCATATCACTTGATCTTGAACAGTGTTTGTTCCAGGCTGACCAGCAACTTCTTTGACTTGTCTGTGATGGCAGAGCAGTCAAGCCCAAGTGCTGCTTTTCTTCCATCCCTCCCATTTTTGTGTATTTGCTATGCATCCTGCAGTTCTCTCACAATTTCAGAAAGAAGTTTGCCTCATCACAGATGAGCCTCCTGTGCTGGGAGTTGGCCAAAAGCTGAAATCAGTCAGGGTGCAGGCATGGGGTGAAAGCAATCGAAATCACATTATAACATTCAGTAGGCACTAAATAAATGAGAAGTAGAAAATCCAGGGGTACAGATGACTCATTGACTTTTGGCTTGTTTTTCTTACTGGTCAGTCTCATGAAAAGTTTCTACTGCCAAATGCTGTTTGTTTCTCAGAACTGCCTGCCTTAGTAATAAGTAACACTACTTAGAAGCCATTTACTTCCAAAATACTGTTCTAATGCTACTGGCACAGTCTAGCATCTAGAAAGATAGCAAAGCCTGTTGAACATGTGAACTGCGCAGTCGAATTCACTGTTAATGCATTCTCAAATGGTTAATTTGATGGTTGATAGACCCAGCCCACAACCTAGTGCAAAATGTGAATGCAGCTACACGAATGTGACAACATTAAGATTTTTTGTCAATGATGGGCCAAATGATGCCTTCTTCAGGGGAAGAGAGACTGAAGAGTGAATTGCCATAGTGTGAAAGACTGGATATCTGATCCAGCTGCACTGTTGTAATGATACTTCATGAACTTGGTCAGCTTAAAGACACAAGAGACACAAGGGTTTGAAGAGAGTTGATTAAAATGGTTTGTGGGCACACTGTATTGACTGCAGTATTTCCTGCCTTACCCACTATTTTGAGCTGCAATTATACAGATTGCTTAGGATCAATCTGTCTCAGGATGTTACTGCTTAGCTGTTCACTTTATTTTTGAGTGTATCGCTACTGGGTCTTTCCCAGCCATCTCCCCCAGACACGTCATGAGACTGGGACTTCTAATTCGGTGGTTGCAGCCAAAACTATAACTTTTGCTTTACTTTTCTCTCTGGGCACAAGGCCAAACACTAACACTTCCTGGACTGGAGCAGGTAGCACATCACAAAAATAGATCTTTTGATAGCGTAAGGAAATCCGCAGCAGGAAAAAAGCCAAGCTAAAGCATGTACTGCTAAGAAACAGCAATTCAAGCAGCAGACAAAAATAGTATCATAAATTAAAAGATTTTGAAATAAGCAAAATTTCTCACACATTAGATTCAAAGTGTTTCAGCTGGTGAGTAAGGAAGGAAAGTGTCAGGTGATGGCAGCCTCTGCATCTGAGAGACAGAGAAGGAAATGTAGCAATAAGACTGCATGGTGTTTGCTGACTTTTGCTCTGCTTACTCAGCAGCAAAAATACAGCTTCCACCTGCCCTCCTTTTCCTGTGATAAGTAAAAATTAATTATTACAGAGATGCCTTGAGAAAGATTATTTTTAAGGCAAATTAATTTGATTTAATGCAATGAAATACTTAATTCCTGAGAAAAAGATGAATTTTTGAAAGAAAGACAGATATGCGTTCTCTGAACCTTCCTTCAGAAGCAGCATTTAATATTTTTCTTAGGAATTTAATCTGTGTTCTGAAATGCTGAGAGTTAGTCCCTCTTTACAACCCCCACCTTGTTGGTTTCTAAAAGTAACAGCTGTCTGATGCATTGTTTGTAACTTACATAATGTAAAAAAATACCTAGGGGTGGCTTATCTGTCTGTCTTGGTGTACCTCATAAGATCTGTGTGTGGTTTATGAGTGCACAGTGTGTACATCCTCACTTACCACTTCTGCAGCTGAACAGAACTGTCACTTGTGAAGTACTCAGGTGCTATTCAGCAAGTGGTTTAGCCTGGAAATTACTTGCTTCTTTCCCTTCTCAAAGGTCGTTTCTGTGCCAGTGGTGTGCCTGTTCTGTGTAAGTATCAGTGAGAAGCCTAGTACCTGTCCAGTATTTTTCATATTGAGTACAGCTGAAAAGATGGATGAATTTGCTGGCTTGCCAAAGTTGCTGTTTCTTCTGAAATTGATTTCTGCTAGCTCAGGGAATCTCAAAAGCTCTCTGGAGAAAGCACACTTCCTGAAACTTTACCAGTGCTTCCCTTCAAACACTGCCTGATCTTTTTGTCAGCCTTCTGAAAAAGTCCTAGCAACAAAACTTGTGGTGATGTACGCCACAAAATCATTTTGTGTAGTTTAATCTGCTTCTTACGCACCATAAGAATTGGAAAGAGTAGCAAAGGCAAGCTCACATGGCAGACCAGCTTGACAGGCTGCCTGGAAAACGCAGGAGCTGGAGCTGAAGGAAAGTTTTGAGTGGTCCCCTGGTTGACTGCAAAAGCAGTTGTAAGCATTAGCCCTGAGTAATAAATAATTACCATGATCAACTTTGGTATGTACTGTTCTTTCAGTGACTTAACCCACGATTACTGTTATGTAGTCATTGTGTAAAAGCCCAAGGTGCCAGCGTTAGCTTTACCAGTAGTTTCTAATATGAGAAAACAAAAGTAAAAGTTGCTCTGAGGTCAGCAACCCACTGAAACTGCAGAATATTCATGAAGTCCTTTGGTTGTGCGTATGTCTGCAATTTGAGCCTGAAAAACAAAAGCCAAACCAAGCAAACAAATGTCCTCCCCCAAAAAACCTCCAAACCTAAACCAACCCAACAATAACAACAAAAAGAGGAGAATGGCAAAACATCTGATGCTCTCTCCAACTCTGAACAGATTTCTTAGTACTTCTTCCTTGTTTAGGCTTTTAGAGGTTTAAGAGAGGCTTGGCAGGTAACTCATGCTGCTGTCCAGCAATATGGTATTAACTTGAAGCAATTCAAAGCGTGGTATAATACCACTGTAATTGGAAATCTGTGACCCACATCTGACACTCTAATCCTTGTGATGTACTTACTTTGGAGGGTAGAGGGAAATTAGTATTTTTCATTAACTCTTTGATTCTCAAGGTCCTCTGAAACTAATGAAGATTTCTTATATAGTGTCTTTTTTCTTTTCTTTTTTTTTTTTTTTTTTTAATGATCCAGATACATTCTTCTGGTAAAACCCATCTCAATAGCCAGGAGGATTGCAGGACAAGGGAGTGGCTGACTAGGGAGAAATGCTAATGTAATGGTTAAGGAGCTCTGTCTTGTACCTCGTGGCCATAAACAAGTGTTTAGAAACCAAATGGAGTGAAATTCCATAAGAAAGTGTAGTTAACTAAGCATCTTGGCAGCAGTGCCTGTGAATTTCAAGTGCAGCCACAAAGGCATGATATTTGGCAGTGCCTTTCTACATTGCATTGTGATGGAAGGGAAGGTGTGTGAATTCTGTCAGTGATTTGGAAAGTTCTTGTTCTTTAAAAGCAGTTTAGACAGTGTGCTTGTTTTTTGCTCAGTAGTGAAGTAATTCTGCTCCTACTGTACTACAACAGTGATGAAACATCTCCTTTGAGCCTGGGAAATGAGAAGGATTTGCTCAAGGGGTACTTCATTTTGTTGACTTCACTAAGTAGGCTGCGGACCACTGACTGTTGTGTTGAGCTTCGATGAAAATGCTGAAAATGTCTTTCATACCCTTTTCACTTCTGACCAACAGATCCTAGAGTAATTTGCTGAGGAAAGGTGAGGCAAATAACTATAAGGAGAGATGCTCTGAGACCTGCACAGTCTGGAGTTTCAGTCGTCACCATCTGGTGAACAGAGAACTCATGGCTCTGGTCAGTACAGCTGGGTTGACCCCAGGTATTAAGGTGGAACACGTGAAGTAAAAGTCATTTGCTTACACTGAGTTCGAGTTATTCTGGATTGACTGGAAGTCCCTGCTTGAGGAACAGCATTTGAATAAAATTTTTCCCATCAACAAGAGTAGTAGTTTTGTAATAGCCATATACCTGATTGCTGTAAATGCCAAGCTGTGTTAGGATGTGGTCAGTTTGGCAACTCAAAATGGTGTGGTTTTACAGTTTGGGGGTTTTTTGAACTCTCCAGAGCTTCTCTAATTTGTTCTTTCTGTTCCTCCCTCTTCTACCATCACCCCAGCATGTGTCTTTTCCTCAAAAATCCACAAAGATCACTTGCCATTCAGGAACATAGTGTGGCCAGGTGCACATGGGTGTGTTCTTTGATAGTGAACTCCATGTAAGGATGCAGCTGAACTTTCTACAGGCTGTAAATGAAAATTATTACGACTTTGTTTGAGTCTTAAGGTGAGCAAAACATAAAATGCAGGAAAGACTTGTAAGCATTTAGGGATTCAATTTTTCTGTCTCTCTCTTTTTGTCATATTGAAGCCTTGAATGAAACTCTCATTTGATACTGATGATGGGAGCAGCCTTGAAAGCACAGCTGAGGACTTAGTGACTGGATAGTACTTTCAGTCATCACCAAGGTCTAAAAATAAATCACATTTCCCCATTAAGCCTGAAGGTGGTCACTTAGTTATATGATTATAAATAACCAAAGGTGGATGGATGGACAAGCTGGCCACCATTATTTATCCTTGAGAGCAAACAGTGCTCTCATGGAATGTGTGAGCACTCCCAGAGCAGGTAAGGATATTGCATAGGCCACTGCCCAGTAATGAGTGAAATCATGTCATTTCAGTGCAGCTAAATACAGCTACTTGTGAGGCAGCCAGGAGGGCTTACATTTGTTCATGCTGTTCTGAGAGCAAGTGGTTTTTGTCTGCACTGCTGCTTGGATTTTAATCTTTCCGTTTGGGAACTTCCTCCTTTAGGAGCAATCCATCTACATGATAAAAGGGTATTTCCCTAGTAATGCTAGATTATCTTTTTAAATTTAGATTTTAAAGTATAAACTGATCTTTAAAATATTAAATTAAATACTTGATATCATGTATCTATTACCCTTAAGAAGAGCACTGCAGTTTATCTGTTTTCCCTAAGAAAAGCACTGAAGTACTTGTGGTTTTTTCCCCTCTCTTCTTCCTGATTCTTTTTTAGGCACAGAAAGTATGGCAGTTCATCCTACGTAATCTTTTTGCTTTTGAGTGGTTGTTGTTGGCAGTTGTGGAGCTGTTCGTGGAGCTGTTCCCTGGTGGTTGTGTTGGTTATGTAATTAAGAACCAGCAAAAATATGTACTGCAAGGAGCAGTTGATATAGTAAATATATGAAACGAATAAAAGAAAAAGGGAGTATTCAGACTGATACTGGGTCAGAAGCAGAACAAAAATGTACTCAAAGCAATGTGGGGGGGTTTTCCCAGTCACAGCAGAAAGTATTTTATCAAAAGTACAGATCGACCACTGGCTTTTTTGATTCTGTTTCCCAGCACTTGTTCATCTCCCTATCAGAGGAAATTTAGTTTAGAGTAAAAAGACCAAAAGCCTTCTGTTTGTCTTCTGATGGCTGCTTTTCTCCATCACTGGTATTTTGGGTAGTTTTTTCTCAAGATAAAACTTCTTAAGCAGAAGTTTGACTGGTGTCATTGTGTGTTCTGCTTCACTGGCTTCTCTGTGGGTTACAGAAGTTCCCAAATATATATCTTGCAACCAGACAGAATATTGCATTCAGTACGTTTGCAAGTGGCTGCAGCATGACTGAGCAATCTTACTGAAATCAGTGGAAAAAGGCAGCTTTGGGGAGCTTGCGTTTCCATTATTGATTTCTCTTTTTTTCCAAATTACTTGATGAAAAACTTATGTATTTTAAATATTTTAGGAAGCTTTTTGGTGTTGAAATATTAATTTTTTGTCATTAAATATTTAAAATTGTGGTGGCTGCTTGGAGTTTTAGCTTCTCTTGCTAACCTGCACCAACACGTAACTCGGTCATTAGAAAAGCAGATGACAAAATGAAACATTCTATTTCAGCCTTGTCATTCACTAGCAGTGTTAGGAATGAGATATTTTGGGCTTGCATAATTTCTCACTTAAATCAGCTTGGAGACAGGAGAGAAGCACACTACAGAATATGATGGAATAAAGATACATAACTGGAAAAAAATTTGAATTGCCATTTTAAGGAAAATCCACAACACATTCAACCAGATCAGAAAGGTGGGCAAATTACATCAAACTATATAGGTTTGCAATTATACTCAGTGGGGAGAGATAGCAGAAAGAATTTTCTTCAAACAGCCCAAGCCCAACACAGTGGTTTTTTTTTGTCTGTACTCAGCACTTGTGAGGCTGCACTTTGAGTCGCTTGTCCAGTTCTGGGCCCCTCATGTGGAGAAGGATTTTGAAGTGCTGGAGCCACTCCAGAGAAGGGCAGCAGAGGTGGGGAGGGGTCTGGAGAGTGAGTCCTCTGAGGAGCAGCTGAAGGAGTTGTGAGTGTTCAGCCTGGAGAAAAGGAGGCTCAGGGGTGACCTTATCACTCTCTACAAGTGCCTGAAAGGAGGCTGAAGCTGGGTGGGCATCAGCCTGTTCTCCAGGCAACCAGTGACAGGACAAGGGGACGCAGCCTCATGCTGCACCAGGGGAGGTTCAGATGGGACCTCAAGAATTTCTTCACAGAAAGGCTTGCTAAGCATTGGACTGGGCTGCCCAGGGAGGTGGCGGAGTCGCCTCACCAGCCATGGAGGTGTTCAGGAAACAACTATACATGGGCCTTAGTGCCATGGTCTAGTGGACTGGTGGTCAGTCAAAGGTTGGGCTCAATGATCCGGGGGGCAACATAAATGATTATGCAATTCATGAAAGGTCAGTGATATGTGCTTGGGCTCTCCTGTGAGGTAAAGGTCATTTATGTCACCAAAAGGAAGGTTCCTAACATATGTTTGCGCTAATGGCAGAATGGAAATGGTGAGCCAAATTCTTACCCCCACCTTGCAGAGGTGCTTGATGCTGCTGAGCATGTGCAGCAAGAAGTGTTCAAGTGCTCTTCTGTAACTTCAGTTCAGCACATATATATAATATATTAATAGTAAATAAATGGAGTTTAAAAAAAAAGAAATGTTGAGTGTGTTTTTGATATTCCTATTTTACCAGTACCATTCTAGTTATAGAAGTGAAATGATGGCCTTATCTTTATGGAGATGGGAACTGTACAATGTCACCCTTTACGATGAAGTCTTATGTATGGTCATTTTTATTTGGAAACAGAGTATCCTATGATATATTTTTTATGACTGACTCTATAGAAATTTGACAACAAAGTGTTTGTTCCAAAATTATTTCCTGATCAAATAAATGTATGTGTGCTTATCTTTGTGCCCTGTTTTATTAAAATGGGTGGAGTTTGTAATTTGAAAATGTTTGTAAGAGGCATTGGGCAGGGGTGGGGTGTTCAGCACTCCTTGGCTGGGCTTGGCCTAAATATGTAGTTGTACAATAACAAGAGCAGCTTCAAGCTCTGTATCACTAAACAGGAGGTGGTTTGTATATAAGCTGGCAAGTAAATAAAGCTGCCCTGCTCTTCCCATGTGAGTGCCTGTCCTGAGCAAACTGTCCAGTTTATTGGACTGAAGAAGCAGTTAAAAATTTATTGGGATTTTCAGTGAAAGAGTAGGTTTAAAATGTAAGTTAATGACTTGTTGTTTTGATTTGGTCTAATTATACCCTTCACTAAGTGGAGGTTTGAAAACCATGGTCACTGGGAAATTTAGTCTGAGTTTTAGCTCCCCTGCAGGATCCAAGCAGTGTCTCCAGTTCTCTGAGTTTCAGGGAGATGGTTGAGAGGGGCATTTGATTCTTCTGACTCAGATGTTTTAGAGCCTCTGGACCTCAGCTGCATTCATGCAGAGCTGTGCTTGGGCACCTGGGAGTGAGGCACAGGCAGCACTGCCTCGGCTGTGTTTGGGCACTGGGAGTGCTGGCTGAGCAGAGCTCTTGGGAGGTGGGTGCAGGAGGAACCCTGAGATGGCTCTTGGAGCAGAAAAGAAAAGCACTGGCTTCCAGAGATGGACAGGCATCACTGGGCTGTCAAGGACGACAAATACATAGAAAAGGGGACTAGCCCAGTGCTTCTGAAAAGGGATTATTTTTAAAATTAATACATTCTAAGCTATAGTTAATGCAAGGATATTTTCTGCTATATATGCCATTCATCATGGCTTTCTTTTTACTGTCTACTAATAAAGAGCAAAAGTGATAATGACCTTTAAATAACTACTAAATACCAATCTGATGTCTATTTTTTTTTTTCAGGTTGAATTTTTTTTTACTACAAACCAGTGAAGATGACACCAAAACATGAAAAACAGGTAAGTTGTATCTAAGTTTTAATATAAAAGGATTCGAGTGTGGCAGTTGTGGATTAAATTTCATTAAAGTTTGCATGGATCAGAGAAAATTGGTTCCTCATACTTTGGTTGTCAGGATACAGAATATACTGTAATGATGAAGTGCTAGTTCCTTCTGATAAAGTCTGCTAGAAGAATCAGATACTCATTTACAGTAAGTAACTGTGCATAAGGAGCTCAGACACTGAGACAGGAGAGAAGGATTTGGATGGAGTCTTCCTTTTATCAGTCTTTAGATATTTTATAGGACATAGGGGTTTGAGCTGGGTCTGAACTCTGATTACCAGCTGCATAGACCACAAGAATCCCACTTGCATGTTCTCTTCTGCTCAGTCCAATGAACATTAAAAGTTTCAGCAAATTATTTTGTCTCTGCTGTTAGTCTCTTATCAGCCATACTACACAGCATGCATGGAGTGAAGACGTCAACACCCACAGTGTGAAAAGTCCCATGTCCTTTGTGGTTGATCCTTTTACTAACAGGCAACCTGATGGGATATGCTATTTTTCTTGGAAGCTTTGTGGAAAATTACTCTTCAGGGGTTTTTGACTAATCAGATGTGTAATAGGAGCACAAGCTCATCACCTGATACAGTCCTGAGCACAGACATTTGAATTAAAATGCAGCTGAAATGATTAATACAAATAATCAACCAATGTGAGATTGTTTTTATTCCTCCTTCTTGTGGTAGATTTTCCCCTCATATTAAAAATAGATATTTCCATGTCAGATTTCCTATTTTCCTTGTAGGAAAATGTTAGCGACTTCTGAGAAAGGCACTTTTTTGTGGTCAAATTCTATATAGTAAGGCTTCTACATTGTTTTTTCTGTGAGGAATCCACTGCATTTTACAGAAATATATCCAACAAGAGAAAAGAGAGAAGGGGAAGATAAACAAAAGAGAAAAATGAAAAGAGAAAGATTTCTTGTGTCTGCTTCAGCTGCCTTTATTTTTCCTTTTGAGGCAGATCCAAATGGAACATTTTGTTTTTCCATGCTTGTGTCAGTGTGACCTCAGTACTGTCCTTTTAGTCTGCTGTCAGCACTCACATTCTTTGCGCAGATCTGTAACCATGAGGGAGTAGGTGTAACCCAGGTTTGGATATCACTTTGGCCATTTTGTCATTTATGTATGACCCTATCTACTTCCACTGCTCCTGGCCTTGAGGATAGGGTAGCAAGGTACCACCTTGGGAGCAGGGTACCACCAGTGCCATGCTTACAGTGGCTGGTTTAGCCAGGAATTAATAGGCACATCCAGCCAGAGAAACGGTTCTACAATTCCTGCTTGTTAAGTACTTATGACTACTTTTGGGTCAGATTTGAAGATTCTGAATATTCATGAGGATGTTCAGGCCAGCGTGGCTGCTGGGATGCGTATCAAAGCTATGGCATTAGCAGTTTGGACAGAAAATGTCTTGCCTTTGAATTTTGCAGTTTCCAGAGAGAAGGAGTAAATGGAGATGCCACATCTTTCAGTAGCTTTTTCTAAAGTATATTCTGTTCCCAGTGCAAGAGGCCTCTATGCCCAAGCCTGGATACTTTATTGTCAGCAGCAACTTTTGGTTTTGAGACAATTGTTACACTGAAGCGTTACAGGACACATATTCTTGAATGCATTGATATAAATGCATGTATTGTGCCCCTCAATTAAAAAAATACCCAACAACACAACCAAGGAAAAAAACCAAACTGAAAATATTCATAGTGTGGCATAATGGATCTGCAATTCTGGAAAAGTCAGGCAGCACTGGGAGGGGTAGGAAGATACAGGTACAGGATTGCAGCTGGCAAAGTAAAAAGTCCCTGAAACCTTGGCTCACTTTGTACTGAGTACCCCATATTGTACAGCTGGACTGCAGCACAGTTTTGTGACAAATGATTAAGTTAGTCTTCAAGTGGTCTGGGGGAGGGAGAGGTCAGCGTCACCTCCCCCAGGTGGACAGTGCTTTACTTGAGAATAGACATAACTATTGAGAGTATCCTTATTTTTATAGCAAGGTGGGGAGAGAGTGGAATATATACAGGGTAGAAAGGCAGTTGATACCCATTATTGCTGAGATTTCCTGACTGTTTGTGACCACTGAATGCAGGATGGACTGAGCATACAACAATTCCTCTCACAGAGGAATATTCTGCCACCTAACTTGTACCATAACATAGCCTGTATGTGAATATTTGCCTTTACTCTAGGGATGCAAAAGCATAGGCACTTCTTCTGGCAGGATCATCATTTATACTGGGTGGTTAGGTCTGCTTTGATTAAAGCAATACTGTTTTGCCAGTGGGATCTTGTATTCTGGAGAAGGCTTAAAGGTCAAAAGGGAAGAAACAGTCTACATGTGCATTGCCACTCTTTCAGAGCAGCAAAATCTGTAATGGGAATTGGGATTAACACTTCCTGGATTCAAGAGATGAATAGGGGAAGTAGTCCTAAATCTTGAGAAAGGCTGTACATTTTTATTTTTCGTGTCTAGTTGCTTACTGTTTCCCTTGCTTCATTCTACACTCAGTATTGCCAATTTTTTGGTAAATATGGGGAAAAAAAAAGGAACACGCAGTGTTCTGTTGAAATCCTGGTGTTTCAAGTCAAAGCTGACAGTGACTATATGTGAGGGCTGCATTTTGCTGAGGTGCTCTGCTGTTCTGCAGATCATTTTTCCTCTTGGCTCAGTTCTTTACTGCTTAGACAGTGCCTGCCACAGCATATACAGCAGGTCTTGTTTCTTTGGTAGGTAGAGACTAAAGGGTTTTAACTTCCTCCGTGTTGAAACTCAGTGACTAGTTAATTGCAAATTAAAAGTGTACAGAGGTTTTCCAGTGTAAATCTTGTGGTCTGGAATGATTTGCAAGGTAAGCCATAGATAACCAATAGCATGTCCAATAGCAACTTTTACTCACAATCCTCTGGTATTATAAGGGTTTGAAAGAAGTATTTTACTTCGAAGACTATTTTGATTCTGTACGAAGGAGAGGGTTATAGAAGGTCATTTGGAAAAGGGGTAATTTGGGGATCCTGGGCAAAAGGAAAGTCAACAAGAAGCTGATACAGCAGTAGATGAGAGGAAGGAGACTGAGGTCAGGTTATAAGCAGGCTGCCTGAGGTTGTGGCTCTTGTGCTGCAGCAGTTGGAGGCAAGAGGAGTGCAGTGTCCTGTTTGAAACTTCTTGGCATAATGTCTCTTTTTCTACTTGAAGGACTGATGCATTTAGTGCTCAGCAAAGGAAAGAAAGTATTTAGAGAAAGTGACTGCAGTTTTGGAGAAGATTGGGACACAGGGAAATAGGAATTTTGGGAAGACAAAAGCTTGTGAAAAGATGGTACCGTGGGTCTGAAAGTCTGCTCTATCTATCTATGCTAAATATTATAGACAGTGAGGCAGGTGGACAAAAACAGCCAAAAAATTGTGTCCTCTCCTGTGTTCAGCACATTGCTAATAATCTTCTTCAGAGCAGAAATAACTTCCTCATATGTCCCACTAGTGTTTTTGTAAAAGTAAAGGCATGACCCTCAGCTGGTGGAAATGATTAAAGCTCTGTTCATTTTTTCCTCTTGTGTCATGCTGGCATGGGGTTAAAAATCTGCAGAGGAGAATTGGCCCTCTGGTGCTCTTCAGGAAAGAAAGAAGCAGCAGAGATAGCAGGAACCTTTCAAATGTGCTTTCTTTGACGAGGTGTTCATGATACTCACCAGAAGGGTAATCAGCAATTATACAGAAAACACCCCTGGGACCAGGAGCTGGGCTGAGCGATAGAAAATGAAAAGCTCTGTCCAGCCATCAGGCCTCAGGCTCCCCATCTCTGAATCAGTAACACCTGCAAATCATGGAGGAAAATTATTTCATCCAGACCCTGAATGCCTCCCTGTTCAGGAAAAAGTGTATTGAAAAAGCCTTTTAAGGTTGTTACTGTTCTCTTGTCAGTCCACTGAAGATTTGCAGTGGTGGTACCTGCAAGTGTGTCTCAGGGGAGAAGACTTGGCTGAGGTGTAAAGCTTTTCTTTCTTATGTCTTTGGTTTGGGCATAGGAAGACACAATTTTGAGAGCTTTCTAGTTCAAGATTTCTTGATTTATGCAAATATGTACTAAAAAAAGCATGTTTTTTACCAGAGACACTGTCATTCCTCCCACAGTCGATTCCTGTACCTGAAGATCTTGCGCAGTGCCTTCCTCTCAGGGGGAATATATCTACAGCTTAAAGGGATACACTTTTCTTTGCTAAGTGGCTGGCTTAGCTTTTGGGGTAAATAGCTTCTTTAAGCAACTGGAGTAGGGCAGCCTGTACATTTGCTCCAGAAGTAGCAGGTATTTAAGCACACTTTGGGCCTTTGAATTTTAAAAGAATATTTTCCATCCTCATACGACTGTAGAGATTTATCAGAATTTGGGGGTTTGGTTTGGTTTGGTTTTTTCTACAACAAAATTTTGATCATTAGCTGAGGCTATTCAGAAACATTTCATTCTTCAGTCTCTTCCAATTCACATTAGTGATGCCCAGATACATTACAGTAATGTCCAAAGGCCCTCTCACTCTCTTTCTCTCCCTCCCTCCCTCTCTCTCTCTCTCTCTTTTGGGATCCCTCTAAATTATTAGATAAATGTAAAAATTACAAGGAAGTAAGCTAGATATTACAGCTTCTACAACAAATACTTGATATGATTGTCCCCTCCAAATGGGGAATTGTAGTTGTGCTCTGCAGTGTAATTGTGTGGCTTCCTTGAGCAGATTGATGGGCAGATTGGAACAGAAGTGCCCTGGTGCTGCATCTTCAGCTGTACTCTTTGTCAGTGTTGTTTACAAGTGTGGGAAAAGCCTAAAATAACTGCCTCATTCTCCTTTACATCTGTGACTTTGCATGTTAGATTTTTAGTTTGACACTACCAAGATCACATCTCCCATGCATGAAACATGTATGGCTTAATCTGTATACACAGTATTACTTAATCTGAATACTCCAGCTAGCAGTTTGGCAGGGAGTTTCCCAGGCATGTGGTGTAGCTTGATGATTCATTGCTTTTTGCTTCTCCATTTATAGGGTTGCAAAATTCAATAAAGCAGCGGTTCAGCTTTTAATCTGACTCAGTAGTTTGTGGAGCAGCAGAACAATCAAGAGAGTCTTTAAGGCTGCCTTTGTCTTCTGAAATTAATTGCTTGGTTTTTATTATGCACTTACAGGAATTTGTAACTGTCTTGGTACGAGACCCCAGGATACAGAAAGAAGACTCGTGGCATTCTTACATAGACTATGAGATATTTATTCACGTAAGTATAAAAATATGAGAATAAATTCTTCGGGCTCTTATTGATGTTTCTGTCCAAGCCAGGGTTGTCTTTGGGATATAAATGGGATTTCTGCCTCTGGGATGCTGAAGGCTATTTTTCTTTTTTTAACAACTGGGATGCAGTGGAACAGGTAAGGTGGGTCATGCAGTAGGTCTGGCAGAGCTGGGATTGTACCTTATGTGTTCACATGTGCATTCCACAATGTCTTGCAACAGACATTCTTAGCTTTCCTTATCAATTAGAAGACTGTTACAGTCAGTGATATCTTACCATTGTAGAAGAATGTTGATGTTCAAGTATTCATGGGAAAAAAACTTTGAAGGAATTATGTGGTTATTTGTACTTTAAATTCTCCTCAGTTCTTTTTGCTAAGTTATCTGGTTGCTGCAATGTGGTTGTTTTTAGTGTACCGGGACATTCTTATTATGCTAATTCAGTGGTGTTTGGATTTGTGAAGTAATTTCATTTGGGTTTTTGATTGTAGTCCACCATATGTTAATGGGAGTACACTTGGAATTATGGTGCTTTTGTGCCTTAAATCTGTCCTATACATAATTTTGTTTTCTTGATTGTTCTTTGGTGGAAGATGACATATGGAAGGCGTTATCCTAATTTGTCAAATCTAGATCCAAGGATTTTAATTGCAGCGTAAAATAAAGTTGTTTGAGAGCGCCAAGTTACATGGTTAATGGTTGGCACAAGATCAAAAAACATTTCCTTCCGTTGTGGAAGAGTTAAACAGTTAGTATACAAGAGCAAGCAGTCAGATGATGATTTATAAAATGTCTGTGCAACACATACTTCTCTCCTGTGTGGCAATCATAGTTGTGAAACTTTTAAATTTGCAATGTGCTTCAAGTCTGGTTCCAAAGCAATTATATTTTTCATTTCTGGTAAACAGAGATTCTGTAGATTTGGCAGGGTGGGTGCTGTATTACTGTTTCACAGACATCAGTGCCTCTGAACAAAAGTGTATTAAGGCTTTCTCAGTGACTGCTGAGTTGGGGAGGTATTGTTTAGACCCAATGTGTCTTCATTCAATTCAGCCAGCAACTAAGAACCCCACAGCTGCTTGCTCACATCCCCTCTGCCCCGCCAGCAGGATGGAGAGAAGAGAACTGGCAGGGTAAAAGAGAGAAAACTCATGGTTGAGATAAGAACAGTTTAATAATCGAGATGTAGTAATAACCTTAATAAGAATTTTAAATACTACTACTAATATTAAATAATAATAATAATAATAATGTAATGAAAATTCAAACAAAAACCGAATAAAACTGTATAAAGAAAAGTGATGCAAATGAAAACATATGCTTAGCACCAAGTAACCAATGCCCAGCCAGTCCCTCAGTGGCAGTCCCCAGCCAACCTCCACCCTAGTTTATTGCTAGGCAGGATGCCATATGGTATGGAACATCCCTTTGGTCAGTTGGGATCAGCTGTCCCAGCTGTGTTCCCTCCCAGCCTCTTGTGCACCCCCAGCCTGCTCACTGGTGGGGTGGGCTGAGGAGCAGAAAAGGCCTTGGCTCTGTGCAAGCACTGCTCAGCAGTAACAAAAACATCCCTGTGTTACCAGCACTGTATTCAGCACAGATCCAAAACACAGATCCAGCCACTACTGTGAAGAAAATTAACTCTTACCCAGCCAAACCCAGTATACAGTGTTACATGATCCAGCACTGGGCATCTCTGAAGCTGTTAAGCATCAGCTCAGCTTCCTGCCCCCACAATGCCACAATGCTTTTGGAGACCAAGTCCCTAGGTCAGTCCTACCATCCAAACTTGTCAGTGGACTCTGTTGTTTCTGGCTTTTAGGCCAGCTGAGTTCCCCTTCTACCCAGCTCTTAGAGCATTTATCATCTTAAACTGTGAGGTATCATGGGTTTGCTCCTCTGTTCCAGAGGGCGGTCATCTTTGTGCTTTCTATAGTCTGTGTCTTGTGACTGTCTGGAGTTATGGTTTCTGGCAGACAGGGAAGGGTGGGCTGGACTGCAGGCACTTTTCTAATGGAGTCCTGTCTGGGATTTAATCTAAAGGTATGCTCCATGGGAAAATTTGGCTGAAGTACTTAATTTCCACAAATTGTTTCTCTTTTGATGAATTGGCGTTTCCCTAGTGTACTAATAGTGTTCTACGGGAAAATTTCCAAATGCTGCTGCTTGCAGAAAGCAGTCACATTGGTTTCTTTGGTTTGATTTAAATGGGATTGCACACTGGAAAAACTCCTTGAAGCTATTTGCAGGATTGTAACTAGAGTAGCTAAAGATGATCTTTTTCCCCTGCAAAGGTTATCTACTGAACCTTTTTCTGAGGTCTATTTTTCCTGTTACTCTAAGTTGTACTGCAATCCAAATCTTGGTTTCAAAAAGAAAGCAATGAAAAATATTTTCCTGAGAAGCAGTAGAAACTGTCACCAGTCCTGCCTGAGATAAAGCACAGTCTGTAACATAAACTGAATTAATGTCAAGCTTTCCACTGGTGTCTCGGGCATTAGTATAAGATCTTGGATGTGTTGTTAATACCATGCCTGTGCTCTAAGCTGATTTGCAAAGAAAATGTTTTTTATTTCCCAACAGACAAACAGTATATGCTTTACAAGGAAAACATCCTGTGTTCGACGACGCTATCGAGAATTCGTTTGGCTCCGGCAGAGGCTTCAGAGCAATGCAGTTCTTATGTGAGTAACTTTATATATGGCTATTTAATAGTCTGTCAGTCATGGAGGGAAGGATTGTTTCATCTTAATTAGGAGAACTACAGAAACCAGATCTGGAAAGCATCCTGTGTTTCTTACGAGCACAAGTTTATTCTGTACAATGCATTTTATGTGCTTTAAACCCAGAAGAATGTGGTTTGTACTGATAGCCTTTGTTTGGTGAGAACCCCTCTAATTTGTAAGAGACTTGATCTCTATTTTTTTTGCTGTGCACAGGTAGCAGAAATAACAATCTACTGTAGGTGTTTGTACCTCCTCTTTGTTCTTCTTCAATGTGCTTAGGTCTTGCAGGCACCATAAGAGACCCAGCCAGACATGGATGCAGGCTTAACAACTGGACCAGAAAAATCAGATTAATTTATTTTCCCCTTTGACGTGTGTGAGAAGCGCTTCAGAAGGTTTCTCAACCCTGCGTTCCCAAATTGATTTCAAGAGCTTCTGGAACATGACCCATGATTTTCACATGCTTGGAGCTGTCATTTGCTTACGGCATTTTTCTTTGCTGTTTCACATTTGGTTCTAACTGTATTTTTTTCCTGTTTATAAAGACAGCTACCTGAACTGCCATCCAAAACTCCCTTTTTCAATATGAACAATCCTAATCACGTGGACCATCGCCGTCAGGGCCTGCAAGAATTCCTGGAAAAGTGAGTACAGCCTATCCAGAGGTGTTGGAATTTTTATGAGGTCATCAATTTCTGTTTTAAAATAGCTCATCTCTGGTACTTGAGAGCCACCGTGTGGTCATCTGCACATGCTACATGTTTAGTTATATTTTCTACTTGCACTGTCATAATTCATACACGTGACTTCAGCTGTATTGGTTATAAGGAGCCTCCAGCTGGGGCTTTTCCTTTGCATTTCATTGCACTGATTATAGATAATATGTTTAGATTTAAGTCCCTTTGCAATTGCATACTAAGTTTGGGAGATCTTTCACCTTAGTGTCTATTTCTAGTTTTCAATAATGAGCTGGATATTCTTGTACAAAGAAGAAAGCCTCCCTTTATGTTCATGGAAAATCAGTGTCTCTGTGGGCTAAACCCCCGTGAGCCTGGGAAAAGCCTCTAGGGAGATCTCCTAACACGGTGCTTTCCTATAATGCTAATTACTTTGTTTACCAGTCCCACTAACATCAGCAAGCTCTAGCAGCTGTGACCATTTTCAGTGTAGCTGCAATCTGTATAAAATCATTCATCAGGCTTAGCTGTAGCCTGACCTGCATTACAAGGGAGTACTGTGTGAGTTTCAGTACTGCATCCCTCAGTCCCACTGCTGTGACCACTTCACCTTCTGCAATGGCTGAGCCCCTGATGGTGTAATTTTCTGCTTTTTCTCTGCCATTCTTGCAGTGCTCTGGCACTGCTGGTGTGAGAGCAGGCTGCTCACAGCTGCTGTGGCAGGAGCTGTGTGTACCTCTGCTGGCTGTCTTTGGCTGCTGCTCGGGGTAAGGGCATGGTGAAACACTGCAAGTACAGACTATTCATCTTCTTCCCAGTCAGTGTATTATAAGCCTCCCTAACAGACAACAAATCATTGGTCCCGAGGTATATTTGTTAGGCTTAGCAGCTGAAGGCAGGGACAGCTAACTGCTGCAGGAATAATATTCTGTATGCAGTTATATAGGATCTGTGGCCAAAGGGTCAGCCAATAAATACTGGCTGAAGGCATGTGAGACCGGGTAGAGAAAGCGGAAAAGGATTAGAGGGTATTTTTGCACCTCAGGAAAGAAAAGCAGTGAAATTGAAGGGCTGTGCTCTTGGAAGCATGTCAGTGATAATGTGAAGAGTGTGGTAGCTCAGGTTCCTGAGTCTGAGCAGTTCTGTCTTAACTGTGCTGCCCCATGGAGTAGAGCACTTTAAAAAACACTCTTATTTTATAATGGCAAAGAGGCCAAGGTACATCAGCATCAGAAATGCTTACTGCTGTCTCTACTTCAAAAGGAAGAAACAGAGAGGATTATCTTAAAATACATCCTCATGCTCCAGTTTTCTAGATGACTGTAGCTTAAATGAGTACTGACAGCAGAAAATGACAGCATGTGGACCAGTTCACCATGCTGCTATTAGTCCAGGGGTGGGAAAAGAGGCAACTCAGTTGTAAGGTAAGGATTTAAATGTTTGAACATGAGTGCTAACAAAGTGTCAGCGTTCTCCCAGCCCTGGGGAGCAGTTGGAAGGAATTGTCAGAGGTTGTGTTGAGATGAATGGGCCTGGCACCTTGTGTGCTGTACCATTGCCCTCTGCTGGCTGGCCCCGCTGTGCTGCTGCTGCTCACAGAAGGCATCTTCCTGTTGGCTCAGCAGCGCTGCCATGATGCTTCCCCCCCACCCATTTTATGACTCTGAACGAAAGGTTATGATTCTGTCTCTGAAATTGAATTTGTGGTACTCCCTAAGAAGAGTGAGTGTATTAAATAAATAAATACACCCGTTTATAATCTATAGGTATCATGCTCATATATTCTGTATATATGTATGTTCGGTATGTACAATATGCATATATGGACAAAACACATACGTTACATAGGTATTGCATATAATATACACACTTTACTTTACTGAAGCTCTGGGTCTGGATGCTGCAGGTTCTGTGGGGTGGCAATGCTAGGTGGAGCAGGACCTTTCTGATACCTTAGAAAGGGGGCATAACCCAAAGCTGCAAAGCTGAGAGCTCCATTCACCCCAGCAATGGCAGCAGTCACAGTGCACAAGCTCACAGTCCTACTGGTGTTTCTCTGGGGCAGTGGGAAGACATGGGGTTCAAGTCTTTGTGGACCTGCCTAGGGAGAGGTTCACAGGTAACATTTTTAAATGCCTACCTTTGATGCAGGAATCCCGAGTGTTATCAGGATCCAGAACATCTCTGAAAAGGGGGTTTAGATCTTTCAGAGTCTTAGTTTGTGCCCTGTGCCTGCTGCTGTATGACCAGATTGCTGTAATGCCTGCCTGTGCAGGAGCCACATGCCTGAGAAGCAAGGATCGAGGAGCTGGAGGCTCTGTTAGTGCTCAGCTTCTGGCCCTGGGAACACTTCCGTATTGCCTGTATGTGGATGGCTACAGAGTTCTCCTGTCCTTCCTCACTTCCCACTCCAGGGCGAGTTAGCACAGGACACAGTGTGTACTTAGAGTCCTTGTGAAGCCTCTCCGTGCTGAGCACAGTAGTGTAAGAATTAGGCCAACAGCTGGGAAGTTAAGCACTAGACTTTGGTGAAATCTGGGAACAGGTGTCCCATTTTGATTTGGTTTTACTGCACAAATGCAGGGTAAGATCTACTTGTCTTACAGGTTATTATCTCTGAGTGATGAAGAGCTGTAAAGCTCACTTCTTGTCTGGGTATAATTTAATATTTCAAGAGGCCATTTGCATTAACGGAAGTCAGCTAGCCCCTTTTCAATTATGAATTACTTTGTAAGAATAAGGAAAATTTTGTGTTTTTCTTGCTAAGTAACCCTGTCCTTTGAGGATGCCTGTAAATTCTCAGGAAAAGTTTATTCTTAAGCTAGAGGTCAAAATTAAAACACTCTTATAATTTTAGCTTCTGTAAGATCCTCTTTGCTTTCATCCCTTTGTAGCTGTGCAGGTCTAAACTTTGGGATTTAGACTACTCTTACAGAAGATCATTTAGGTTTGCTCATGAGAAAACTAATTAACAAGCCGTTTTGAATGAAGTTGAGTTCAATTGATGACTTTTTTATTGAATATAGTCGGATCCCAAAAAATTATGTGATTCAGGGAGAAGGATTACTCTTCAATTACTTTTCAGACATGCAGTTTATGATGGGGTGGAAGACACTGAGAGTTTTGAGAAAGGAAATGTTTGGATCCACAGGGAACAGGGGGCATCCACAGTGTCCCTGCTCCAGAGGGCCGTGCATTGCGCTTGCTTGTGCTGGAATGAGCAAGCCACCCAAAATTCATCTGCCTAAGGCAGAGCCATTTTCTGAAGGTGCCTGGTGTTTTTCCCCTTTCCTTCCACCTCCTTGCCTTTCCCACTGCAGTCCCAGCAGCAGCAGCTGGTGCAGGGTCAGAGGCCCCTTCTGGAGGTGTCTCCTGTGGATGCTGTCTCAGGGATGTGGAAACTGAGAGACTGGCTCCAAACAGGATGGATGCCAGTTTGCCCCTGCCAGGGGCTTGGGCAGCAGCATTGGCAGATGTGGGGCAGGTGGAACCACCTTGGGCAAGTTGCCTGTCTCTGGTGGAGCCTTGCTGGTATTTCCTATCTGGTGAGGGAATAATGTGTGGCAGGCGTGTGTCGCTTAATCTGCTCCCAACCACACTCATTATCACATCCCCAACAGTTGCTTCGCAGTTGCTTGATGTCAGTAGCATTTCCTCCTTTATAAAAAGTGAAGGAGGAAACATAGTCAGCTTTTTTGAAGAGGAAACTGGGGCTTTGTTTGGTGTAGGCTGGGGCTGAGGGGCTGGATGCTCAATAGAGGGCACCATAGCACAGGCTGTCATTCCCCGCCTCTCAGCTCCTTGGGTTTTTCCCTCGCTCTCCTGGTCTGATGTAAATGGTCAGAGTAAATCTGTCGAAAACAAAATCGGAGTGTTAACCTTCCACACACATTCAAGTGTGCATCTGTCATTGTATTAGGTTACAGTAGATACAGGAAATCTTTAGTTAGGATTAAGTTGTACTGTTCAGCCATATGTTGTTTTTCTCCAGCAGAACAGTGTATAATATACCTAATAAAATCATGTTGAAGAAAACCAGATTTTGGATCTTGTCCAAATAAGAAAAAACACATATTTTGTCTTTGTAAATATTTTTACCATAACACAGGAAAAGAGAAATATTCCTCATATACTATCCAGCATTTCCTCAAAAATGACATTATTTCTTCTGGTTGTGATGTTTTTCCGCCTTGCTTCTTTAAAGGTCTAGAGATCATGAGCGTTTGCTGAAAGCTTACAAACAAAGATTCACATGGCTGTGAATAAAAAATTATTTTATTATCTCTAATTCTAATGTAGAGCCTTATCCTGCAGCCCCGTTAATCACATAAGCAGTCATTATGCATGTGAGCAATCTGGCCGGGAGGAGTGAGATCTCTGACAAGTAATGACTACTGATGGGATCAAGACTTGCAGGGTTTAGCCTTTCGTTCTCCTTGCAGGCGTGCATAGAAGGTCTGTTGTTCTCCTAAACGTGCTCAGTCAGTTTATAGGAATTATTACCGTGAGCCGTGACTCTTCCATTAGCGCACGGCAGCCAGGGCTGATTTACATCACTGTAACCACAGCCCTGC
This sequence comes from Petroica traversi, assembly GCA_025920805.1. NCBI lineage: Eukaryota > Metazoa > Chordata > Aves > Passeriformes > Petroicidae > Petroica > Petroica traversi. The sequence continues at coordinate 12,458,424 of JAHLSL010000044.1, read as the reverse complement.
CTGGCACTGGCTGCACTGAAAGCGCTGAAGGAGCGCTGGGAGCGCTGCCGGCTGCGTCGGGACTGCGCACGCGTCTCTGTGAGGACATCTGAGTATTAATGTTGTCACACTCCTCCCTTCCTCTTGCCTTTTTAATTTGTTAGGTGGCAGGCTGTAATTTTGGTTTTTTAAATCCTTGGAGCCAAGTCTACTTTTTAAATATAAAGCCCTTCACACAGTGAGCCCCCATGACAGGGAGAGCCCCAGAGAACAACTGCTATGACAGCACTTAATACTAGCAGTACAATCTGGTGACAAATGTAGGAGTATTCCCTTGAAGAAAGACAGGAAAGCATAACACTTACAGGTAGTGCAGAATTTATTTTTCATTTTGATTGCTTGAAGCGCGCAATTAAAAAGCAGTCTAACCTGTTGGTTCAGAGGGGGCGGAAAAAGCAGCAGTTATTTTTTAATTAAGAGAAAACAGAAATTCTTCAAGGGTACAGCCAGGTAAAAGGTGCTTGTATATTTGCTTTCAATATGGTTTTAAATTACTTGCAAAATGCATTGAGTGTTTGGTCTCAATGTGAACACCGAGTGAACACACACATATATACATATATGAGTGTGAGAGTGATTAGCTTTATGAACATCTTTCCATTTCTGTGCCTTGGTTTCTCTTCACTCCCTTCACCTCCAGATGGCACTATGAAGCAGAAAAGAAAATTACTGTGAAATAATGAGTCCAATGTAAAGTAAAATTGGAAATTGAATTATAGCTGCAGAAAAAGGACAGTAGCCTTGAGGTCCTGATCAGTCTGTACTCTTATCACTTTTGTTTGCTGTTCCATGTGTTAGGTTACTGCCGAGTTAATAACAGTGCTTTAGCAGTTCAAGGCTTAGCAGAATTGTACTGGACATGAAATAAAGCTAAAATGAATTTGTGTCCAATATCATTGACATTAGTGCTCATTACTTCTCTGGTGTAATGCCTCAAACCATCTAAAATCAATTTTAAAGATTACCCGTTATTTTATAAAGAAAATAAAATACATTTCAAACAGCAACAGAGCTGTAAGTGTAGTGTAATCTCATGAACAGTTAGTTACTCGTGTTTTCACTGGTTGGCAGGAAACTTTTGAAGGTACAGCAAGAGGAAAATCTGTGAAACTAAATGCCATTCACAGAATTTAATGACTTGGCTTTTTGGTGTGTTACTTGGCATTAGACACGCAAATGTTAGAATTGCAGAAATGTGCATCCCCTCGCTGTGCCTGGGAAAAACAGTAACTATAGTTGCTCTACATGAAACTCCAGCACATTATTTTTCTTTTGTTTTAGTGGTTTTTTTTTTTGGTTGTTTTTTCTTTTTAACAGAAGTAAAAGGAGATTATTTACTCTCCTGATTGCATAAACTATAAAAGTGGATTTATTGTCTGGAATGATACCTCTACTTTTTGTTGCAATGTTTGTCTTTGTTTGGAATGTGGGTTTATCAAGAGTCAAGGCTGAAATCCTCTTTTAGTGGCTGCTGAATGATGGCTTTTCAAACTGTAATCATGAAGCTGTTGCTGTCAAGGTGTGTGGACCTGTAAATTCTGTTTTTGAATTGTTTTTACACAGCCTTTGCCAGCTTTTAGACTACAAAGAAGTTTTTCTGTCTATTAATACATTACACACATTGATTTTATGGATGTCTATTTGCTATTAAAATTGCGAGATTTGAATTGGATTAAAAAGGCTTTCTCTAGGTATGAAAGTGGGCTTATTTTGAACTTCAGCAAAATCTGGTCTTTCTGAGACTGAATTTCACCTGCACCTGGTAGATCATTAGGGTTATTGGAGACATTTCCTCATTGGAAGGTGTCAGCGTTGGAGTTGTTTGGTTGAGAGTGCGTGTTCACCTCAAGTGAAATGTGCATGCACACAAGTATCTCGTGGTTTCACGTAGATCTCTCGTGCAGTACTTACTTTAATCTGACAGATTTTTATAGGCTTGAATGAAGCCAGAAATCCTTTTGTGCGTTTATTAAATGTTATTGTAATGTTGGCCGCTTTAGAGAACAGTTTTCAGAACGTATTTGTGTTTAAAACGTTACAGTCCAAACACACCATTAATCTTATTCAAGAGAAGGAACTAATCAGTTACACTTTTCATTTTAGTCAGAGTACCTTTAAAATGCAATATTTCTTTCTGCTCTTACTAGTTCTTACATTAATGTCATCTCTTGTTTCCTGTTGCACAGCAATGGCTTTTTTTGATAAAAACTGTAGCCTAAATGGGTATAAATAGGTAAATATTGACTCTGAGTATCTTTGAGTTGTTTAAGGATATTTTAATAATTTTCTGTGGGGCATTCTTTGGCGTGGTCATAGCCTCTGATGTCTTTAGTACAGGAGTGAAATGACAAATTAAAGAAGTTTCTTGTTAATCATTGTAGGATTTTCATAGTAAAGAATTCCTCCTTTAAAGAAATGTTAAAGAAAAGTTGTGTATCTTTTCTTTAAAAATAGTGATGATGACCCTTAATTCTCAGGCCTTGAAAAAGTCTTTCTACAACTTTCTGTGTTACTGGAATGTATTGTATTTTGTTTACTGTCATGTGTTTTAAGTAAATACTCTAAATACTCTGTGCTAAATTTATTTGGAGACTTAATTTAAAATATATATGAACCAAATTTTAAAACAGATTTTTGAAAATAATAGCTGGAATAAAATAATATTTAAGAGTCCCTGAGAACTGTCCACAAGTAAATTAAAATTGGTGTTCAGTATTAACAACTTTCATTCTAGCTTAAATATACGCATATTTGTAACAGTGTAAATAATTTTGGCTCATTTGTTGACAGATATTCCAAATCCTGATGCTGCACATGTATGAAGTCTGTTCTGCCTACGCACTGTCTCTCTTCACACTTCTTTACTCCACCAAACAAATCGGTGGCTTGTAATTTTTCTAAAAGTTTAGTTATTAAAATAAAGAGAGAGACCAAATTTTTGTAAGAGTATATGCCTCCAACTGTCTAAAAATCATTAATTGATCCATGTGGTAATAGCAGATGGTTAAATGGAAGAAATGTCCTTGAAGTTATTCTAATAGCAGATGTGCCTAACTATTAGCTTCATGTTTTTACTCACCTAAAATTCCAAATAATGTAATAAGAAAGTAACACGCACCTAATCATTTTAATATGTTCACTGCCTTCTGTTACTGATTTAGGATTCATCTGAAAACTTTAAAAGCAGGACATAATTTAGAATTTGTTCTGGGAAAACACTTCAGAATATATATGTGCGCGTGGGCAGGTTATATATATAAACATTTGCCCTTTTTTCTTTTTCCAGGATCCTACAAGATGCATTACTGCTCTCAGATAGTAGGCTTCACCTCTTCTTACAGACCCAGCTAAGCCCAGAAGATATGGAGGCCTGTGTGTCTGGACAGACCAAATACTCTGTTGCTGATGCCATTCACAGTTTCGCCTCTCTGAACAGACGTTTTCCTATAGAAGATGAAGAGAGAAAAAAAGAAAAAAATGATGCAGACTCTGATTCAGAGAGGTGATTTCCGTATATCCTTACTTTCTGAGATTATATATCCATACATACACACACACATGCTTCACTTTTTTGTTGATGTAATACTAAGATAATGAAAAAATTAATTGACTGAGATTTTATTGAGCTGTGACAGCTCATCATAGAAGTCTTCACACACACCTCCACACTGAATTAATGAATGCAGTAGAAATTCAATTATCTGCATTCTGATTATGTGAATTTCATTTAGTCAGACTTGAATTATTCGCGTTTAAATTATCTTGCTAAAAAAATATCCAACTGCACTCCAAATGGCTAATTAAAAGTCCAAATTTCCTGTCTCTCTTTGTGACTGGAGATAATTAAAGTTCTCCTCTGTTACTCAGGCTTTGAGTGTGTTGTGAAAACCAATTTCCTCCTTTTATTTTTTTTTTCTCCCCCCCTCTCCCCTTTTCTGCAGTTCATCCTCCGGTCTCGGACCTAGTGATGACAGCATTTCATGTGGATGTAAAGCAAGCCCAGCTTCTGAAGAATCATGAAAAACCATTCCTGTGTTGCTATCTTAAGGACAGCACAGAGCAGTTTCTGCTTTGTTTACTGGTTACATGTAGCATACAAACAGGGCTGTCTGGTAATGTGTACCTAAAAGACCCATCATTAATGCAACCGTATGTCCTTACAAAATACTCAAAACAGACCTTGATACTATCTTTCTGGTGATTTTTTTAAATCTATCTTGATGCAGCTCTACATGCTACATATTTATGTTTTTGTGACTATTAAAATCTCAGTACTGGGTAAGTTGTGCTCCTCTGGCAGTTAAAGTATTTCCCTCAGTGAGTGCATGTCTCAGATTTGGAAAATAACGATAACTTAATTCCTCATCTTAAAAGTTGGTACATCATATCAAACATATTCAAAGCATCTTTTAGTAATATGCATCAGAGAAGTTTCATCTTCAGAAGTCATTTGACATTGGTGATGAAATTACACACCCCACCAAGGTACTCACTTTTTAAAGTAGCTCAGCAACATCAGCAAAACAACATTTGTACAAACTATATGCTGCTGACAATTTGAGATATAAATAAATCTTCCTCTCGTCCTTCTGTAATGTTTATGGAAACACTGGTTTTATCATGCATAAGTACTGAAGGCAAAAATTCTTGAGCATGGTTGCTTAGAAGTTTAGAAATATAAATAAAAATTACATCATTTCTAGGCTTGCTGGAGATTCTCAGTTCCCAGGGAATTATGGATACTCATTCCCAGTGAAAATCCTGGATGAGGTCCATCAAAACCCATGGCTGAATTTTGCACAGACCTCTCTAGGGCCAGGGTTTCACCCAACAGGTTTAACTTTGGGCATCTAAATTTGAAGGTGCTGGTAGAGGTGTTTTGGTTCAGCAGCTGAAATGGGGAGTATCTCCCTCTCTGAGACTATGATAATCCCACAGCTTTAACACCCTGCATGGATGTGGCCCTCTCCATGCTCTGAGTAACAGGAGCTGCTGATTTCATTGTGGCTGTAGTTAACACGTTGGAATATTGACTTTTTCACAAACAAAAGACAGGCTTGAACACAACTTCTTAACCACCAACACTTATTTTGATTGAACGTCAGTTTTGCTCTTTATTGTTCACAGCAGCTGCATAGTGTCTTGTCCCAGATTCTGTCAAAGGAATATGTTTCACTGTGGTGTTGTATTTATATTTGACATTTAACTGCTATTAAAAAGAACTAGGGGGTCTGATCACCCTAGCAAAGCTCCCATTAACTTCAGTGTGGTAGTTACCAACCTAGAAATGGATATAAATACATGCCATTGGTTTTTTTTTTTCTTTTTTAAGAATTCTGTGATAGCTTTCAAAGAAGGAGCATTTTAAACCTGTGAATTACAGAAACAATAGATTATTAAATAGACAGCTAGTAAGGGGTAGCATAAACATGTGTGGGCATGCTTTTTTAAAGCATCCAGCTGGGAATCTATGTAATTTTAGAAACAGGTTTTAATAGCCTGAGAATAACATCTCTTAGGTAGCTACTTTAAGCCGCTGTATTTTGTTGATGGTAGCACTTTGTAAGATAAATATCTGTGTTTCTTTTTTGCTCGGTGTTACTGAATTGCACAAATGTATCTATTCACAGTCTCAGCTTGTGTGTGAGTTAGCAGCAATGCTATTTTTAATCTAGAAGTGATAACATTTAATTAAAGCAACAAGTTATCACTAAAAGTAGCTTAAGAATAGCTGTTATTGCCGGTCAGAGACTTTGATTACTTGATTTTTATTTCTATTTATTTTTTAAGACTGCACATTAAAAAAAATTGTTTAGCAAATTTATTTAAAAGGATGTGAAGGATATAAAACAAAAAACTGGAATGATGTTGAGAAGGATATTACCATTTTTATCTAACACAGTGTACGTTTTCCTTTTGTTTCAAAAGATTGAGCTAAACTCTTGAAGCACTTTACAGTTCTGGCTTACTAACACATTTTCAGTACCTGAAAAAAATTACAGAAACACAAGATTTGGGGAGCCTTTGTGGCTGATTTTATTTTTCAGTTATAGGAGCTTATCAGTACACCAGCGAGTCTTTTCCAAATGAAGATGTTTCTGAAATAAATATTTGTTTTCTAATAGCTCCACTGTTGTTCTCTTATTTTCTTCGTCATCCTGTTAAAAAAAAATCTAAGACTACTATAATTCTCAGCTTTGACAGAAATTTGTTCAAATATTTATCTTTTGAATGTTGTTTGTGTAGCTAGTGTTACTGGAATTTTTCTTAGTATTGGGGAAGGGAAAGTACACCATGCTCTCTAGTATGTCTCCTTCCTATATCAGCTGTATATAACCACATGTAAAGGCTTTAAGGCATTTTGTTTCACTGGAACATTAAATGTAACTGTTACAAATGTAAATGTTTAAAAATAATAATTTTAATGTCTTTTGTTTCTCTAATGATTTAGTAATTTTTCAACACCATGACATGCAGTTTGATAGTTGATCGCTAGTGTTTTGATTCTCATTTTTTAGTTTTGAACAATGCTGACATTTCCTGCTAGCTTTTTTTTTTAAAACAGGATAATACCTAATTTATAAATTAGATGTAGTAATCAGATTACATTGTATCTAATTGCAATAATTCTGCATTCAAAAGCTTTTCTTCATCTTTTGCTTATAGCTTTACATCCTCTTTTTTATGATGATTTCTTAAAAGCTTTTAAGTAATTAAATAAAACAAGTTACTACTTTCTAGCTCATGTTTAAACCTGACAGTGAGTGAGGTTTCCTTTATTTCAATATCAATATCCTAATCACTTTATTACTTACTGTGGGTAATTTACTCTTCAGTTATTTTTGTAATATGTGTATATATAAAAATATATGTATACATATATATAGTATATGTATGTGTAGATATATATACACACACTGTGTATACACATGCAGTCTGCTGTGTTTGGGTTTTCACTTTACATTTTCTACAAAAAAAATAGCAAAGAAACTCCAGAAAGATGGTGTATTTGCAATGAAAAATGTAGTTTACATCACAATGTACTGAGGAAAATTTAGACTCTAAATCTCACACTATAAAACAGTGCAAACTTTGCTGTCCACATCTTTTTTTGACAGGTGACATACTGAATTTGCTTTCCAGATGAATATTTAAATTTTATATAATTACTATGAATTATTAAAGCAAAAAGTGTTTGTGACTTGCTCTGTTGTACACGGTATGCATAAGAAGAATAAACCTTGCATGGTGCTGTGTCGTTTCCCTATAATTGCAGGGCTAGGCTCAGGACTAAGGACCGGGGGCTTTAATCTTCTTCCCTAGCTTTTACAAGGTTGCAAAAATGTAAATAGTAATTTCCATCTCAGACTCATTCTTTTCACGAAAGGCATAAACACTTTAGGAAGAGACACAATTATTCTCTGCTTCGGTGTTAAAAATAACGGGTTAAGTCGCTTCTTTGCCTCCTGGAACAAAACCTCCTTAGAAAATTAATTCAAGTGGCTTTGCAAGACAGAAATCGAGCTGTGGCTTTTGGCTTGCGGGGCGCCGGTGGATGCTCCGCGCCCGCGGATGTGTGTGCGTGTGCGGCCCCGCAGCGCTCCCGCAGCGCCGACACAAGTGAGGAA
>JAHLSL010000044.1:12400794-12450357 GCA_025920805.1 Petroica traversi | reverse complement strand
GGGGTGTCTCTGGGTTCTCCTGCTCCCCCCATCTCTGAGCCCCTCCCGCAGCCGCGCAGCTCCTCAAGCGGGCGAAACGGGGACGGGCACAGCCGGTGTACGGGGGCTGCACCTGCCGCCCCACGGGGAAGCCCCCGCCGCCCCTCACGCAGCGGCCCTCACGACTCCGCCGTTTGAAAGTACACGTTACTATTTATTAATGAATTTATTTATATTTTTATACAAAAGCAATTAAGGCCCAGGCATGACATTGGCCGGCCTCGGTGGCAGGCAGGCTGCTCTTAAATGGAGGCCTTTTCTGCGGAACAGCAAGAGCCAAAAGGCCTTGTGTCACCCAGTTATGTAAGACACAATCTCGCCTGAAAATGCACAATGAATCGGGAAGGATTTATGTAATTAATTGACCAGTCTTAACCTGTTATCGTGATGTAAGGAATTTGGAACTCATTAATTTGGGCCCTGACAGATTTCATATTAGAGCTGGCAAATATGGATTGAGCCTCTTATTCTTGTAGCAGCTGGAATTTCCATGACAGTGAGGATTAGTGAAGAAGACCTATTGCTGAAGTCAAACTGCCTCTTTTGTAATCAGCAGCCCTGCTCTGTATTAAAGGGGTAATGGGAAAGAGGAAAAAAAAATAAATACAGAGCGAGAAAAAAAGAGAAATGTATTCATGTACAGAGCAGAGCAAGGGAGGGAGAAGAGGGATGTATCCTGGACAGCACAGGCACCAGAGTGGGGTTTTCCCAGCTCCATGGCAATGAAGATGCCACAAAGGCAGCCCTGTGGTGATGGAAAGTACCTGGAGGACACGTCTGTAGCATCACCATGTGCCTTGCTGCCTCTGAGGCTGACTTCCAGGTGGACCCTCCAGGAGCCACTGAACACTTGGGGCCACAGTGTCAGAGGTTCTGGGAACAGTGTCTGGGCTGCCAAGAGCTGGAGGGACTTAGGAAAAGAAGGGTTTGGGTCATGATCCTGGGGAAGGCAGGGCTGGGAGGTAGCTGTCTTTCATCCTGGATTGGTACAACCTCCCCCGTAGGGAAAAGTGTGCTCAGGGAGGTTAAGAACTAGGTCCAAGGACAAGGACAGGCCTCCATGCAGCCATGGCAAGGGTAACTGCACATGGTATGCCTCAACTTCCCCATTACAAAGACATGAGTAAGAAAAGTCCTTTTGTGTGCTGGTTTGTGACAACCTCTCAGGTCAGTTTTTCATGGTGCCTGGCTGGGGAGTGCCCTCATCCCATTATCATTTCTTGGCATTGATGTGGTAGTAATAATATTGAGTGCAGTCTGTATGGAAACAGTCTAGGAGCTTATATTTTCTCTCCTGGCAACCTGTTAATGACTGCCCTGGTAGTGAATACAGTTGTTAGCAATGACATTAAAAGGTTTTCACGAGGCATCATCATATTTCTACATGCTAAGTGTTTACCTACTCTTGTGGTAAATGCCATGTAGAAATGGAGGAGTGTTTTTCCTTTTCTCATTTTTTCCTTGCTTTATGCCATTTGGCAGTTGAACATTTCCCCTTCACAATTGCTTAGGTCCTCCATTTGCTGCTGTGAGGAGAAGGGAAAAGTCGTAAAACAGGGGTATGGAGAGTAAAACCACAAATGTTTGCAAAGACTGTAAAGTCAAATGCAGATTAAAAATAGAACACAGCTAATAAGGCGTATGTGGCTCTTACCCTCTGGACTTCTTTGTCCATATACATATTGGCCTTGATGTCCAACATTGGGTAGGGATAATTCATGAAACCTGGCACTAAAATGTGAGTATTCAGACTTAAATTTGGGGCAATAATCTGGATCATAGCTTTGATCTCCTTGATGTAAAAAAAAAAAAAAAAAAAAAAGAAATGCAGACCAATAGATTTCAATCTGATTGTTCTCCTTCAAAGAATGTATTTTGTCTTAATGTCTCCTGATACGTTAAAAGATGTACACACATTTCAACGTCTCATATGCTCCCAAAAGTAGGGAATAATTTATCTTTTATGATGGTACACCCAACTTAACCATTGTTTCATTCAGATTATCTTTGCTTTTCCAAGAATCAGGAGCAGCAAACTACCCAGGTACTGCTGCAGCTGTAGGTTTTGTTCAAATATTCCTCTTGTTAAAATGTTGATCAGGCACAGCTAATTTTTATGCTAAATGTGCCAGCATATGTCTGAGTTTAGAATTATTTCAAACAGCAATAAAAAACATTTTAAAGTTTAAATGGATACTGTAATTACAAGTATTTGCACGTTCTCTGATTTCTTCCCATGGTTATATTTAAAATATGCTTGAGTGGTAGAACTTTCCTGTGATACCCATGATTTTGAGTGCTTGCAAAATTACTCCAAGTGTCTTCTTTTTTCTTTCTTTCTTTTTTTTTTTTTTTTACTTGTAGATAAGAAAACAGTCATCAGATGAGATGCGTATTTTGTCAGATTCTTACACTATTTTTATTCCTTGATGGTTAATCAGAAAGCAAAGAAAAAATGTATACAGAAAAAAAGCCTCACAGGTAAACTTTCTGAACAAAATTGTATTTGCTTCAGACATTTTGAAACATAGAACAATGCCAGGGGACTGGTTTAGCTTTTGTGCAAATACTAAATGCAAATTTCACATTAAAAGTGGTTAAGACATATCAAGCACTGATTCAGTTGAAGTCAATGAAAAAACTTTGCACTGCTTGTGCTGGGGGTTAAAAAATTATGTTTTCTGAATGATGCTGAGATTAAAAATTACATTCTTGTAAACCAATAGGTGGCCTTTTTGAATGTGCTGTAGTAATTTTTTTTCCTGAAAACAGAAAAATGTTTGCTTTGGAACAGAACATCTTAAAACAGTAATTTTGAAATACAGTGATTTTTTTTGTTGCTTCTGAAAGACAATAGATAGATGAACAATTGGATTTATTTCCTATTTCTGGTGTACTTACGTTAAGTCATGGGTCTTCATAGGGTCATAGAATGGGTTGGGTTGGAAGGAACATTAAAGTTCCAACCCCCCCCTGCCAATGAGTAGGGACACTTCCCAATATATCAGGTTGTTCAAAGCCCCTTCCAACCTGGCCTTGAACACTCCCAGGATGGGTTCTCAACAGCTTTTCTGGGCAGCCTGTTCCTGTGTTTCACCAACCTTGCAGTAAAGAGTATTTTCCCAAAATCTAATCTTAACCCACCCTCTTTCAGTTTAAAGCCATTTCCTTTGCCCTAAGTGATCAATAATAGTGATGATAAAGGGGACTGCAAAGTCTATCTTTTTTCATGTTCATGCTTTCAAATTGCCATATATTTCCAGTTTCTAAGACATCTCATAAGTTCTTATTTCCTGTTATTTCACACTTAATGAAAACGGTTTTAAAAGAACAGTGTCTCCTTGTGCTTCAGAAAGGGAGTACTTGTGATTTTTCTGAAGTCACTCCTCTGAGGCAAGCATCAGAACTCTTGATTCCGTTTTATTTCTTATATAAGCAATACATTCTTAAAAGGTTTCTGCAAGGAAAAGGCAGTCAGCAGCCATAGGTGGCCAAGCCTCTTAAAAGCATCAGTCAGATGAGGATGTTAAAAACCAGAAAATTAATGCAGCCCTGAGTTCTCCATAACACTTCTCACTTAGGTCCGCATGAGGTATTTTAGCACCTCATTCTCTGACCTATGCATTTTTGGACACACAATCTTGTATTTTGGAGTTGGTTGGTTTTGATAAATTTTGAGCTTATGTTTTTATCCCAGTGTGTGGATAAGAACAGCCCGTGTAGGGCTGAGAGCTGGGCAGGTCACCTAGGAGAGAAGCACCACCTTATTACTGTCCTGCTACTGCAGTCTACTTTCAGCATTTCCCTATCCGAGAGCAGATTCAGAGGGCCAGGACCTGCTGGTTTGACCCAGTTCTTCCTTTCCTTGAAGGCAGTGGCTGTCAGGCTGTAACATAGGACTTGGTCTGGACCCAGCACTCATTCCATAAAACTGGGCTTTAATTAGAATCCTCAGTGTGGGACAGGGGTTCACCCACAATGTTCAGAGTTCCTGTGTTCCCGTTTGTGTCTGCACAATACTTTTTACTTTTGATGGTCATTTGAGGGCTATGTGTGTTGAATTATGAGACTGAGGCACTGAAAGTGTGGGGAGAGCTTTTCTTAGGATCTAATACACCTAGGGAGTTTGGTTCCTAAATAACTTTAGTTGCTCTGACTCACTCCCTGAAAAAGCTCATCACTCCCCTGATGTGCAAGAGCCTTGGGAGACCTGGTCCTAGGACAGAAAAGTAACCGTATGAATGACCACCTTGGGACATTCTTGTAGCCCCAAGAAATAACTTTGTTGGAGGAGTAACCTGATTATATAAGATAGCTTCTTAATGTTTGGCAACAAATGCCCTCTAAGTGCTGTTTATATGAATCTTCTATTTTATTACTATTTCCTGTTCTCTAAAAGGCTCAAGATTCTTGTTGCTTCTAATGATCTAAGGTATTGGGAGAGGAGGTGGGATATGAGTGTTTGTCCATAAAAATGCTGCCAATTTGGTCACACACAAAAAGAAATCTGAAAGCAAGTTTGGCTCCTGGATGGTTTGAGTTTTGCTGGGAAATCAATGTCCACCTTGGCACCAGAGTCCACATATCATGGGCTGGATATAGGAAGTTAATAATTTGTCTGTGTTTATGATAAGGCTTTCCCGTCCAGAGTCTCAAAGTCTTTTGTGATGAGGAATTAATTCAGCCTTACAATAAACAGGATCTACTATTTTACAGCTGAGGAAACTGAGGAACAGTGAGGTGACCACAATGATGTACAGGACATCTCTCTCAGATGAGGGAGATGAGAGCTCATCCTGCTGCTGGGCTCCACTGCATTACCTGCTGGGAGGGAAAAAGTGCCACGCTCCTTGTGAAAATCTCACCTCAGTTAACAGCACAAAGCGCTCCAAAGAGGTGGCAGAGGGGTCCCAGTTTTTGATGTTTGACTTGGAACACCTAAAAAGGATTTGCTTTTGCTTCCCAGCGCTGTGCACTCTGGCACTTGTAAACCAAACTCCCTCTGGCATCTATAGCATTTGCAAATTTTGGGCTAATTATCTTTTGGGTTGCAGCAATCATAACGGAGATTTATGTCTATTTTGGAAAAAGAGAATTACTCACTCTTCTCACTAATTAAAAAAACAGGAGGTGAGAAGAGAGAGGTAATTAGGGTACCTTGTTTAGCTTGGTTAAATAAGCAGCACTGACAGGATTTTCTCTGAGGGACACTTGCAGAAGTGCTGCAGTCTTGTTGATATCAGATGATGTTATCATTGGAACTGGACTGAAGGAAGCAGAGCTGATGTTGACTAAAAAGTATAGGAAAGATTGATTTTGGCCAGATCTTTCAGTCTTTGCTCATCCATCCATGACATTAGTTATTAAAACAATTTGGGACTGCTAGTATGAGTAAAGACCATTGGTGTGAGCACTGCAAACTTCCTTTTCCAAAGCTGTCTTGCCTGTTCAGCTGATTTCAGCAGACCTCCTCTCCATGTGAGTATTTTGCTGGTGGGATGCATGACCTGGCGTTTTATAAGTAAAAACAATTCTCAAAAATTGACAAAAAATGCAAGCATTATGTGTAAATATAATTTTCTAGATTACAACAACCCATTTAATTAAATCCATGCAGAATCTTTTAAGGTTCATATTTTGCTTTCTGACCAGATATTTTTTTCTTGGGGTAGTGACAGAGACTTTTCACCAGAAGGCTCTGCAAGCTTATCCTTAATTCTGTATTGTTTGTAGAAAGTGACGATGACTTCGGAGCAGGAGATGAAGACTGTGCCAAGGACAGGGCATTGTGCTGTTCCTAGAGCTTGACTGGCTCTTACCTCCCACTTTGTTCCTTACTAATCACAGTGGCTTCCTACTACACATTTATCAGGGCAGGCCACTGCCTGTAAATAAGAGAGTTTTTGTCCTTTCCAAAAGCCAGAAGTACAATGTTATCTTTCCTCTTTCCCACAGAAGAGAGCCATTAGGAAATTCCTTGGTTTAGTTTGTCCCTCCTTGTTCCTGGATTATGTTGGAACCATTGTAAAAAGATGAGGCTTGTGTTTCCTTCTGAAGATGGCAAACTCATTGACGCTGTGGATTGATGAGCTGAATGTTCTCTGATGCATTGTATCCTGTAAGAAGAGTAATCTGGGCTACTTCAGGGCTTAGGAGTCCACAAGGAATTTTGCTGGTCTGAGAATTGAATACTTGGTATTTTTCTGGGCACGACACAGGAAAGCAGAGATCTGAATGTTAAATTTAGTGAAACATGATTTGGGGAGACAGATCATGGTGGTGATCATCAGTGGTGGTGATGTGATTGCACTAATTCATAACCATCAACCTCCGCACCCTCCAAAATGCCTTTGAGGACAGGACACAAATTCCAATGTGGGAACAACTGAAGAAGACTTTAAAGATTTGCCTTTGTAAAGTTGATTGTCATTCCTACAGAAGGGTCCTCTGGTAGTTCTTAGTTTTTCTGTCTGCCATAGCAGCAAAGATATGAATGGCCTCCTGGCCAAAGCTCTCCTGACCCAAAAAAGACTGTGGTTAGTGTCAGGGATGTCAGCAGCAGGAGAGTCACCTGTCTTGCTCATTCCATGCTTTTTTATGTGGTTTTGCCCTGCCTAAATTTCCCCCCCCAGAGAAATGGTGCCGCTGGGAAATGTATGCTGAATTCTGCCACTTGAATGCATGCTGGTTTGCAGCTCCCCTGATAGATCTGAGAAGTTCAAGCTTCCCTCTCACTTATGCAGGTATTAATACTGTGCACATGCAGAAACTCTACAGGCAGAATAAAAGATTTTACTTCTCACGAGTCCCAGATTAAAAACCAAACCATCCTCACTTACAGAAGTCATCCCCTGGGGTCAGAAGAACCATTTCTGTTAGCAAGAGAGGTGAGACCTCCCAAGATGTGCCAAAATGATCCTGAGATGAAATTGCTCCTCTCTTCCCGAGAGGGCCCACAGCATCTCGTAGGGTCAGCTCCATAAATTGTATGTTCTTCAGGGCAAGGACCTTGCCCTCCGATTTGTGTGGGAAGAATGTGTTCAGTGTGCCGTACCACAAATAATAAATAACTGCTTTGGCTGCTGGCTGGGCTTGGGATTATGAGTCAGTTCTCCCTCCTGATTCATTTCTTGCTGAGATACCAGCAATGCAATTTTGCTGGAGTATGCCAGTGCTAGTGTTAGTCCTCTGCTCTTCCCTTGCTCACGGTAAGGCAACTGTCATCTCCTGTCTGCAGCATACTTCACAGCACTGAGGAAGAATATTAATAAGATTTCCAAAAGGCTTGCTGCCACTTTTGGTGGAAAGGTCTCCTGCAAAGAATGTACAGCAAAATTCCCAGGAGACAGACAGAGAAAACCCTCCCACGGAGAAGAGCTGGTGTCATCCAATTTCATTGTCTCTGTGTCACTGCAACACCTCTGTGACTCTGACACACTGCTCTGTGCTGCCCTAGCTTGCACAGTTCAAAGTAATTTCCTTGGTTGAACATCTTCATTTTAAAATTGTAACAAGGTATTAACTAGTTTCCCTATGCCTAACTGTTGGCTGTTTGCTATTTACGTAACAGTCTCTTTCCTGTTCAGGTCAGCTAATTTTTGCTTTTACCGTTTGATTTTGCATCACATTTAAAAAAAACCAACCAAACAAACAAACAAAAAAAAACAACCCCATGTATTTCCATGCAGATTAAGGGTTCACACCGTTTGTGTTACAAGGAAACCAGAAATCCCCTTGTCAGTGAGTAACAAACACGTGTAGTCCAGTAGTCAGGAAACAGAAGGGCATAGACACAGAGGAGCCCAGTATTAGCCAATGAGGCCTCAAGTTTAATAGAAGTGTTTCTTCTGGGGGAGCTGGCAGAAGTTGGTGTTACTCTGAAATTGCTCGGAGTGCCCTCTGAAAAGCTGTGAGCAACTCTGTTGTGGTTTCTTAGCTGTGTCTCACTTGCTTCCATTGCACCCAAGCTGGTGCTGGAAAGTCCTGAGTGTGGTCACCCCTGCCCTGCTCTGGCGGGACACTGTATTCCCATTGCCCTTGCCAGGGGACACTTCCTCTCCATGAGCATCTCTGCAAGCATGCAGCTCTGCCAGAGCCACCTTGTCAGGGTGTACCTGCTGTCAGCAATCTGGGGACAGGCTGCCTTTTCCAAGTCTGCTTCTGAGAACACCCCTTAAATGCAGTCTGGGCATCCTCAGTAAATCCATGGACATAAGCAGGGCTGCTTTCCAAATTAAGGGATGAAGTGCAAAGAAAGAAGGCTTTTAGTGTAGAAAATCCCATAATGTTAGTCTTTGAAGAACTCCCATTAGATGCTAGCAACCTCAAGCCAATCCAGCAGCTGCCTTTGCAGGTCTTTACCTTTGTTATCTTTATCTTCTTTGGGTTCAGGGAGACAACTCTTAAATGGAACTAGGAGTCTCTGAGCTGGCTCTGTATCTTTAAGCAGATGTTCATTGGCTTGACCAAGAGATTGCCATACTTTGCATTGCTCATTTATGCATCATGTAGATACATTTATATACGAACAAGTGTAATACTTTAGCAAGTTTGACTAATATGTCAATTGCATCATCCAGACATAAATTTTAATGTGGAACGGTGATATTGCTTTGTGTATTGAAATAATATATCCCTAACTACTGCGTAAAGCTCACTGAGGTTTTGTTTCATTTTGTTTTCAGATTGAAACCAGGAAGCTAATGTACATGAGTTCGCCTGTTCTGAATCTTTGTCATCTTAGACAGCCCTGCTTATTGCCAGCTCATTTCACAGAGATCTATTTCAAATCAACTCATAAATTATTAATACTACATGTGTAGGTCAGAGAGATGCTAACCCTGACAATCACACCCTAATATTCTCTCTTTAGCATCAGAAATAAGAAAGGAGATGTGAATAATCAATATTCAACAACCATGGTACATCTCATACAGATATGGTATATGCACTTAGAAAAAAAACCCCACATCTTTGCAAAACCTGTCAGGCTGGCATTAATCTTGCATGATGAATAATGTGGCAATCTATGAATTTTTAACACCTTTAAAATGATAAAATTGTGGAATGTGATATCCAAAAGTAAATTTGTTCAAATTGGAGAATATTTTTGATCAAATGGAGATATTGAATAATGTGTAGAGAAATATTTAAACATCAATTTAAATTGCACAGCAGGCAAGACAGTTTGTACGGGTTTGTGACTGGGAGCAGCTTTCCGTCACAAATAATTCGCCTGCAGATTTAATTATAACTCAAGAGTTTAAGCAGTAACTCTTCTGAGAAGAACCCTAACTCTAGAGGCCCTGAGCAGTTCCCATGGCTGTCTGGCAACTCAGGAAAGGTCATATAGTTCGTTCCTTGCCTTGCCTGGTTTCTGCTGTGCAATGCCATCTACAGAAAACCCCACCAAACCCGGAGTAGGATGCTTCCAGAGAGGATGTAACACAGCAGCAGAAAGGGACAGGAGCAGAATTTCACCTTTTATTTGCAGCAGAGCTCCCCACTGAGCAGGCCCTTGCTCAGCTGATTGTGCTTGGTGGGAGAGGGCATGCTCAGGTTTTCAGTCTGGAAAAAAAGGAACCACTAATATATAGGAAATAATGGGATGGATACTGTCCTGCTTGATGTTCAGTACAAATTTGTTGTTGACATTCATGGGGACAGGATCAGACTTTACATTTGAAGTCAACTCCCTCTGACAAACTGCCTGACAAACACTAAACCAAAATGCTTCATTTAGAAACTGTCAAAAGGGAATTACTAACCTTTTATACTTATTAAAATTGCTATATGAGTTCCTGTAAAGGGACTAGAGAGCAGCTGGACATTTTAATTTTCACTCCATGCAAAATAAAAATTACACTCAAGAACTTTACCTATTTTTTTAATCCTTCAAATGAAAGCATTTTATTTTATTCCATTTTTATTAAACAGAAAATAAAATGTGTTTGTTTCCCCAGATTTGAGGAGAATTAACATGTATCTGATTGTTAATATTTGATCCTTCTTTAATTATTTATGGTATCAAGGAATGAATCTGTCAAGTAAATAATGAAATGCGTACATGCAGCATATGTAATTAGGTTAGGTGCATAAATCCAAAGTGTTCACTTTATAGTTGTCAGTGCAAAATTTATTAATAATGAGAAATGCTAAGTGAAGAAAATTCCTAACAGTCTACTCATTAGTGTAGGTTAGAGCAGTTGCTGAAAGGGAAAGTTATCATTCCTCTCTGACTGTATTTCATCATTTCAGAATGTTAGTAAATCGTTTTATATTTTCCTTATCTCTGTTTTAAATGTGTAATAAGAACAGTCTTTAAGTTGTGCTGGGAAGGTGCACTTTGTTGTCACTCTGCAAAGAGACAGCTATCAAAGTAGATGGGTTGTGCAGCTTTGTGTAGTTTAAAGCCAATGTTATGGAAAGATCCCAGTCTTTCCTTTGGACACAGGAGTTCCCAAGTGTTTAAAAGGAATGAAGTGCACTGTATTCATCCCCTGGCATTTTAGGGCTGAAGGTGATGAATGAATGCTTATGCACAAGCACAAATATGACCTTACATTTGTCTAGGGGGGTAGGACACAGGCAGCACCAAATAATGGGTGATGCAGTCTGTGTTTGCTCTTGTTGTGTCTCATGCCCTGCCTTAGCAGAAGTCACACAGACACAGTCTCACAATCTTCACACAGTGCATGTCTGCCTAGGGCAATCATGTATTAGAAAAGCTCAGCTTTTAGAGGTCCAGGTTTGTAGCCAGGTGTAACAACCACAAGACATCTATTTCGTGTGCAGTGGTGCATCTGAGTACTTCTTGGGCCATGGGTGAGTTGGTCCACATGAACACAAACTTAATGTATTGCCAAGGGTGGTGACCTGAGTGAGGAGTTGTGTGGCTGTGCCTGTACCCAGGAGTATATGAGCCAGACTAATAGGCTTTGAAAGTGAGGCTATGTCCCATGTCACTCTTACCACTCCTTCACCTTAGCTTTGCTATCAAGTTGGTTCTGCTTTTTGCAAATTAAGGGAAAAAATGGTTCTAGTTAATAAAAAACAAAACAAAATTACTCTGTGAGTTTAAGCCTTCTGGGGTCTGAGAAAAATGTGTGTGAGAGATGAAACACCTGTTTGAGACAGAGAAGTGTCATTGTGGGACCACAAAAAATCTTTTTCAATCCCAAAAGGTATTTTTCAGAGCTCCCGCTCTGAAAGAAGATTTGATTGCTAAATGCATATTTAAAACAATATTTCAATATGATTTTGAAGCTTATCATTATCACAAGCACTTCATGGGCTAATTCTCTATATCCAAGGATAGGCATTCACCCCAGCTCACTTTTGCTGTGGAAAATTAGATATCTAGTCTGAATTAGTCATCTGGGTTCCATTTGCAGTCATTGAGATTCATCCCAGCCTGAAACTGGTGCTCGAGGCTAAGCCTAAGTTACAGGAGGTGAATCACTCTCTGGAGACACCAGCTCTCTTCTTGGGATGCAGAAAGCTGATACTGGAAGCCTAACTTTTAGTCTGCTGAATGAGTGTGCTGAATCCCACACTATGCATCTGGATCTGACTTCTACTGAGGATCTTTAAGGGAAGGTCATCAAATGATGACCCTGAGGGAGCTGAAGCTCTGGGGCACTGACAACACAACCATAGCAAAGTGCTTATGCTGGCTGTGCCTTATTTTTCCAAAACATTAAAATAAGGAGGAGGGGATTTGCTGATCAGCAGAGGCTGACCTAAGACTGGGCTGTCACTAAGAGCCCCCAACCTGAAGCTGCATATCTGTATCCATATCCCTCACTTCTGCTGGCCTCAGCATCCACACAGCGCAGCAGGCAGCTGCTTTGAGAGCTGATTTGGCTGAGCACAAGTCTTTGGGGGTGTCGCAGTGTAAACTTTTCATTTTTAGAGATCTAGCTGACCATGCAGCCCCACAGTCACTAGTGCTGGCTCAAGGGAGAAAGATGGGGAGGCAGTGATTGCTGATGTTGTGATGTGGCAGGGTTGCTGCTGCTGGGGGCGGTGCAAAATTAAACAGATTGTGAAATTGAACCCGGAGCAAAAGGATGCTGACACCCATTCATTAAATTTTGTATCCTGCTGTTAGATTTTAATCACAACATTTTGGATCAGAATCACAAATCCTCTTATCTGCCATAAGAACTTCTTTCAAGCTTAACATTTTTATGCTCCATGCAGGATGCAACAATATTCATCTCTGCTAGCTGAGCTTAGAAATGCATTAAACTGTCCAACCAGAAAATCAGGAACAGGCATTTAGTGATGCAAAATGGTCATTCTGCAACCTAATGCCTAAGGGACAGATCAGTCATCACAGACTCCCACTTCTGCTTGAAAAGACCAATTAGGTGACTCTGTCTATTCGACTATCAATACAGGATTGTTTCCAACAGTATATTCCCCTGTGCTTTACCCACTCTAATTTTAAATTACTCAAGTGCCAAGACTTCTATCACTTCCCTGGGGTGACCATTGCACAATTGAAGGCCTCACTGTGAGGAAATATTTCCTGATATTATGCCACAATTTTCCTATGCTTGGACTCATGCCTTTTTACCTAGTTACATGTACTTGAACTGCTCTACCTTCTTTTATAGCCACATCATTGCAAAACATAATGACAGCTACCACTCCAACCCCCAACCCACTGGTTTTTTTGTTTGTTTGTTTAATGATTTCTAGGCAGTAAACACATAAAGGAAAAGTCAGTTATTTCAGCCACTGCTTATCATTATTAGTGGTGTGCCAGTGCTGATGTTTCCTGATCTTTCTGCATTGAACAAAGTTGCTCCAAGAGGAAAAGTTTTCTGCTCACATCCTTTGAGGAAGGATGATAAAGGCTGAACAAAAGAAAATCTAAAAAAAAAACCCCACCAACTTCAGGTGTTTTGTACTGCTGTGGAAGGTGAAGTTTGCTATTCACACATGAGATTCGCATAACAACAAATAATTAGGATAAAGCTCATTACAAGAAGAGCTTAAAGCTTACTCTGTATTTCCAGGTTTTGGTAGGTAGATAAGTACTAGAGCCCAGTGGGTTGTGACTAGTTCAGGGAAGAGGCAGGAGAACTGTGCTGCAACCCAGTGCTCTCAGGCACTCTCAGGTACCCTTGCTCCAGGAAATAAGGCTTGGATGCATCTTGTACAGCAGGAAAATACTTATCTCCAAATATCTTTGGCAAATGAATGGTAGACCTCCTCCTAAATAGTCTCTTCATGCTCAATAAAAGTACAGCAATGTTATGCTCCTGCTCCTTTCATCTGAACCAATATCACCCTGAATTTTGGGTCAGGTGCATTCTGAATGAGCTTTCCCAAAGTCGTTGCAGGACCTTTCAGTCTGCTTTAGGTAGGATTTCTTTTTGAATTTTTCCCTCACACAGTGAGTGTCGTACAGTCTAACCGTTCATCTGTTTTATCAGACAAGCAGAACTGGGAGTCTGATATCTTTTAAAAAAAAGATACAGTTCTCTGATTAACTGAAGAGTAATAGCATGAAATTCTAGTCTCCAATAAGTAACATATTGATGCTTATGTCTAATTTAATCAGCATCAGGGGGGACGGGGGTGCCTATTCCTTCACCATCAGTTATACAGCAGTTCAAGGTGATAAATCCTATCTGCAGAATGATATTCCGTCGACATTTCTATAATATTAATTAGATCGCCGTGTCAGGCTGTAGGAAATTTGCTTAACATTCATTAGAAATTTCTTATAGATAGGTAGGCATCCCTCCCTCCTTCTCCCCTCGCTTTCTTTCTTCCGTGATTGACAGATGAGGTCAAGCCGGAGACAGCCCCCCTTCTCTCCCCGTGCCTGAAGAGCCAGGTCACCGGACTCCATAATGCATGGGGAGTGGGAGGGGAGGATTATGCCTTGAAGAGATATCCTATTAAATCGGACAAAAGCTCGCCTGCCTCCGGGCTCCATTGCCAGGTCTTTTCAGCCTGCAGCCAGCGCGCAGAACGCAGGCGAGTGTACGACGCGAAAGCCATTTGCATTACCCCGCAGTCATTTTTATATGTGGAGGTAATGAAGTTGTCAGCGGAGCCTCGAGTGTGGCAGAGCCTGATATTCAAATAGACCTGCCAGCTCTCCCCTCTCCTCACCACCGCCCCCCTGCTCCCCGCTCTCCCCCCATCCCCACGGCTGATCTACCGACTCCCTGGATTACTGCTCCGCTGCTTCCCCGGCTCCGGCTGCGCTTGCACTCCTGCCCCTGTCAAGCGCTTTTGTTTCCACGCCAGGGAGCCCCAGCCTGGCTGCACAGCGCTGCCCACCCTCCCACGCTGCCCACGGACACGCCGTGTCACTGCAGTGCCCCGACAGTCGTGCCGTGACCCTGCCCGCAGCGAGCCTGCAGCAGCAGCCCTGACAAGCTTGCAGGGAGAGCTCCCAAGGCACCACATCAATCCCAGGCTGAGGGTCTGGGGCACTTTGTTGTGGTCAAACAGGAGAGAAGGGTTTTACATCTCCGTAGCTTTTGGAATTGAGGTGCTTGCTGTGCCCGCCATGCCCTTTTGCTATGGAGCAGCAGAACGTGGTGCAAACTGTGCATGCAGCTGGGAGAGAGGCAGCTACCAAGTGGTACCCAGCACCCCTGGTCACCAGTATCCTGGGGATGCTGGCAAAGAGCATTGCAGAAATACCCTGTCCTCACAAAGGAATCACAGGATCATAAATAACAAGGCAGTCAGAACTGGCCTTTGGTAAATTTTACGTCCATTTTAGGAGGAAAAGAATTTAAAAACTCCCTGTGGCAAAGCTGCCTGGTAAGCAAAAGGTCTGAATCAACCCCATTAGCCTTGGAAACTCGCTTTTACTAAATATGGGGCTAAGCTGTCAGCTGATGTTAATTGGCGCAAACCTACTGAAGTCAATGGAGTGACAGTGATTTATACCAGGATGAAGACTTGGGGGATGGATATTTAACAGGAAGGCTGTCTTTTCTCTGTTTTCAGTAACTGGACCCACTTGTGGTCACAAATCATAGTCTAGGCTTGATGGGCAGATGTCACTAAGTAGATAAGCATCTGCAGGTTGTCAAATACACATGGCGAAAAACAAAACCATAAAAAAAATTCATCACCCTGGTAAATATTTAGCTGCCTCAATAGTCTCATTTTTGGATCAGCAACTCATTCATTATTTGCAGAAAAGGATACTTTCTGTGCTCTTATGAAAATGATCAATGATCCTTTAGCACAGAAGGCCCCTGGGATTAATTTATTTTGTAAGCAGTGTGCTAAAAAGACTGGTTCAAGCATTTTTTAAAAACTTACAGGAGGGTCAAAACCACAAAGATTTCAGCAGCAGCATTTTTTGGCCTTTGTTCTTACACTGAGATTTTGAAAGATTCCCTAGAACCCCAGCAAGCTACAAATTTTCATGGCATGATACATCAATGTGCCACTGGAAATTCTTGTAGGCTAACTGTTGTGCTGTAAACATAAAGTTCACTTTCTTAAATAAATTTCGGGTTCTCCAAAAGGAGCTCCTGAAGGCATATGAATTCCAGTGGCAGGGCTACTCTAAATGCACCAACCTGCAGATTAAAGGCTCCCTGAGTATAAATTGGCATGATGCACTGTAAATGATTCACAAATGGAGGAGTCCCTAGGTGTGCATTGACTCGCTACACCATAACGTCTCCTACAGAGATTTTACAGCATCGTGTGCCAATGATCCATGGATTAAGGGCTCCCTAAGTGCACATTGACACGATAGACTGGAGCTGTTTTGGTCTATCGTGTCAATGATCCGGTGATAATGATGGTGTCTTGCGCAGATCCACTGAGACCAGAGTTGTTGTGGTTCCTAAAGGAAAAGCTAAAATTGTCCCACTTAAGTCATATTGACTATTTTGGGTGCTACAGGAACATGGACAAAGTTTTCACAGTGTTCTCCTTCATATCAGTTGAGGAATATCTTCAGTGGTGCAGTTCTGTAGTTTGGGTGGCTTCTGTTTGTGTATGTACATGCATATGCAGGTTCATATGCATGTACATATAGAAAAACATGGACAAGTGCACTCTTACACATTTTATATGTATAAATCTTTCTTCATAGAGAGGCAGACTCTCACACTAAAATTTTGTCACTGTCATTGAGGGTACCAAGGCTCAAACTGAGGGAGAGTCATTCATAGATACAGACTGACTTGCTATGCCAAAGAGCATAGGATGGGAAGGGAAATGAGGACCTAAACCATAATAATGCCTTGTTATTCTGTTTACTTGCATCTCAGAAAATGCCCCTCCCACAGTTGTAAACCTACCCTTGAGCAAATGGGAAAACAGGGAAATAATAAGTTTAATGTGGTAAAGCTGTGACCAAAATACAGCCTTTTCTAATATGCCTCAAACCCAACAGCAATGGTTTAACACATTGAAAATAATATTGTCTAGTCCTTGTGCTGTTTCTGTGGAGATAGGAGAGAAGATGTCATGAAGACAGAGACAGGTATGAAGAGAGTGTTAGCAAGTGTTTCTCATCCAGGATTTTTCTGCCATTTGCAGCACCTTGGGTCAGCATTCTCACCTTCAGCTAACCAAGTTTTAGGATTTCTAGGGTGGAGGAAAAGTTAATTTGCAAATGAAACAGCAGGAGAGGCAGAGTCAAAAACATTTACAAACCCAGTTTCGGGGGATTGAAACAAAAATATAAAATTTTAAACATATAATTAAAACTGGAGTTCCATCAACCTTCACAGAGCTATCTCAGAAGAAACTCATAATACTCTAAATACATTTAATTGAAAAAAGGGAGAAAGTCTCTGACTGTGATTACAGTATAAACAAATACATTATACATTGACAACTGGATCCTTTGATGAAAGGCTGCTTATAGGTGCATTATATTGGCTTTTCAGGTCCACTGACATTCATTACAAAAATTTCCATTATAATATACCATCTTCTGAAATGTTTAAATTCCTTGACTCCTGACAGTCAGGAGAAAAGGTATATATTAAGAATATTAAGAGCATTTCCATCTTCTGCATAATTTTACCTTCATAGAAAGTGACATCTGACCTCCATTTTATCTTCAGAGGTGAAATACGTGCTACTGAGAAAACTGAGAAAAAACACCTTAAGAAAACTGAGAAAAATCAAGAGATCATCATTGATGTTTGGTAGCTTAAATTCCAAATAGCTTTACTGTTTATATTCCTGAAATTACAAATTTCATTAAGTTTTCCATTGAATGTAAGATATCACTTTATTTATATCATGCATACAATTACTTTAATCATGTTTCAGAGGATTAATTGCTTTATTTCATAATGTATGAGGTAAAAGTTCCCCTTCCCAGGATATTACTAGCTGATTTTCAGGAGCGAACTACTCCAGTCTCCCAATTCCTAGAAGTTCCCTTTCCATAAAGATCTGACAGTTTTACATTACAGGTGTGGAGATTTTGAGAAACAGAAATTATCAGAAACATTCAGCTTGCTAATGGTTCATTTCAAGAAGTACAAAACAGAAAAAGTTATAAAGAGTTGTTCAACCAACCTTTCTCTCTGCCATAGAAAGTCAAGTAGTAAATGTTATTTAATGCTAAGGCAATGACAATTGGGACTCCAGCTTGGACAGCAAAGTACAGATGCAGCAGGAAATGAGGGTATTGGGCGGTCTGTTTTGGGCTGCAGGCCGGCACCCTACACAGTTTGCAAAAGACAGAAGTAAATGGGACTCTTCCTAAAGAAGTACTGGGAATACATAAGTATCGTGTAGTCCTCAAAAATGGAAATGTATCTTTGGAAGTGCTCTCCATAACGCCTGTCTTTGACTTCTTCAAAATCTACCTCCACACAGAGGCTTAAGAAGCCCATCTCAGCTGACAGTGATTATGCTGATGTTCAGGGATCGCAGATATTGGGGCGATGTTCTTGCTGCATTTAAGGAGAAACCATGGGATCTAATTCCAGGTGAGGCAAACCATTATTTTCTTTGTTACTCGTGCAAACATCCCTAACACACTCTGGATGTATAAATACTGTGTATATGTATGTGGATTCACCCATTTTGATAATTATGAAGACTTTTTCTTCGCAAGAATATTGCTTCCACAAATATAGCTCCATTTTAGCCAATCTTCACTCCTTTGCTTGTAAATATGCGTATTGAGGAATTTCAGGATCAAAAAGAAAAAAAAATCACTGCCCACAATACTTACTACTTTAAAAATAATTGTATAATTGTTTTGATAAGCTGAGTTGAGTAAGCCTTTTGCATACCTTGCTCTGAGGCACTTTCTTCAATCCCTGGTATATATAGAAATGAACTAAAAATTTCACCCAAGATGATTAAACTACAAGGTGTCATTATAGTTTGTTGGGGCTGGGGTAAAGCACAACAAATGGGACCTGTTTTTGTTGAGATGAAGAGTGAAGGCAGAAAGAAGACACAGGGCATCCCTAGTACCTACTTGCTTTCCACACTGATCTGCCTTGGCCTAACCTTCTGCCATAGTTCAGGGAGTTTATTCCCAGTAAGAGATCTATAAATACACACACACACAATTTTACAGCAAATTCCTATTCTTCTGAAAGTATTCCATGCAGAGAATGCTTGGTATGCTTTCAGCAGCATCATATAATGAGTGAACAGGGCTGAATCTGTCCTCATCAGTAGCTGCAGGATACCCTGGGGACAGCCACTATCTATCTCCTGCTGAGGTTGCTCCTAGATATACTGCACACTTCAGCCAATTTGAGAAAGAATATGCTTTTCTTTGCAATATTAATGGGAAATGATGCAAAAGTGTGAAACCTAACATGGATCTGATGCAGCCCATTCAGAAGTTGAAAGGCTGGAATAATAATTATATTATCACTCCATCTTGAGAAACCTAATCAATGCCAGTTACTACTCAAAATCATGCTGCAAATTAGACCCCCGACTCTCTAGTTGTTAAAGAATAAAAGAATATGGCCACAGTCCTGCTATATGTGGAGAAATGGAAAATCTAAGTAGGAAATAGAGGGAGAAATGAAGGGAAAAGGAAAAGTTCTTGGTTGATTTCAGCTTGGCAATCAGGATCTAAGTGGATCTGAGAGAGTCAGGTCAGGGAAGGATCTGAGGCTCATTTTTCCACAGAAGTGAAGAATGAGAAAGGGGAAAGATTGGGCACTAAGGAAAGAATGCAAGAAATCCATCTGTGCTTCAGTAGTGCTTTTTTTTCTTTTTTTTTCTTTTTTTTTTTTTTTCTCAGATGGTAAGACCCACTTTTCAGTGAGTATCTGGAAAGAAGAGCTCCCCAGGGTCTGGGGACACCTTCTGACACACTCTGGGATAAAGCTGCATGAAATTTGTGTGAGGATGGATGGGGGGAAACTCAGTTATCATGCTTGCTTCTTTCCATTGGAGATGTCCTTAGCTACCTCAGGAGCCTGTTCAGGCTGGGTGGGGTGACACAGGATCTGTGGGGGACCTGTGCCCATCTATAGTGGCAGCTGAAACCTGGCCCAGCTGTCCAAGGGCATCTCAGGTGACATCAGCCCCCTTGTCTGGGTAACAGATTCAGTCCCATAAAAAACACAGATCTTGTTGCAAAACAGGTGCTTTGCATGTGGAATTTATAGCTGTCCTGAGAACCCTTTAAGTCCTGTGCACATGCCTGCGATAAATATACCCTGAAAAATACCCTTCTTTTTTTTTTTGTGGCTTCCAGATTTTGACATTTGTACCCTTAGTATTTAATTTTGAGATGAAAGGAACCTGGCTTCTTAATATAGATGAAAAGTACACTAGACTTTTCCTTTATGAAAGATCTTTCAAACATTAGCTGAATAATATTTGCCCATTTGACCATCTGAGTAATTACTTTAGAATGTCCTCTCCTGTATTGCTTTGCTAGCAGTCAGACTACTGTAATAAAATATTATGTTCAAAATATATTTTAGAAGAAAGGTATATAATCCTATTAATGGATTTCTTTAAATTCTCTATATGTGTTTTGCAATGAAATAAGCATATCTGTAGCAATATCTGAAGTTCTGCTTCAGGATTTATGCACTCTTAATGGATGGAGATTATTTCTTTGGATAATATAAATATCCCAAAGATTTAATGAAGCCATAAAGACATTCATTAGACTTCTGTAATTAGAATTATAGCTACAAAGGCTTCAGAGTGCTAAATATACATGCAGTATTTAATTGTTTCAAGCTTTCAGCAAACAGCTTTCATCCAGGGGAAGAACTCAGAGCTGTGGTGGAGGAATTCACCTCCAAACGGGTGAGAGGGCCCTGAGTGTCACTTCCAAACTGGGCAAATTTTTGGAAACCCATTTTTGGAAACTAGCTCCTCCAGACTACCTGCAGCCTTCAAAGGTCCTCTCTTTGGGGGCTGCTGTAGAGCATGCCTCAACTAAATGTCACCTCCAGCTTTCAACAAAGGCTCAGAGAGATCCCTCACTTCTCAGCCTGATGGTTTTTTCATGTCAGAGGAGGATCACAGATATGTTTTGGAAATTGCTTGGAGGTCTTGCATGACCATGTGTGTAAATGTTGGGGCTGAATCTGACCCTGACATCTCACTGTAAGTGGAGCAAGGTAACACTTTTTAATGAATGTCACAAATCCAGTAATTTCTCCAATTCTGGGTTTGCTGAGGCCACTTTGTTCTTATGCAAATGTTTTCTCTGTTTTCTATGCAAAGAACAGCAATGACACAAAGCCCGGTGATGACGTCTCGGAATCCAATCAGAAAACCTGCATAAAGATGAAAGGTCTTACCAACGAGAAGTGAGCTTGCTAAACTACACCTTTCAATGAATTCAGACAAAACTGAAAAATGTTGTTGATATCAGATCCTTAGGCTGATTACTGAAGCGTTCGATTTTTCAGCATGTCAATTCATCACTGTCTACCTGGTTATATTTAACACTTTCTCCTGTTTCCATCCTGCCTGCTGAGATAGGCAATCTCTGTCACACGGTATCTGCTTCACCAGAAGGTCAATAGACCATTGTGGAGGCCCATGAGTCCTGTTCCCAAGTCACCTTGATTGTCTTCACGATATTGCTGACGGCAGGTGGGGCTTCCATGTCTTGTGGCATCTAAAATATTAATGAGCTTCCATCCCTCAAACAGTTCAGTGCCTCCTTTTCGGTGCTTGGCAATTATGCATCCAGTCCATGGAATGCGAAACCTCTGTACAATGGTTGTTTGACTGTGGTGGTTCTGCCAAAATTAACCAGTTTTTGAACACTGGTGTTTATTTTCTTTGAGAAAGTGCCACTTTGCATTTTAGGCTAGCCATAAGTTCAAAATTTTTGTGGAAGAATAGTAAGCTTTGGGTAACTCAGCCTAGAGCTGAGGGGTTTGGATCTATGTACAGAGTTTATGTTTGGTGACAGTTTATTATCCTGGCCAAATTATGCCAAATATACATAAGGAAACGGTGGGTCACAACTTCCATGTTCACTAGCCTGCTTTTGGGGTATTTGGGAGGAGTTCTTAGGCTTCCTCAACTCAAACCTGACAGAGGCTTCCTGTGGTGCCAGAACTGTGATGCGGGACTGTGTGTGTTTTAATACCTAACGAGGATTAAACAACCTTCTCTTTTGCTATTTCTTTGTCAGCAAGGGGACAGAGCAGTGGCACAACCTATTAGGTTGCCTCCCTGTTTCTGTCAAACTATCCCTCATTGTGTACCTGGATCCTGGATGCATATATAATGTATATACAGCATGTATAATGAATATCAGCTCTTAAGAACATCTTATAAATCAATCATTGACTGATTAAAAGTCATTTATTGTTAGAACTTGCTGATGGTTTAGCACAAAGTGGCTTCACTAGTTTCTTGAACAGGGATTGCCTTTCCAGTGTGAGTCCTAAACCAAACTCTGTATCTGGAACATTCTAGATGTTAGGAAAATCACTTTTTGATATTTGGCTTCTCTCCTTTGTAAAATGATAATCACATAACTTGCATAGCTTTGTAAAGAGCTTTGAGATCTATGGGTGAGACACAGTATAGCCATTCTAAGCATGATTTATTTCCTTGCTGGGCCTATCCCTAAGTGGCTCATTGAAGAGACAACATTTATAAATATGCATAGCTTCCTGGTATAGAATTTTTCCTATTCTTTTCAGAATATACATGCTAAGCTGTTATTATTCACTTTTCCATTTTTAGAATCAACTATTAAATTGCACCACACTGCTGTGTTGTAGCAATTAAAATAACTACTGTCTATTTGGCAGTCCTTTAATGGGAAATGAAATTCGCTTTTAGGCATATATCATGGTAATACATATATCATATGGTATATCATATGGTAATTTAGATCATTTTCGAGCACAGTAGCAGGATTAGTTCTTATTCCCTACCTAACCATTGTTACATGCATCAATTTTGTTAATTAAGAATTTTAAGCCCCGTGAATTTATAGTACAATTAAGTTTTACTTCATAAGTAAAGGCCTTTAGCCATCTACAACTATTAACAAAATGTCCACTTATATAATTTTCTGGTGGTTTCAAAGGCCTATGAAATTTCTGATGAAGATTTACCGTTTTGTCTAAGCTTTGCTCACTGTCAGCTGTTTGTCAGCAAAACATAACAGTGAAGACTTTTGACTTAAATCTTTTTTTTTTTTTTAAAGAAAAGCCAATTCATCAGGTAAGAAAGACTGCTGCTCACACTCTCAAGTCCTGCCAAAGACAAATGGCTGTAAAAATTTAAAATCAATCATTAACAGATTAGCTGTTGGTCCAAAGTAAATAGCAATCAGCTTATTAGGCATCAGGCAGAGTGAGATAAAGGGGAAGAGTTATTGAAAATGAGGATGTTTGCTGGGGCTGTGCTGATGGAGCAGAACAGGGAAAGGCTGTTTCTTTGTTGCTCTAATTACAAATGGAAAATAACCTACAGTGCTGAACAAGTTGAGCTCCCTGGCTGAATTGAATGGAGCATAGTGCTTATGTTCTACGTCATGGCTTGATTTATCTTGATTATCAGTAGTTTGCACTACTTCTTCCCTCCCCAAAAGCCTCTCTTTGTCATTCTCTTATATCGAAGTAAATGCAATTTTTGGCTCTGCAAAGAATGGGATGTTGTGGGGAGAGTTGCCACAAGAGAAATGCCCTTCTCATCCAAAAATATAATTTCCATACAGGAAATTCCTCTCATATGATGGAATTTTGTTTGTGACAGGGTTTCATTATGGTTGAGTGACAGATTGCTGGTGACTAAATCACAGCAGGCTTTGTGCCATGGTTGTATTCGGACACCGTGAAATTTTGCAGAGCAGATAAATTCAGAAAAAGGCGGATGTTGTAAGAGGAAACGGAGAGAGAGAAGGAATGGAGGGTCAAAAAGGCTGAGAAAACAGAAACAATAGAAGGTGGGTAGGAAGCAAAGCTGAGGGGAAAGAAGACAAACAATAGCTGACAGTAAAATGACATGAGGAAGCAGAAAACTCAAAGTAAAGTAGGAAGGAGAAGGAAATGGCTACAAGTTAAAATCAATGACAAAAGCTCCCTTTCATCATATAAACACTGAAGTGTTTACACAGAGAGAAACTGACCATTAGAATGATTTACCGGGAGTGGGGGCCATTTCCCAATGGCTGATCATGTGAAATCCAGACTAAGATGTTTTTCTAACAAAATAGGATACCTGAGATTTGTGTGTTCAATGTTTTGAGCGCAGTGAACTGAAAGGTCTGTTTGTGAAAAAATCTGGAAATAGCACCATTAATGATGTGATTCCATATGTTATACTTGTGAACCCTCAGACAGCACATGACTGAAGGTAACCTCGGACAAATTGCTGCTCACCAGCCTGGTGTAAGCTGTAGTCCCTTGTACCCTGGGCATGAGGTTACCCACTGCTGCCTCCTCCCTGGCACCCACGCTGTGGGACTGACCTCTGCCTCTTCCCTGCATGGATGCACTGCAGTGCCAGAGCCAGCGTCGGTCCCTGGCAGCTGAACTGGCAGCTTCATGTCAGCACCTGCCCCTTCATCCAAGCTCCAGGACAGTTTTACCCTTCACAGTTACATGTCTGGGGCCACTGCTCAGCTCTGAAAGAAGAGGAAGGCTTCACTAAACCGTGCTGGCACTGGGATGGTTTCTTGCCCTACTGCGGAGCTGCAGTGCTGCAGTGACACTTTCTCAGCCAGGGCTCCTCTACCAGGCACAATGCAAGAGACCAGACACACAAAAAGTGGGGATCCTTTCTGCAGAGAAAGAAAATAAAACGAAATGAGTAAGCTTCCATATGATCTTAGTTCCTTTTCCTTAGGAAAATGTGTAGGGCCTGACAGAAGAAAAACTATTCTGGTGTTCTTTAAAATTTTCCATTAAATAGCTGTGGAAAAACAGGAGAGGAGGTATTTCTTTTCCACCTTTTATATGTATGGTTTTTGCTTTTTACCCTACTTCTCATGTATCAAAACCTAAAGAGTCTATCTTCTGTTGATTTTCTGCTGCTTTTGCTTTAATTTACTGTCAAGGATACCCAAGCAAAATTCATAAAAGACAGAAAAGAAGTGAAGAGTCTCAGGAAAACACATCCTAACAAATATTTTCCACCGTTTCCACAGAGAAGACCAGTCAGCTGAAATGGCAAAGTACAGAGGACTTTTTTTCACGTGCTGAACTGGCTGAATAACTTACACAGAACAAAAAATTACTTTTCTGCCTGCAAATCCGGGAGTCGTGGGACAGCCCCCACCTGGGGGTGAGAGAGCTGTAGCAGTCTGTCATCACTGAGTTGTTTCTCCATGCCCCAAGGAGCAGAGGGGTGGTGCTGCTTTCTGTCTACAGCAGGAATTTTTAAAATTATTTGCAATGGAGAGAAGGCCAGCGTGGGGAGAATATAGGGACACTGGTGCAATGATGTAGACATTGAGCCAGCCAGGAATAAGAGCAAATTGACTTGCAATATGAATGGTGGTGCAAATGTAGAGGGAGGGTCATTTTCCAGTGTCATCTTCAGCCTAAAAGAGGGCTCTGTGCATATTACTCAAGTGAAAGGAGATTGTAGTGTTGTCTAGGGGCTGCATATATCAAGATAGATTCTTGTCTTCTTCCTTTTCCTACGTATTGGTGTCCTCCTGTCTGCTGGAAGCTGTGCAGTGAATTTTGTGCGTTTGCAAAATTTATCTCCCTGAAGAAAATTGCCAGGTTTTCGCTCAGTTGCTTGTAAGAACAGGTGAAAAGCAGAAGAAGGGTGGAAGGCTGATGGCCAGCCAGTCACTGGGATACCCTACAGAAAATTGAAGAAGGCAGCTGCAGGACTGGCTCTTAATAACAGGGAAAGACTAGAAGTAGTTGACATTAAGACTGTAAAGAAACAGTTACACTGGTGACACATATTATACAAGGGTTGCCTTACTTATTTTCCCCACCCACATAGTCCTTTTACACAATTTTTGCTTCTTTTAATTAAGTGTTTCAAGAGAAAATAATGGGATCCTAAAGTCTCCTGTATTTTGGAAAAGGTAGTAGTAAATTGTACGGTTTTGACCTTTTCAGCTTTTTGTAATTTGATTGGCTGTCTGTTCCTCTCCCTCCACTATTTACAGCTGCAGTGAACTGTGCAGAAGGGGTAGGATGGCTAGCTAGCTGAAATACAGAATATTTAAAAGGTTAAAATGCTGCAACATACTGTTGCCTTCCACACAGTATATGGGCATTATAAATTTTGCTGCGTTGATCATATAAAGGATTGAGAAATTAAATGACTTCATGAATCATTTTTTTTGTGGGACAACAAATGTGACCAAAATGGGGAAAAATTGTCTCACTCTGACCCCAGATCTGGGAAGCATATATTTTTAAAATGTTTATTATTTTTGCTGTATTAATAGATGAAGACTCCTTCTGAAGAGCAGGATCATTTCAGCATGTGTTGAGTATCAATGAGTGACACAAAGAAAACCTGCCCCAGAAAGCCCACAATCAAAGCATCTTGAATCCATCCAACAGGTGACTTAATAGAGGTGGTGACCTTCTTAGGAATAAATATTTCTTTTTTAGCATACCAGAGGGAGATCTTAAGGAAAACACGGTATACTTTGAAAGTAATTCCTTAGCAGATGGAGACAGTAATACAGAAAACACTATTAGCCGTGTAATGAGTCCAGAGGGCATCTGAGGGGCAATGCCAAATAATTTGGTACCCAGGCAGTGTGCTGAGGAGATTGACAGGAATATAGCGGGGCAACAGGAGATCAACACAATCTCAGCCCAGGATGACAGCTGAGACGCTAATAACTAAAAGAAATAAAATCTTCAGGATTTGGTACTTCCCTTTGTCATTGATAACGAGTCTGGTAAACAGCAATCAGTTCTATGAAAGCTTTTCTCAGTGGAAAAGGCTGCTTAGGGCAAATCAGAAGAAAGGCTTCTCACAGAAAAAAAAAGAAAAGGCAGCAAAGCTTGGCAAGACAAATCTAAAAAGTGATACCAAAGAGGTGTGGGGTCTCATAAACTCCAGCAGGAAAATTTCTGGCACCATGAACGCTGTTAAGGCAGATCAGCAGTAGCTGGGCCTCTGCACTGAGGCTGAAGGATTAAGGATGAGTTTGACCTAGCCTCACACATGTCCTCATGTGGCTGAGCAGAGCAGAGCAGGTGAAACACCACTGGAACACTGCAGGTGGTCGAGTGGGAACCAGATACAGGCAGAAAGAAGTGATTAATCAACTGGGGTTGCAGACACAATTCAGAATTGTGAAAATTTTGCTCTAGCTCCTCCATGTTCTTGGAAGTCAAAAGTTTCATCTCATTCAAGTTGTAGCTCTATATTAAAGTCAGAAGCAGAGGGGAAAAGTCTGTTACCACACTGGGATACTAGGAAAATGTCTTCGTAAAGAAATGGCAGTATTGCTTTTGATCCATCATTTGAAACACACTCATAATCTTGAGGGATTTCTTTTCTGTGGTCATTAAAACTGAATGATTTCATTGATTCAGATAGTTTCTTTCTGGAGGAAATGCAGCTGCCGGGACAAACAAGCCT
This sequence comes from Petroica traversi, assembly GCA_025920805.1. Lineage (NCBI taxonomy): Eukaryota > Metazoa > Chordata > Aves > Passeriformes > Petroicidae > Petroica > Petroica traversi. The sequence continues at coordinate 12,423,306 of JAHLSL010000044.1, read as the reverse complement.
CCATTCTGCTGTGCTTATCCCCCTGGGAGCCAGGAGTGATTGACCAGGGGCTCTGGGTAGGGAAGACTCTCACCCCAAGGTACAGGAACTGGTGTGTGCATTCCAGCAAGAGCAGCCTTTGCAGCATGGAGCCAGGGGGATTTTCCTTCTTTCCACAAGCACCAAGAGGCAGAGAAAATGTTTCCAGCCTGTCTGTGATGACAGGACATGCAGACAGTTCATGAAGCTAGTCCCAGACTTCTCCTGCCCTTGTCCCACCCTCCTTAGGCTGTCCTCGGAAGCAACAGCAGAAAATCCATGCAGGAAATGAGGAATCTCTGGACTTAGCTGGGGCATACATTTCTTGAGGAACAGCAGGTCTGGAACAAACAGCGTCACCTCCAGAATCACTGAGGAGTGGAGATGGGTTGGACATGTTGTGGGACTTGTGCCCAGGCATCCTTGGATGTGTCTGAGTGCAATCTCCTGATGCCTCACCCCTGCCACTGTGGAAGGGGGTGTCATCCCCAAACATTACAGCTGACTCAGAGGCTCAGGGACTTCACCAGACCAGGGACCCAGCTGCTTGCCTCCTCCTCCCCCATCTGCACCACAGCTGCTCTGGGACAGCCTGCTGCATTTACCCTGCTGTTCAGGGAAGACAGGGCAGAGGCAGATTGGAGAGCTTTGAAGGTGGGCACGAAGGTGCCTTTGTCTCGAGGGCAGAGGGAGGGTGATGTCCACTCCTGCTAAGCATCTGAAGCTGAGGAGCACTCAGCTCTTTCTCCTCTTGGATCTACAACCAGACCATCCACAGAAAAGATATCAGCATTAGAATATACATATAATACTTGGTTAGATGGAGATATAATTTATTGAAGCCATTGTTTGGGCCTCTTGGATGGCAGTACAAGTGCCCGGCCATGAGACAGGCTGTCATCAGCTCGCAAGGAGGTGGAGGTGGCCTTCAGCAGGCTGGAGAGCCAGACAGAGACCATCCATGGGCAAAAGGGGGAAGCCTCTCCATGAGGCAGAGCTGGAGGTGGGCGAAGGCGGCTGCTGAGTCTGGGAGGGCACAGCCCCACATCCAGAGGGCACTGGCAGCCCCCACCCACAGCGCCGGGCTGCTTCATTTTCATCCGCTGATCAGATATATTTACTTCTCGGGTATTTCCCTAACCAGAATTGACTGCACTATAATTGCCTATTTCTTTGGTCCATTGGCTGTTAACCTTGAAGCGCGTCGGGCGGAGGCAGGGAGGCCCTCCCTGTCAGGCCTGACCCCGGCCCGCGCCGTGGGCTGCCATGACAACCACGACAGATGTCACCCACGCCACCCGCGCCCCCCCGGATGGGGAAAATCGATCTTGCGACGGCGCCGCCGCGCAACGCCACCGACCTGCCAAGTGTTCCCGGCTCAATCATTTGTTTCATCTAGCGAGGAGAGGAAAACATAAAAGAAATGAAATGAATTTGACCTCTGTCTTCCGAGTGACTCCGGCACTGCGCTGAATTCTAGCGAGCTCCTCTTATGAATTTGAAAAAATTACATTAGGAATAACATTTTGAAGTGAAATGACTCTTGTAATGTCAACCCTCCAGAAACATGCTATTTCAAATGTCAGATACCTAGCAATCGTTTGCTATTTTCCGGATGTGTCCGGAGGTTATCTTCACCTTGGATACATTTCAGTAAATTATTTTAAAGAAACTACCTGTGAAGTACACAAAAAGTATTGCTGGTTTTTTGCACTGCTCCAGTGAGGAGACCTTCTTTGTGGCTGCTCAGAGCATCTCCATGGTGAGAAGATGGTAAACAATGCTCTGAATTGACTGTGTCTCTCCTTTATTAAAGGGTAAGGACTTTCCCAGTCTGGAACAGGGTTTCACGAAATGGTGGCAGGGACACCAATGAAGGCATAGGATCCCAGGGGCACCCCCATGCCCCTTTGAGGGTTTGCTTGTGGCATATGCAAATTATTTAATGACCAAACTCTACAACTCTGTGCTAACATTTGCCAATGCATCAATGTCATCCCAGCAATATTGCACATGTGTCCAACAAATAGGGAAAGACCCAAACCCCACGAGGCTTGGTTCATGCCTACTACTGGATGGACCTGCTGCAAATTTAAAAGGCAGCCTGTCACAAATCTGTAGAGATGGAGAAATCTCTCAGATAACCTTGTCCTTAAAAAAAAAAAAAAAAAAAAAAAAAAAGGAGGAAAACAGCACACCACTGAAGGTGATTATGGAAAAAAAAAGGATGTCTTAAGATTTTGAATGTGATTTGTCTGTCTCTCTGATGTGGGATATTTTATTGCGTTTTTGCCCTCAAGTGAAGCTGACGGGAGCCAGGCTTGCAATTTAAATCAATAAGAAGCCTTTACCATGGCCATAAAATACTTGGTTAAACCTTTGAAGTGGCCACAGTTGAATGCGCAGTGAACACAGCATAAATGCTCCTTGAGATGTATTGTGTTAGACCACTGCTAAAGTGGCATTCCGAGGAAGCAGTGCCTGAGCATCTTCTGGGGGCAGGGCAGAGCAGTCTATCTTCTCTGGGGCTCTGGGGGGTTGCTGTAAGCCTCTGCTCATCACTGGTGTGCTGCCCCACACCAGAGATGTCCAGACTTGGCATTCCCAGCCCAGTGGGTTTCCTGAGATGGGGAATCAGGCTTGAAAATCACATAATGTGTTATTCTACCTCTTGGCAATGGCTGGGGAAACAGGAGTCAACCATTGCAGGATCAGCAGCCTTTCCAGAGCTGGGGCCTTGATTATGTAAATCGGCATTGTTGCAGGGAGGATCGGATCTGAAAGACCCCAGCTGAGGTGCAGTCTGTGCAGGATGAACAGTGACTGCATGAATATACGTCTATGTAGCTTTTGGCACGTGCATGCATGAATGCATCTCACAGATATGCAGGTAAAAGCCTGTGTAAATAGCAGAAAGCTCTCCGTGAATATCATGAAGCATTTCACCCTTTAATATTTAACACTTAATACTTACAGTATGGATATCCAGAATAGAGGTTGACACTTCACCATTCCTGCAAATAAAGCGGTAGGAAAACAAGTAAAGTTTAAATCTGTGCCCTGACTTTGCGATTGTTTATGACATGTCCTTGGGATTCTTTAAGGAGAAATCTGTTGTTTCTCCATTTATAAAGAAGTTTTTCATTTAAAGAAACCAAGCACCAAGCACTATTTTATTATTGGATAAATCATACTTCTAAAGCCTCTGGCCCTGTGGCAAGGGACGCATGCATGGGATATGTGTTCTAAGGTCACAAAAGACTGGTTCTTCCAGGAACATAAGGAATATGTTCAGAAGCAACATTAAGTGCACATACTAGTTACAGCACTTTATGCTCTCTGGGTGCAGGTCCTTGGCTGTAGAGAGGGTCCTGCCCTGTGGGTACACCTCAGGCCACCAAAATTTGCTCAGTCCAGCTGGTTGTGCTGTTTGTTCTGTTTCAATTCCTTCAGTAAGAGCTGGATCCAGTCCAGGAAAGTTCAACTCTTCAGCAAATATGCTAGGACAGCAAAGACAGTCTTCCTTTCTGTCCTGTAGATTGAGAGTTTGGCCTTAAGCTACTCCCAGTGTACCTTAGTATTACAGAGGTAGAAGCATCAAGTGTAGAAATACTATGTGCTCAGCAGATTGTAGGAATGCAGGCTTAAAAAAACTTCATTGTATTGTGTACAGCAAATATTATTTGTAAGAGATCCTATGTCTATCTAATGGTTTATTTTTAAATATATATAAATCAGGCTCACCGCACTTACAGGTGCCTGATTAGGTTTGGAACTTGTCTCTGTGACCTTTTTTCTTTTTTATAACCCATTTTTGAGGAACACAGGTGTTTCTGCAACCCCAGGAGCATGTCAGAATCATCACAAGTATATTCACTGCCGAACATGACCTTCTGTTTCAGTTTGTATAAGTCCTGCTCCGTACACCCACACTGCAAAACACAGATTGTTCACATTCATTTGTTCATATAGATGCCACGTGTATCTTTTGCACTGAGGAACATCACATGTTGTTGTTCCACAGTATTTTGATCTAAAAATAGATGAAATATGTGGTTGCTGTTTTGCTTCACTGAGAATTTTCCTCAGATCTGAGTAGTTTGCTCCAGTGAACTTCCAATGGCTTCTCTTCTCAGGCTATGTCCTTCCACTCCTTTTAGCTAACCCTGTGTTCTGAGCACAAGCTCCATGAATCATGCTCCACTGTCTCTTGCCCTGGATGAACTCAGCAGCAACATGCCCTTGGGTGCAAATGGGAGAAGTAAAACCTACAAATTATCTAGATAGACTTAAAAACATTTCTCCTATTCCAGACAGTATCACCAAGAGCATATCCCAGGTCAGAGTCCAAACCCATGCGGCCTACGAGGATAAACTGTACAATGGGGAAATAATCAGATGAAGAAGGATGAAATGTGATTTGTTTCACTGAATTACATCTGACAGAACGTATTTGTCCTACCTCACATCTTGCTTATGAGTTAGGCAGAATTACTTTGGATATCTGATTGTGGATTTTTAAAAAAAATTCTTCCTATTTCATCCTGTTGCTGGAGTCTCTACATGAATGAACACAGACACCTGAGAAATTTTCCAAAAAAATATACATCCAGACTTGTGGCAAGTTTATCTGTTTATATTTCTCTCTCATCTTATACCTATTTTTCCTTGGATTGGACTGGTAATGAAAGGCATTTCTCTCTCATGGGGCATCTGACAAGAAGACACACAGAGCTTTCTGACATGGTCACTGAATGCCTCCCTTCAGTCTCTGGTTTACACAGATATGGCTATCCAAAAAGACAGACTAAATAAAGGTCTAGATTTTACCATCTTTACTTTTATATAAAGTGGGCCTTTAAAATTAAGGAAATTGCCATGACTATGCTATTTCTTCCCAGGAATTTTTCTGTGAATATGTCAAACCAGAATCAGACATGATAAAATAGAAAGACTCCCGGTTCCTGCTGTCTCTGATGGGTAAGCTTCCAGCTTGAGGTGCAGCTTTCTGTCTTCCTCCATAGAAGGAGAAAGAAAGGATGAAAATGGATTTTTAGAATAGGGCAATTCTGACTCTAATCTCAATTCAGTATTACAGGCAGTGGCCGGAAGCCCTAGCAGGGACATCAGGGAGACAAAACCTACAGCAAAAGGGACCATTTCCCTTTATTTTTATGCAATTCAACAGTTTTTGAGTTTTACCTCATAGATTTTGCTAAAAACGTTATTGGTTCTTAGTCAGAACAACAGGCAGAAGGATATTGCTGAGTAGCAGCCCTTATGGATTGTCCTAGAGCATTTCACAGAAAGGTCTCCTAGAAGTCATGACTTGTTATGATCAGCACAGCAACCTACAGTCCCATCCCCCTGAATGAGGCATCCCATCTGTCTCTTGTTTGAACAACATGCAAATGTCCTTTCCCTGCTCACACAAGCACAGGGCGAGGTTCTTGGTTCAACTTGGAAGCCACTGCTTTAGGTCTGGATGCACAGTCTGAGTGAAGAGCAGAGGACAGGCAGAGGGGCAGTGGTCAGAACCACCTGCAATGGGTAGCTAACCTCCCAGTAAATTTGTTGTAATCATATTTTCTTCTAAATTTGCTACATACATCTCCAGAAACTGATGATTTTTCCAAGTTGTAGGCCTTGTGGGTATGATCCTCTGAGTACACACTCATCAGCACAATCTTTGCCCATCTAACTTAAATCTCTCTGCTTTTCTGAGTCCTTGGCTGCTTAGACACTTTTTCCCTAGGCTTTACATGCGGGAAGCTTTAGCAGAAGCCAGAAACAGGGAGTCAGAAGGGAAGGATGTTCTTGATCCCAAATATTTCACTGTCACCAAATCACTCTGAATTCTTGTTTAGTGTGATAAACCTTGACACAGAGTGGGTCATATAAACCCAAGAGTTTTCCTCCAGACTTCCTGCATTTGGGCTCTGCTTTATTTGCTCCATATGCTTCTTCCAGACTATACCATCAACCTTCTCCTTAGCTGTGGTTTGGAGTACTATTCAAAGACAGAACACAGTAAAACACATTTGCTCCCACAGGAAAGAGCTTTTCATATCTGGTGGCTTGTTTGTTTCTGCAGTAAAATCTATGCTGTAATCTACAAATGAGTTTGCATTCCGACATGGGGTGACATTCTTCAGGGAAGGTCACAGCCCTGCATAGAAGCATTGACACAAAACATGTTTCATAGAGCAAAATGGAGTCCACAGATATATCCTCAATCTGTCATGCCGTTTTCTGCCTTAACTTGATGGTCAAAGTAGCTGGCCAGGTGTGAGCAGGGAGGTGATCTATGTCTCTTCAAAAGCAGCAATAATTTCCTTGTCCCTCCTCAAAGTTGCCTCTGTTCCAAGATGATGGCAGCACTGGTCTCCTGTGCGACCTTCTGATCGATGGAGTGACAAGCTATTTCTTTCTCAAGTGAGTCCTAATCTCCTATTATGCCACAAGTACACAGTCTACTGTGATAAAAGCTTGCAGTCTATGACACCTGGTCAAAACAATTATTTTGGTAGTTGTTCCCTATGGATTTGGGCTGTGACATGCGAGGTGACTAAACTAATCCCTGGAGCAAAGGGATTCCTCAAGTGAAATATGATTTAGAGGGCATTGGCTGGGGTTTGGAATTCGGTACGTGATTCTTAACACTAGTCAACTCTAGGGTTATCTGCCTTCCATTGTATTCTTGTACTCAACTTTTGAGCTGCACAGTTTTCTGAGTTCAGGAGCATTTCAGGGTGGGTGTCAGCCATCAATTTGGTAGGCACGTTCAACACTTCTCAGGATTTGCTTCTCATAAATCAAAGTTATCTGATCTGTTGTCTTGGCACAAAAGGATAGTCTACAAGGTGCAAAAGTTTAATTTTCAAGCTGCTTGTAACAGCCTGTTGGGACAGGCTTCTTCTAAGCCATATTCTTTCTATCTGGAAACAGTTCAAATGACAGGATTTCCACCACAACTCTTTTGGGTCAACTTTGTACCTGAAGAAATCCTTCTGTCAAACTGCTTGTCAAGTAGAAGATCCTCTCTGCAGCAGTATGATCATTTTTATCCTGTAAAAAATGGAAAGTATTGCTTTCCCAGTTTTGTGGAAGGAACATGGAAGACAGCTGGGTAGCTACCTTGCTCCGGGCTACAAGAAAAGCTTGTGACAGGCCAGGAACCTGAAGACGTCACAAAATTAATGGGCCAGCCATCATTTACACTGTTATATCTAGTTATATTACAGTGTACCTAATGAAGGCTTCCTCTCTGGCCTCAAAGCTGACACATTTTTTTGTGGTAAAAGGTGAGGGATATACAAGTTTTGAATAGTGCAGACCCTAATTCTTCATTCTGTGAAATTCAGCTCAGCACCAGAGTGCTCCAGCTCCAAACAAATTTATAATAGCTGGACATCTAGCAAGGAAAAATTATTGTAGTGCATAACATAATTACTTCTGTGCTTGTCCTGAACCCATCTTGGTGTGCTCCTTCTTGTTAACCATGAAATTACAGGCAAAGCTGGTGCAGAAAGGTGTTGTACCATCTCAGCTGCCTGTGTGACACTGTCCCTCTACACGGGGATTTCTCCTCTGTCCCCACCCATAAAATTCAGAGTCACTTCTTACTAATTACACAGAATAACCTCTATGAGAATTTGGACTCTGAATTCTTGTTTAGTGGTCATAAACCTTGATACAGAGCTGGTCACATCTGTGGAGCCTAGCTAAGTTAATGACTCTACTCCTTCCAGGAGATCCAGCAGGTCCCTAACCAGAGAAGAGCAATACCATAAAGCCTAGGGTGTTTTTATTCAGCTTCTGTTCAGCTACCTCAAGCCATGCCTAGAAAAATGATCTGTCAAAGGTCCCATGGCCTCTGCAGACAGATTTCCTTGACCACTCTGTTTCCACAATGGATACTAGCCCTTAGTGAAGTTGTCAGGCTTTGTTACTGGATAAACTCATACAGCCTGCTCCAGGGTCCTCCTGTCTCTTCAGAATCTGAATTCTTTCCACGTGGTAATCAGAACTATGTCTATGTCAGTGGATCCAGGAGCATATCATAATTCATGAGTTTCATTCATATCTGAGAACAGGCTGAATATTTGCTTCTTTTCTGCTTTCACACTGGATTTCATGGAAAGAAAAATGCAGTACGTGGGCCACTAAAGGATATGTACACCCTTAGACCTATCAGTGAGATGTACATATTGCCCAAGTAGCTGGATTTCAAGGAGACCCTTTCATACAACATGTCTATGATACCTTTAAGAATATTGTTTTTAGATTTACCACCCTGCAAGCTGTTATGTTCTAGTCTCTCGCTAATCTTTTCCCCTCTCTGACAAAATAGGCCATCTCTCATTTCAGTAACTTCCTCCCATTTACCTTCAAGCCAGATAATAAAGGACCTTTATTCACTTACAATAGATCTAAAATAGTAAATCCCAACTGTCTTCAATATGCTACTTTCAGTTCATCAGTTCAAGATCAATCCCAATTTATTTGATTATTTTTCCTTACACATCAATCCCTCTTGTCCCATGGATATTTTTATGAGTTCTTTATGGATATGCTCAATGGGTAGAAAGATGTCTATTGCATTAAAGATTTGATTGTAAGGGCTGTTTAGAAGGATATCCCAGTTCCCATGGAAAGAAACTCAAGCCTGCTAAACAATCACTGCAAAAACCATGAAGATTAAATAGAGTGTTTAAGCATTTCTTTTTTCCCAGTTGAAGCATGTATGAACACTATTTGTAATGCTGTCTCAGAAGGATTATCCATGGTCCATGGGCTTGATTTTCTGTGGCCAAAATAGTTTTGATTTTTTTTGTTTTCATACATTTTCTTCTGGAGGGGGAGTCTGCAGGATTAACTCTTTATGAAAATAATATATTTTGTACTCTGTTTTCAGTATAATGGTTGAATTAAATAATCTTAAGGGTGTTGTCAAAGTAAATGATTCTGTGATTTTATAATTCTGTGGTTTCTCAGTGAAGTGATTGAGGCTGATGCAGTTATCCTGCCTATGTCCACTCACTTTTATGACTCTCAGTTGATTATGTTTTTTCTCTTCAAAATGTTCACTCTTTGTCCTGTTATCCAGAGACTGCCTTTGAAATTAAGCAGCCACTATCTTCTGATGATAGTTTCACTTAACAAGGAAATATTTGACTGCAAGATGTACATTTAAAATATAGTAATTTCTTGCCTGCATGACATAACTTAAAATGAAAACCAAACCAAAGCTAGGAGGCTGTTAGATGCAGTATCTGCAAACTACTTTAAAAAGCAGTAGTTCAGCCACACATGTACATAAAAAAAGAGGCTGAAATTATCTTATCTAAGCCATTCTTAACAGTTGTCCTGCAGAGTTATTGATCCTTGGCTGCTCATCTAATGAGCAAACTACACAGTGGACCACAAGTGCATTTCAGTTTTATGTGCAAGTGCTGTAAACGTTATTTTCAAAGTTAATATATTATTTTTGTCAGTTTTATAGCAGCTTATTTAAAGTGTTATTAATGTTTAGAAATGTGATTTGAGGGTTATTTTATTGGCGTTTGACTCAGTTTTAAATACTCTTTCTTTATCCCCTCTGTGTTCAGGCTGCATATATATAATTTTTGAAGTTGCTTGCCTCTTTCTGGATTTATCCTGATTGTTTCATTAATCTTGGCTCCTCCTTAACACACTTCCACTACCATAGTGGAACAGACTGAGTCCTAAATTGAGTCTTTGTGAATAAAAGATGTTAACTGGATAGATTTCCAGATGACAGAAACTGCAAGAAGCCTGTGGCTATGCCTGAAGGGAAAGGATCAGACCTCCTCATGGGTTTGGGTTTGTGCCCCAGCACAGGGTGGGACACACACTGTACCAAACCCAGAGCACCCCAGAGAGGCATAATAACCCTGAGACTCCCTTCCAAGCCACAGGCCCTCCCCTGTTTCCACCTTTCTCTGGGGGAAGTAATTTTGCTTCTGTCATGAATTTCAGAAGGACAACCCTGCCTTTGTTCTGTGGGTGGCCAGGAGTGAGCTCCAGGCTTCCCAACCCACCTCCTCCTCCTCTGGAGAGAAATAAACATGCACAGGGCAGCACACACACTAGTTTATAGTAGCAACAGCTGTCAGAGAAGCTTTGCAGGGAGGTCTGATGCCCTTCAGCTCTTTTGGATAACTGTGATGTCCTCACACCTCTATCTGCCTTTGATGGAATGAGAGTGCAAAGCACAGCCCTGCTCAGTGAGCTGCAGGGTATCAGATGCAGGGTGACAGTGTTGGGGCAGGTGTCAGGGACATGTCCTCAGGACCTAGTCCTGTGCTCAGACACCATCACTAGCTCTGTAGGCCCTCTGGTTCAACAAGCATGCACATGGCAAATTTCCTCAGATCCCAGAAAAGAGAGGATGTGGCTTTGCATTACACATCAGCACGTTGTGGAACCAGCAGTGGATTCTCCTGGGTGGGCAGTGAAAAGCAAGAGGTACTCTAACCCCTCTGAGTGCCTGCAGTGTCATGGTACAGCTCCTGAAAGATGAGCCTTAGCAGCAAAGGACATCAGTTTCTGTGATTTCAGTGAGCTAAACACAAGGAGCCTCCTGACACAGTCCTCTGGTCAACTGAAGCCTTTCAGGGCAGCACATTCAGGGCATCTTCCAGCAGAGCATGTGCTTAGTTTTTAATGCTTGGATGATCCCAGTGAGCTTCAGGCACGTGCTGAACTATGAATGGGTGTTGGAAGTGCTGAGCATCTTGGAGCTATCAAGCCCCAAATGGATCAATCCCAACATATCATGCAAAGTGTGGGTCTTCCAACTTCATGTGTTAAAGGTACACAAATAGGCTGAAGAACTTAGTCCACTCAAGGCATGTGCCCTGGAGGAAAATCCAATTTTATCACCTGTTTGTTCACTCCTGATCCCAGCCACTCCAGTAGCCCTTCACTGTTTCTATCCTATTCTTGTTACAGCTGGTGACCATCATCACCAAAATGGAAATCTAAATGTAAAATACGTTTAAGTGGCTCTGTTGTTTTCAGCTTTCTGTCTTACATATTTTCTTGTGTGTGTTGTTTCTGCTGTTTGTCTTACATTTTAGAGGACAAGCCAGTCAGTGGGTTAAGTGACAGAATGTTTTTCATCTTATTTAAGTATGTCTCTATTAAAATGTAAACTGCTTTCTAACCTCTTTTGGGAAAAGAAAAGGAAAAAAAAAGCCTACTCCTGCAGATGCAGTAAAGTCATGGTAATTTTCCCCAGTTGGAACTCCTGACTTTGTGTCTTAGCATCATATACAGCATAATTTATAAAAGTGTGAGCAACTGCAGAATTGTTCTCCTAATAGATTCTGAAGATTCCAATTTCCATTCTGCCACACAAGACTGAAAATCCACTTGTGCTCAGTTATCTGTATCTTTGCCTCATCCTCAGACTGCATCAAAAATCAGGTTCAGGTGCAGGTTAAGAGCATGCATTTACCTCAGGAATATGGGACTTATTAAATATCTCTACACAATTAACATCACCATATCAATAAGAATTATCATTATGTCCTGTCAATCAGGTGCTGAATTTTGCTTCAGGGAAACAAAACAATTTAAATTATAGCAAGTGCCCCCCCCTTCTTTTTTTACATGCTTCTCTTAAAATTGGATAATTATGTGGCTTTTCATTAGATTCCTCTAAGCATAATAGATCACAATATTCACCCTTTGACCTTGGTGATGAATGTTTCTGGTGAAAACATGAGACAAGCAGTGTTCTAATGAGAATAAAATACTGAATAACTGTGAGTCTCACATAATGAAAGAACAAAAGCGAGAAGCCCAACTACTTCTAAGGCTACAGTGCAAAATGTGTTCATACAGCAATTCCGATGGATTGGAAAATCAACCCTTTCTTTATTTAAGATGGTAGCAACAAACTTTGGTATCAGAGGCAGAGACAAAGGCAAGAAAACACAAAGGAATCTTTGTATTCTCTGTAACTCTGTAGGAACATGAGAAGTGGCCTTTATCTATGCTGTCTAGGCAAGCTGTTACACAAAGCTCAGCTATTAAGTTTTCCTAAACATCTCAACATTTTATGCATGTATTTATGCTATAAAAGAACTATAAATTCAATTTGTTTCCAATAATTTAGAGTGGGACTAAGAAGGTCAAATTCTCTCTCATGCAAACAGCCACACACAGTAGTCAGTGACGTTACAACACTTGATATTATTATTCAGTGTGTTTACAAAGAATTATTTTTGGACTGATGAAGATGACATACCAGTCATCAGTGCCAAAACACTGAGGGGAAAAAAGGAGGGTTGGCTGAATTAAAAATTATTATCAACTATCTATTTTTTTCTGTTTGGCATCTTGGAACCCTACTGCCACCTTTCAAAAGGAACCTCAGGCCAAGGTTTCTTGCACCCATGTCTGCCATGATTATTTAGACCCTGGTCTCACTGGAGAAATGACTGTAGCAGGAATGTTTGATTTAGTAGATAGCTATCTTTTAGTTTTGTTCCATCTTGGTTTTGATTGTGTAGGTTTTTGCATTTTGTTTGATGTCTGAGAAATGTTTATCATCTGAATTATTATCTCTGCTAATCAAACTTTCAGTCAACTTCTGAAGTTGACTTCCTTCTAATTTCTGGCTGCAGTTCATCTCTAATTCAAGATCAGCTACTCCTTAGCCAATGAAATGGCTTTTTGTCTGAAATCCTGTCCTTGCAAAGATAGTGATTGTGTTACTGTAGACTCTTGGGGCAAGGATTCCAACTATGCTTTGTGCCAGGACCTCCTTCGAGTTATCCTATATTGCAGTTATTGGCACAATGTTTTTGTGAATTGAGGTCTATATGAGAAAGAAATTTGGTCTCTTGTCTTTATTAACCTTACAAAATACTTTGGTCTAAATTATTGCTACTCATATTTAATAAAATGAATCAATTAATATTAAATATTAATAAGGAACAAAAACTACAATTTCCTCTGTAGTTATGCTGTAAAGTTCTCTAAGTAACTTCATTTGATAACAGACCCTGTGCTTGTACCCATGAGGAATTTGAGGGTTAAACTAAATTAGATGAAAAGTCAGGAGATTTGCACGGTAATTTAAAAACAAAATGGAAAGCCAGTGTAAGTATAAAGACCTATTTCTCCTTCCCCGTGTCTATAAGCACCGTGGACAATAATGCACTTTAAGGGCATTTAAAGGATGAGGAAGGCCTTAGGGGCATGCTGTGCTGGTAAGAAGATGCATTTTCCATGCTTCCTACAGGACGCCCTGGAGAGGAATCCCACAGAAGGAATGATGTGCCATGGAGCCCCTTTCCACCAGCAGCCTTTGTCCCATGGATTAACCCTCCCCACCAGCTGGTCCACGTGGCACACCAGGCTGCCCAGAAGTGCTGGAGAGGGCTCTGCTGGGGACACCTCTGCCCTCAGGCTCTCTCCTTGTTCCAAAGGGCTCTCAGCCTGCTGCTGCTCCTGCCTGGACTCTCTGTGCTTGTGGGGTGAGCAGGGCAAGGCTGACAGACTTGCACAACAGTCTAAACCACTCAAATATTTGGTCGTCCATGTCTGATCAGCTGTGAAAATATCCAGGGAGAAAATAAGATCATACCTATAGCAAGGTCTAATGAAGAGAGAAAGTTTTGATTTTCATGCAGGTAAATCATTAAAGGCAAAATAATCTTATTGATTGTTTGTTACAGTTGTCTGAATTGAGGGCTGTCTCCTCAGTGATTGAAATTTACTGTGATTGATGGGATCTCATAAACTCAGATCAAAAGGAGAATAAAAGTGCAGGATTGTAAAAGCACATGACCCCAAATAAAAATGTTAGTGTCAGAAAAAAGTAAATAAAAATGTACTATATGCATTAACCAGTGGTGCCTGCTTACCCAGTGGCTATCATTTAAATGTTCTGCTACAAGTATTTTGATGTTATATTCTAGTGATCCTCCCTTGAGGAAAAAATATGAAAAAGAAAAGGGAAGGGAAGGGAAGGGAAGGGAAGGGAAGGGAAGGGAAGGGAAGGGATGACTGTAATTCTCAACTGTAAGAAATGCTTTGACTGAAGCTTACAGCTTTTTGGACATCAAGACAAGACAAGACACAAACCTGTAAGAACCTGGGTTTCATTTAGTTCTGGTGTGCATGAAAGGAGCATACATTTTATGAAGCAAATCAAAACTTATAACATATTCTCTATTTCCCATGTGCAAAACAAGGCTGGCCTCAATAAATGTCCAAGAACTCATTACTTCAGTCATTTCTCTTCTTCACAGATGTGACCTGAGAGGCAATGAGAAGCTTTGCAAGATTTAATTATTTTATCTATCTAGCTATCTATCCTATCCTATCCTAGTAGAAATGCATTTCCTACAATTGCTGGTCCAAAATCAGCCTGGATTATGTAAGGGACTAAAGACTTGCATAAACTGACATTAAGTCCAAGAAAAATTGTTTTCTTTCTTCTAACATTTTGGCTGTCAGCAAGTCAAAGCAGGTTTTGATCTGGGCTAGGAAAACATCTGGCTATACACTGGGACTTGGGAGAAGGGGGCTGGAGAAAAGGACTTGTGTTAGGGACCATGATAACCATATTGCCTCTTGTTCTGCTCAAAAACCAGAGTCTGTACACAAAATAAACACACCATGCAGAGAGATCTTCATCCTGTCTCTGGCATGAAGATCCTCTTTCTACTGCTGTCTCTCAGCTAGGTTGTGACTTCACTTTCCTGTCTCTAAGTACTGTGAGCTGTTGGTTGACCCTGCAGTCAAGGCTGAGATTGCTTCCCATTACTCCCTCTCCAAAATACGAAATATGTGAAGGGAAACTTCTTGGAGAAAAGAGGTACCTTTTTGGAGAAAAGACAGACATACACAAAGAATGTAATCAGTCAAGGGCAATTGCACAGCTTGTTATAATTTCATGGATACCTGAGGTTTAGTAAACATGTCCTCAGGAATGTGGTTGGAAGCTAGGGGAATTAACCAGGCAGCTGACAAACCTGATGGGCCATCTTTCATTTGTGCTAATATTTTGAAACCAACTGACCTTAAGAAAAGTCTACCTTCTCATTATAAGATTGGCACCTTGAAGGATTTGAAATTGACTGATGCCTGTGTCTCTTCAAGACCAGAATAAATAATGAATAATTATGCCAATAAATCATATAAATAATACAATAGGTGCCATTCTCGTTCATTTTATATCCTTGGTGCCCATCACAGAACCATTTCTTTTCTCATTCACTAAGCCTTTCCTGATTCTCCTGTGTATTTCTTCTCATTGGTGATGTTTCTTGCTTGGATTATACTATAAAACCTCAGTTACTTTTGGTGAGAGCCATGGAAAAAAATTATCCCAGTAATTCACAAACCTGTGCCAATAAATCTCCTGATATAGACATAATTTTACTGGCAACAAAATCATTTTGATCCAGTAACTTACATTATTCTGGGAGGTGGTAGAATTTCATGTAAGTTACAGCAATAGCAGGAATTCTGCCAGCTTTACCAGTAAGACCAGCTACCTCAAGTATTTCAAGATGGTTTTAACAGCAAACCATCTCTAGGAGGCAAGAATTTCCTTTACTTTTTTCTTATTTTTGCTATAAGAATCACTCACTGCTTACAGTAAATGTGGTTGACCCAATGCTGACATGATTTCTTTGAATACACAGACAAGGAAAAAGTATCTCCCAGCCAACAAAAGAGAAGTGAGTAGTGGGGTTGTTAATGTAAAGAAATCCTGATATAGCCCAAAATATGTATCTTCCCAAGGGAAGATTTTTAGCGTGTGATCAATAAATAACAATGAACTCTAGGTATGTTTATTTGCGACATTTATCTATATATATCCCAAGACAGAAGTCTGTGGGATTTGAAATAGCTTGGTAAAGGAACTTTTTGTTGATTCCTATATGAATTTTGAATTAAGAGTGGTGTAGTTTTGTGCAGAGGGAGAATGAGAGAATCTCCTTTTCCTCTTCTTATCAGAATTAATCGGAAACTCTGCAAGTAGAGGGTGATGATGGTTTAGGAGGGTTCTTCTCATGATGGGTTCGTCCCAGGGACAATGAAGCACTTCTTCTCCAAGGTCTTCCTTGCTGCAGTGGTACATAAGCCACCATTATCAGCTTCCTCAGGGCAGATCCCATAATCGCCAATTATTTTTCATACCATTAGAACACACAGAATGTTGCCCTCCAGCATTTGCAACACGTGCTTTTATCAAACCTCCCTGATTTGCACTGGGGCTTAAGTCATTCCTGAGCCCTGCAGCCATGCATGGAGCACAGCCAGGGCTGTCTGAGCCTGTCTGTGCCATCAAAGCACGCAGCCAGCACAGTCTGGGGATCCTGTGGCTGCTCTGTAGCCAGCAGTGCATCTTCCCTAATCCTGCCTCTCAGAGTAATTTTTTCCTAATCATTCTTCTAAGTAAAGTTAGCAGCTATGCCCACTTTGGAAACAGTTTTGCTTAGACTAAGAAGCTGTCACAGTGCTGAGAAAGCTGCAGCTTTAACCAGATTTCATCTCTGTGTGTCACTGCTCATGTCAAAGTATAAATGTACTCAGACATAAGAGTTGTCCTGCTTTCATCAAGGGAGCCAGCCTGCCTTCGCCTAGTTCTGCTTGGTTAAGCTTGTTATTTAAATTGTTAAAATTGAGACATCGGCAGTAAATTTCAGAGAAGATATAACAATTATTAGATACAAGCAGGGCCCTTGTACTCGTGAACATATCATGCTCTCCATCCACATGGAATTAGCCACAAATAATTTACAGCAGTTTCTTTAAGAATATCCCCCACAGTACTTTGATGGCATTAAATCACATTCATTCCCAACTGGATCATATTTTCAACTTTAAGATAGATTTGATGCTCGTCAGCACTGTGGCTCAGCACTCTAGGGGACTACCTTTTAAACCTGCCAGCTCTTGAAGAAGTGAGCTTTGATTCCCAATACTGCCTCCTGGCTGAGACCTGTGAGGGTCAGTGTCTCTGTATGCCACGCCAGGCAGTGCAGTCACCCCTTGGAGAGTGAGGAGAGGCAGGATGATATTTAGGTGACCTTGTGCCACTCAGCTTCCACAGGAAAATGACTGACTACAGGACAGATTGGGGCTCACGTCTTGTTCAGGCAGCTGCAAGCAAGAGGGGTCACTGCTGAGGCTGGAAGTTAAAAACAAGTGTCAGGTGAAGGCTGGAAAAGGAATGTCAAAAAGGAGCAACATGTGTATATATATATATATATATATATATATAAGTAAAATGAGAGACTTGTTAATTTTTTTAGGGAAGCTGATTTTTATTTTTTATCTGGGCAGACTTCCACATAAGCCTCTCAGCCTCTCAGGGGAGATGAACCTAAACAGCTAAAAGGTTAAAAGGCAATGAGAATATTGGACTAAAGCTGCCTCGAGCAAGAATTGGAAAGAAGGGCCAGCAAAAGATGCCTGTGGTGCTGTTTGTTCTCCTGAAGAAACATCCCCGCTGTGAGTGCCCACAGGTGCAGAATATAAAGAGATACCTACAGGTGCTGCAGACAAATACCTACAGCATGCAGATGGGCAGGGGTTTCTAAAGCCCTCCCAAACTTTATGTCTTCCAACATAGAGCTGCAGCTCTGCTGTGCGTTTTTGCAGGAAGCAGAGTCATAGAGGGTTCCCCTTCAGACCTGCATGGGACACCCAAGCAGCCAGATCCTTGAGTAGCACAGCAAAGGTCATCAGATTTCTCCCTTTCCAGAGAGAGAACTGGAAAGGGGATGGAGGCTCTATATTGTCCTCCCTTCTGCACTGTCAGCTCCCTGCTGTGGAGTAGAAGGGGAAGGCTAAAGAGTGATTTGTGCTAGGAGAACACCAGGGTCACACTTTATCTTCCTTGAAACACCTGTTAAAACAGGGATCAATACATAACTCCTAGAGTTACAGTTTGGCTCCTGCCCTTTACTCACAGTCATGTGAAGGCTTAAGTCTAAGATGATCTTCTAGAAATAAGGGACAGAAATAATATTGCCATTGAATCCCAAGAGACTTTTGTTGTAAGATTTAACAGACACAGGTCTGTGAACACCGGATGGTGGCTGGAATGCCCTGGAAAGGGAGCAATGGAATGGCTGGTCAGTAAGCCCTCCGTTGTTGGTTTTAGAGAGATAGATAAAATATTCCCCTGTTGAGGGGGAGGACACACAGCTCTGAAAAAAAAAAATGAGAGGGGAGGGGAAGGGAGGAGAGGGGAGTGCTTGGACTCAGTAGCTCACCGTGCCCAGGTACTGCCTGGCAGTACACAGTCCCATCTCATTTTCACAGAGGCAACCTTGCACAAAGTCATGCATATTAGGTGACTAACCATGTCTTTATGGGGCAAGAGGGTTCCTGCTAGAAGCCAAAAAACCAGAGGACTCCTATTACTGCTCAAGCAGAACTTCTGCAGTTCATCCCATGCCCTGGTGACAAACTGCTGTGTGATTTGTCCAGTGCATCCAGTGTGTCCGAACACCTTGCTGTTATTGTGCAGGTACAAATCAGCTTGTCAGCTCACCCACAACAGATTGACCCACCCTTGATCCATCAGTTATGCCACTCATCCTAGTGCCAGCCTGTGCTTTTCCATCTCTCTCTTGTCCAGTTCACCCAGCTGCTCTGTGGCCCACTGAAAAAGCCACAGCAGAACTGCATTTCCAATCATGTCTTGATATACCAGGAGATGCAATCACATAAGAATTGCATGTTACAGGTTAGGGATGTTAACTGTAAGGGCAAGGGATATTGACAGAGATGTTGGTGTCCTTGCCAGAGGTGGAAGCAAGGAGGGCAATGGGGGAACAAACCAAATCAGAGGGACATTGGCAATCTGGATCTAGAAGGCAAAAACTAGAGGAAACTTAAGAGAAAAGTATTTAAAAGACTGTTTTCATTTGCTTCCACATAGACAAAAGGGATCCTTCTTCTCACTCTCACTAGCACAGATTTTATTCCAGGATATGGGAAATTTTCTGTCCCTTTCTGCAAAGGTTGAAAAACAGCTATCAGTGAGCAAATAAGTGATGACACAGATAGTAAGTACCTTCTGGGGATCTGATATTCGAAGGGACTGCCCCATGGACTGTTCATCCATCCTGTTCACTCTGGAGTGCTTGGGAATGGAACTGTGCAAGTGGACCTGCTGTCTTTGGCATTGTTTCACTCTCAGCTTCTGTGAATGAAATTTGAATTTTTCAGGTAAAGCATCTGAGCTGGACCCAGGTCATCTGTGTTACTGAATGCTCCCCTCAGTGAGGTGATTTTCTACAGGGATAACCCCAATATCTCCTTTCTGAATGACTTTTGCACCTTGCATAAAAGCAAAAATGTCAAACCATTAAAAAAAAAAAAGTCACTCATACAGAAAACACTCATACAAAAATGACCCATACAAGCCTAAATTGTCATTCTCAAGGGTGTGCTGCTGAAAGAGCCTGCAAATGCCATTGGGCTTGGTTTTCATCTTTTCTCTCTCAGTGTGACTATGACATGTGCTGGTATTTGCTTTGCGAGATAACAACAGACATAGGACATTTCAGGAAATGCAAGGAGACAGCTAACCATAATATCTGCAACATTATCAAAGCCAGCATAATGCTGGTCTGAGCCTAACAGGAAAGCAGCAGTGGTACAAACTGGACACCCAGCTTTGAAAATGTCATGTCTCGTTATCAGCAATGCAACTAGTCAATCCTTGGTTAAGGGTGACTGTGGAGGGAATACAATGCTGCACACTCCCCAGGCATGATTCAAGCTTCCAATACGTGGGATCTTCACTTTAAAATATCTTGCTAACTAGGTATGGCTGTTGACAACAGTCCAAAAATCCTGACGGCTGGACAGTGCCTGAATGGAAGAGGAAAGCTCTGCTTTCTTTTCTCCTGGCCTGCCTTCCTCAGCATTGTTCTCACACGAGCCTCACTGTGCTCCTGCTTCAGCCTGAGCACCAATAAGCACATTTTACAATTGTTTGCTGGGTTCAAAACACTTGAAACATTTCAAAGCACCTGACATCCTTTCAAGTTAGCTGCTAAAAAACCGAGCGCAAACAGAATGGGTTTCAGAGAAGCTCTGTCAATCAGCACTCAATCTGTATGTTCTCTGAGACATTCCTTATCCTGGCTGATTTATTTCATATTAAAAGGGCTGTCAATCTGTATCACAAGAACAGGTAGAAAAAAAAATGAGTGATGTCTGTGACTTTTTTTTGTTTATTTAAAATGATATTTCCCCCCTCCTTCTTTCCTCTTTCTCTCTTACCCACCCCCACCTCTATTTTTCTCTGCAGGTATGGTGTGAGCATTGTATACCACACGCATTTAAATTAGAAATATATTTTGCAAAGCTGTGGCAGACCTTTCTCTTTTTTATCCATCAAATACATCCCTTTTACCATCTGATAGCTTGGCAACAGGATCATCTCTCTTTCAGTTAAAATAAATGGGCCAGTAAAGTGGTGGAATATTCACTGTGCTGAAAAGACTTTACACTAGTTAATGTACACTGTGTGTTGTGGGTTTCATTAGAGCAGAATACTAATGATACACTCCATGTCTCCCCACGGTACCACTTTATTGTACCAGCTGTATTATTGTTTTATATTAATATATTGATTATTGTCTTCTTCTCTCATGTGTGTGTTTCGTCTCCCAACTTTTTTCTCCTGGCATTGCTTACCTATTGCATTTGGCAATTGTTTTCAATATCACATTTTTGGAATGAATGTTGATATTTATATGATTTCTTTTTGTTTTCCCTCGTGTCTCCAAAGTAATTAATTTCCCTTGTTTGCTGCACAGATGTTGGTATATTTTTCAATGAAACTTGATAAAGAATGACACCTTCACATACAGATATAGAGGAAAAATAGGATAAATGTCTTGGCATCTAAGATTGCAAGGTAGTATCTACAAGAGAGGGTGTACCTAAACTCTCAGAAGACAGATTCTTTGGGTTGGACAGAGGTGGGGAAATATCTGATTTCTGGATCTTTTTCAGTTTGTTTGACTGCTGAACTCATAGATCTTGTTTGCTGTAGCTGTGAGATAACCCTTGTACCTGAGCTGGTTGACTGTTCTGTTCTTCTGAGAAAAAGAGAGGTGAAAGCTGAATTACCAGGAAGAATTTGTGATTTAACAGTACTTGGAATGTAAAGACACAATGATCTGTGTCAATTCAGCAGGTAACATCACAGGACCTGGTCCAGGTCTGGAGCTGGAAGGCACTGTAGCAATATAGGTAACAAAGAAGAGTAACACCCTGGTAAACCCACTGTTATGCAGCTTTTTATGTCCTGTGCCTGAGAAACAGAGAATTCTCACAGCATTTTTTAAGGTGTCATAATACATTCCTGTCATGACTTTCTCACAGAGAGCTTGCTGATGATGGTGAGTCTGTGAGTCACCTGAACACACCACTGCCAGTGCCAGAGAGGAGACAGTGGAGGTCTGACAACTGACCCAATGCTGTAGGAAGTTACTCAACACCCACAACCCCCCTCAAAATAATGACTTCATTGGCCGATTGGTGGAAAACCCAAGGAGTCCTGTGAGCTTGGACTGGTACAGGAGGATATAGAGCCTTAAAGGCTCCAGGAAAGAAGGGTGATTTGGCAGAAAATGTGGCAGTGTGGCCAGGTGATTCATGTGTTGAACAGCCAGTGCATGGCCCTGCCCTCTCCAGGTGTGCATGAGGTGGAGCCAGCTGTGGCTGGCAGCTGCTCTGTGAGCCTGGCAGCTGCAAAGTGCACTTGATATTCCTGCCTGGCATGGTGTGGGAAAGTTTTGGTACCTCCTTCTGACAAAAAAAAAGTGTGGATCAACCCTCTGCTGCCCACAGCAGAGCTGTGTGCAAGTGAGGGGTCTGCAGAGTGACAGACACGGTCAGAGTGTTTTTTGTCCTGCTGCCCAGAAGGGAAGGTGATAAGCATTAATTCATAATCAGCACAGGAAGGGATAGGAAAAATCTGAATGTGAAAAGAAGATGCCAAATTTCTGTGTGAATCAGGTGACAGTGCTGGGTTTCGTGGCCACAGAAGGACCAGGGTGCTGAGCTGGTATCTGTAGCATTTAGCATCCTTCCATCAGCACAATACCCCAAATTTGGAAATAAACATGCATTTGCAAGCCCTGCTGCTGAGGTACAAGAGATGTGTAGATAATATGTAAGCACAGTAATAGGAGAATTTCGTAGATTCAACAGCAATTAAGGAAGGAAGATGGAAGCTTTTCCGAGCATAAAATAACAATGACTAACAACTTTTCCATTGAACAATGAAATGGAAGGAGACTCAAATACTGCCATGTAGACAATAAAAGCACTGGAATAATCCATGGTGAGCCCCTGAAAATAAATGTTTTCACCCACTTTATGTATTTGCAATTCTGGCAGTTAAGACTCAAGGAAAGATCTTTTTGACAAAGTCTGTTCTGTCACTGAAACTACTCCTGGGAATAA
>JAHLSL010000044.1:12293294-12395794 GCA_025920805.1 Petroica traversi | reverse complement strand
CCACCTGTATGGGATATTCAATACAAGGCACATTAAAAGGATTTAGAGCAGAAGAAGGAATCACTTCACTTGAAATACCACGACTGAAGTTTGTTGTTATAGCATCTACCTATTTTATTCTATTAAGGAATTTATACTGTCATCATTGTGGCATTTTCTGATGGCTTTATGCATCTTGATTTTAATCTGGGCCTTCTCAGCATTCACCTTGTTAGAAGCAAAGACTTCTTTTTCTCCCTGAAATGAGGAGCAACCTGATTAACCCTGAGCCCTCTTAGATCCTAAAATTCAGTGATGTAACCTCCCGCCCCTTAAAATTTACCTTCAGTGTTGGTCAAGGACTCAAAAGAAGGGCAACTTGAGACAAAGCTCTCAGTATTTATGATTGGACCAGGATGCTATCCAAAAAGGTTGATAGTGCTGCAATCATCTAGTGGGAAAATACAAAATCCAGTGCTTTGAAATATCCCTAGGAACCTCTCAAAATTATGGAACAAATCAGTGGTATTGCTTTTCACTTTTCTTACCTTTCCTCCTTTTTTTTTTTTTTTTTTTTTTACAACCTAGGCATATCATTCACTAATATTGGCCATTTTGAGCAGTCAGAGACCTCACTGAGGTTTGCTTTTGCAATCCATGCTGTAATCACAAGAACCTGTGGGCAGCAACTCACATTGGCATTTTCAAGGCAATGTGGCAGCTGAGGAGCCACACTGATTGAACGGTGTGGAACAGGTGGGTAACACCATTTTCCTGTACAAACCTAGAAAAATTACACCTGGAATCCTGCCTTTGCTGCCTTTTTATCAGAAGGAAGCAGGCAATGAGGAGGGGGTTCTGAGAGAGCAACACAAAATTATTAAAGGGCCGGAGGGAAACAGTTAGGCATGTAAGGAAGCATGAAAACTGAATATGTATAGTTTATGTAAGCAATATCAAAGGAGAGGGCATGATAAAGTATAAATATCAGAAGGGAGGAGGGGAGTCATTTGAGTTGCTAGAAGGGATTAGAGTTAGAAGAGAAGAGTGAGAAAAGATGTACGTGTCCTTAAGAGGAAAATTTTCCAGAGAGTGAGAGCTGCAGGACCATGGAGCAGTCCTCTAAATGAATTGGTAGAAGCTCTGTCTCTGGAGACATTTAAATCTGGACTGTACAGAGCATTAGAAAATATAAAAATACACTGCAGGGAACAATCCTGCACTGTCAGAGAATGGACTAGATGACTTAATGCATCTTTCCCATTTCTAATTTCGATGATTCTATGGCTCATTAATTGCATATCATACAAATGCAGTAAAATTTGATAGGAATTAAAAAAAAAAAAAAGAAAAGAGAGAGCCTACATTGGGGAAAGGCTGCTAGACTAAGTATAGACATAAGTATAGACATATTCTTAAAACATATGGGATAAGTATATCACTTCTTAAGGTTGTTGCTATTTTTCTAAAAGTTCTTTTATTCACATTTTCTTTAGCATAGTGATGCTGCAGGCCGCTGAGTGCAGGATATGTGATACTTTGCTATGAAGACAGCTCGTGAACTGAGGAACTTCAGAACTTAAAAATGTAGTTCCCTACACTGGGAAATACTGGGTGGAGCTAAATGCTAATCTCCCTGTACAGAATTGATATTGTATAGGCCTAATTTTCCTTCTGTTGAAATACCCAGCAGAACTCTGACTGATTGTCCTGGACCTAAATGCTATATTAATAGCAGCATCTGAATCTAGACCCTGTTAGAGAATTCAGTAGCATTTTATCAGTGAAAGGGCAAACAACATTTTGAGGAAATCTGAAATTATCTGTTTGAGGTCTTTAAATGGATGCTGGTTCTTAATCCTGTGAATTACTTGATCAAGTAAAGTCATTATCCATCTGAAGCCAATTATTCTCCTCCCAGGCATGTCTCACACCTTGAATTGGAGCCTGGTGTAACAGTCTGCTGCTGCTTCAGCCTTTCACATGGAATGAGCTACATCCTGTATTTTTCATGCAGGGCATCACAAAAGCCTCATTCCTCAGAACAGGCACACCTGAACAGCAGAGCAGTGCAAGTGCCCCTCCAGCCAGTGCTGACAGGCATTATGATGATATTGGAGAAGAGATCACAGCCCTACACCTCAGCTGGGGACATACTGCACCTCTTGGCACATGGTAGACCATGCCATCGGCTTAAAAGTCAGAAAAATGACACTTGAGAAGCCTCTATCCCCTATGGGACTTTGGGAACACTAAACCATGTCCAAGCTCTCACCTCAGCTGAAGCCTTTGGTGCTCAGAGTCTTTGTAGTGAACTCGTGCTAGGCAGCTCACATGTCAGACTTTTTTCACCTGCTTGTCTAGAATAGTATAATAATGTTTAAAGAGCAGCACAGTTGGCTGCAGCTGGCCAGTAACTCAGCTTTATGGTATCTGAGCAGAAAATTGAGTGAGGCAGGGAATCAGGGTGTACTAGCACATACACATAACATATTTCATTTTACTAGCTGCTCAATAAACACAAACCACATCTTTTTCTTCCTGTCTAAACATGCTGCTATGGAAAGTTAAGTCCTGTCCTTAATTTCTAACCTCAGTCTGTTAACTGGCTCTGTCCTGAGCTGTCTCCCTGACCATATAAACTGCAAAGTATTGAGTAAATCAATTTATGTTTCCATTGAACTTCTTGTTACAGATGTTCATTTGTTTTTAAGAGCTGCACAAAGTTATTCAACAGGTTAACAATAAGGCCCCCTTTTCTCCAAAGAGGTCTATAATAATTAGTTCTTCCTGAGGCTCAGTGCAAGGCTGTGCCTGTCAGTAGCACACCATGAGAGTGTAATTTCCCCCTTAACTCCCATGATATTTTTGGTACTGATCAATTCACACAGTAATAAATTCATATATAAGACATCCTCACAAATCACAAGAGAAATGTGTAAACTTATTCAGGAAAATGCATAAATGAGAAATAGGGGGAATGCATCTAGCACATCCCTGCAATGTTCCTACAGCAGGTAGTGATTCCCTTTTCCTAGCATGTGCTCTGGGAAGGAAAAAGCTCTGTCAGTTTTAGTGCATGTAAAAACCAGCCTGCAGACTGAGATAGTGAATTTAACTACATAAGCAGACAGGCAAAAAAAAAGGAGCTAAAACTTAGCCTGATAATCCTCCAGCTTGGGGCTGGATTAAAGGTCAGTCATTTAGTTTCATTTAAAAACAAATGAGGGGCAGGAACATAACAAGCCAGCCATTGCAGAGAATTGCAGGGCAACAGAGACTCACGGGGGTACAAGGCACCTTGGATTGCAGGGCACCTGAAGGAGACAGCACAGCAGCTGGGCAGCCAAAAGAACTCTCTGCTTTCTTCCTGGGTCAGGGTAGGGATATGACAGGGCTGCTTACAGCATAAGCATGGACCTCAGCACTGCAGACCCGCTGGGGCTGTGTCTGGGACACTGAAGAAGCCCAGCTGAACTTGTGTCTCCTGAGTAATACAAAATGTGTTGCTGTTTTACCTTGATGACTCCATGGTTTGTTAATGCACTATGGCACAACAGCACTACCATAACATTGGTGAAAAAGATGCTTCTTCATCACAGCTCTTTGGATGGATCTCTACTGTTCTCTCTGTATTTTCCTTTAGGACAAAGTTCATGCAAATGTCTTATCCTTGCAAAGAGAATTCTTTCTTTCACCCTTGTTCTTCTGCTCTGCTCTCTGCAATAGAGTAACAAAGCATGTTTGCTATAAAGCTACTTTGGGTGGTCCCTTACAGAGCTCCTCTGATTTTCGTGACCCTCATTGCCTTCTTTAGATCCCAGCTGCAAAACTGTGAAGAGATAAGACCTTCTCTGTATGTGCCAAAAGAAAAATAAAAGAGGGAAGAGTGTGACCTATGTTCACAGACTGCAAGACCAATGCCAGTGCCTAAGAAAGAAGAGTCTTAAAAGAGTAATAACATTAATGCAGATGTAGAACTGTCGTATTTAATTTACAATGGGCAGACAATTCCAGGCAATCACTCCCACAGCTATCATAACTCAGACATATTGCATATATGTGTGTGTGTGCACTGCATTTATATGTGTGTGTGTATTGCATATAGATATGCAGAAAACTCATTATCGTGTACAGTAATGGTAAATATTTCATGGACCTCATTCTTCCAGTCTTAGTCCTTTGTGAAACCACTGAGGGAAGTTGCACCTGAACAGAAAATTGCAGGAGTGTCAAGGTTTGGCTCCGTGACAATCTTTTTGCTTTATCTCACTGTGCTATTCCTTGGTGGTGACAGAGAGAGCAAGGGGCAACTCTTCTTCCCTGGGTGGGGGGGAAAGACCCCTGTGCCACAAGGACGAGGCAGAGCAGCCCTTGAGTGAGCAGCGTGTTTTCTGTCTCATTTTAGAGAGCTGGGGACACTGGGGATGGAATTAGGGAAGTTGGAGCACTGGCTCTCCTTCCTCTCTGCAACCCAGAGCTGTTCTCCAGAAAAGTGAGGACCTGATGCAAGCTGCTTACTGATTTGCACACCAGCAATACCTCTGGGAGAAGGTCTGGCTGGAGTGTGGCCATCTATTTTTGCTGTATAATACCAGATTAGCTCCTTGCAGCTCATTAACAAATAATTTTAAAAATCAGGTGAGATTTTCTGCTGCCTATCTGCAATGACACTCATTTGATGTGAAGTGTCTGTTGGCCTACAAAGCCTGTCCCAGTGCCAGTTCTTCAAAGCTGATTCAGCTCTCTTTGCTCCCACTATGGTCTTACTCTAACAGGAGTCTCCAAAGAATTACTATATCACATGTAAATAAGGGGAGAGGAATCAGTTTTTGCTGAAGGCCAGCATGTTTCAGTTTCATCAGGCCCACAGACAGCATTGCTCACGCTGAGTTTATCTAGCCCAGAAAGAGTCTTCTGCTTTTCTGACTCCTTTCTTGTCAAATGCAAACCAATCAATTCTCAGAGGGTGTTGAACTGAAACGGAGAAGCCAGTTTAAAATGTATCTTGCTGGAAATTGGCAAGCCTATCTACCTGCTCCACATCAGTGCCTTTCTGCTCAAGTTCTGTCTTTACTTGGCAGGAACACAAGATGGAATAAAAACAAGTAGTTCTTCCAAAATTCCTGCCTGCTTAAATTTACATACAAGATTAAATGATTTTTTGTCTTGTTATTATACCCCCTGGGTTCCTGCAGTACAGGTTGCTTTATGCATAAATCATTTATAGCTGACACATTGCCTATCATTTTCTCCAGAAACCGGGTAGTTTCCCGGTGCAGTAAATTCACTATAATTTATAGCAGAAAACACCTTGGAGTTGAGGATCTAACAGTCCTCACTTGTGGTTCTGAGCTGCCAGGGACTGCTGTGCTGCTGCCCACTACCACACAGTCCTGTGCTTCCCCCAGCAGCACCTAGATACTGGATGTGGGAAAAATTTGGCAGGGAGCTAGAAAGACCCCAACAACTTGTTTGCAAGGTGATGTGGAAGCAGCCAGTCTGAAAGATGCTTACTTTTGCTTTCATTCTGTCCCTTCATTCTAATATGGGCCTGAAGAGACTTAGTCATCCCACAAGCAGTTAACCTTTCCTATTTGTTGCAGTTTAACCCATTATTAAAAAAAAAAAAAAAAAAAAAAAGGAAAGTTTCCTGTGTGACATGGAAGAAGTTTTTCTGAGGAGATTAATAACTTTCTCAGTCACATATGGTCAAGCCCTGTTTGTTTCCAGCCATATTTCAGAATGCCCTGGGGCTTTTTTTTGGTGGTAGCTTGTCAAGAAAGCCACGTGTTACCCTGATTTATCTGAGAGCCATTCATGCCAAGCCTGGAGCTGCTCAGCCAAGCTTTGCTTGTATCATTTGTCCAGTGAAATGATAAGCTGAAAGTTCTTGCCTTGTATTACCGGGTAAAACGTGTGTGTGGCTGCATGAGCCTTTGTCCTCCTCTGCAGCACATGAAGCTGAGGCAGGGTGTATATGTAGCTCTTGCTACTTTGAAAATTGTCCATACAAAAACCAGTCACTCCTCTTGATGGAGGGAAGGAGTAATTATACTCCATCATATGCAAGGGCAAAAAGGGGCTACTGTGGTCTAGGGTATGAATTTGCGGCTCATCCACTGCTTTAAAGATAAATGTCCTTTCGTGGGTCTGTAACCCTCTGTGGTGAAAACCTGATCTCCTTTGCACAGCGCAGCTGAGCTGTGTTGGGTGCAAGTCTGTGTGCTAGGGCCAGTCCTAAGGAGCAGCTACTGCAGGGTAAAAACCTTCCCCAGCTTCCCTCCTATCAGCATTTTCATCTGTCTTACCGGAGGACAGGCAATGAATAGAAACATTAAAAACACCTTGTCTCCCCTCTGTGCAGCCCCGGTGGATGCTTGCTCAATCCATTTTCCATCAGACACCCTCAGACCAGCACAGGGTGGAAGGGCCAGAGGATGTCCCATGGGCTGTCCCAGCACAGCAGGGACTTGTTTAGTCTAACAAGGGGGTGGTTGAAAAGAGATAGGATCACTCTTTATAAATACATCAGGAGCAAAGAACAGGGAATGTAAAGATTTAAAAAAAATTTTAGGGGGCTTTGGAGGTTTTCTTTTTAGGGTTGTTTTTTTTTTAATTTTAGTTTTAAGGCCATGTTGGCACAAGAACAAATGGTTACACACTGCTCACAAATAAATTTAGTCTGGAAATAAGAAGGAAGTCCTAATCAGAAGAGCAGGGAGGTCCTGGAATGACTTTCTAATTGGAGCAGCAGCAGCCAAAACCAAGGTACTGTTGAGATGGTGGTGGATAGGTTTTTGTGTTATTCTTGTGCAGGGAAGGCAATGGCTCGGAAGTGTGGGGAGTCCCTTCCCATCTTGCTTGCCCTGCAATGTCCCTTAGTGCCTCCTTAAGCTCCCCAGAGAGGGATTCTCCTCAATCATTTTTGTGAAAGTCTAGAGGCATCAGCCTCTTCACTCAGGGGCAGAGCACTGATCAAGGAAGGCCCATCCTCTTCCTCATTCTTCCTGAGCTGAGATCAACCCAAATTAAATAGGAGACAGGAGGCTCAGAGAAGCTGGCAAGATCTGGGTTTTAAGAAATTGTTTTTCAGAGAAACTTTTGAGATTCTGACTATCGCCGCTCACTGTCCCCATTGTCAACAACCTGAATTTTCATCACTTATTTATTTCAAAATTAAAATTATTTACTCTTAGAAACACAGGCCCGGGTTTGAAATTCCTACAGGCTCCTGCTGAAAAAGGCTGCATCTATAAGTCATTTTTGAAGGTTTTTTTCATTAGCAGGGATCTTCTTCACATGCAGAAATAATATTAGGAAAATAGACTTATTTTTAAAGATGACTGATGTGTTTTGATGAGTTTTTCAGCAAATGCACTCAGCAGACATAGCAAAATGCCTCAGTGTAGGTAGACGTAAATGCAGAACAAAAACCAGTCATTTCTCACAATGGCTTGTTTTCTTCTGGGAAATTGTAGGCAACATCTCTTCTTGGCTAACTACACTTGTCAGCATTTGGTAAAATCTTTTAAAACCTGGCAAGACTGTTTCTGAAATCCCAAGGAAGGAGAGAGTCCAGTGCCAGGGAGGCCCTCAGTGCTACCACCACTGACAAATCACTGGAGACCTTGTTGCCTCAGCCTCCTGTGCAGCTCTGGTGTTTGACTTGGCAGTTCTTGATGTTCCTAGTGTGATTCAAGTGTTTACCATCATGTCCACCGCATGCAAACCCTTCAAAATGTCAAACATCACAGATTAAAATAAAATAAAATACGGTGAACACAGGATATGTGACTCCCAAGGCAGCCGTGACAAAAATGCATCCTCAATCACACACACTTTTGCTGCTTCAAAGGAAGTGCCGTGCAATGAAAGGCTGACTCTTCATCAGGGCTTTTCAGATCAGGCATTTTTCTCAGGTCTGTTCCTGGAACATGTTAAGAGAAAACTTTCTCCCCTCACCCATTTGGAAAATGTCTTGCATTTGACTCACATCAGCGCATACTCTCCAGTCCTCTCTAGGGCCCTGCAATAAATGTCACAAGGAAAAGGATAAGGAGGGAGAGGCTTTCACTAGAGCTGTTTCAGATGCTAGTTTAATTTTTAGTTGTTTACTGTAGCTTATATAAATTAAACTCTGAACATCCTTGTCCTCCTCTGTTTCTTTCAACAGATTTCATTCCAAAACCTTTTCAGGTATGCAGACATAAATCTGGAGAAATTCCCCTGGGTTGTCCAAACTGCCGCAGACTTGTACTTCTAAATAAGATCACTGTACTGCTGATGTGGTTACAAGGTTGGCATGAGCTTAGACTTTATTTTTTCCTTCCAATGTTGCAAAACTGTGGTCTCAACACAGTTTATACTGGACAATTTCCATCCTCCAAGAATCCGGCAAGTAAAGCACGTTTGTGAAGATCTTGATTCTGTGATTTCCAGAAAATAAGGGCTGTAGCTCTAGGCTGCCAATCTGCTCTTTGGCAGTGCCACAGAGGCTGACTCCAGCAGGGCTGGCCCCCAGACCATTTATTTGGAAAACACTCACCTAATGGGACAAATTTCAGATGTGCCTACCCTACTTGGGAGACATTATTCAAGCACATGTAAATTGCCACCTTACAAATCTTTTCTAGATCTTTATTTCGGGTTCCTATTGCTGAAAATTATCCCCTTTGGAAGGATATATTTATGTTTTGATGGTGCATATATCATAGGATATATCCAGGATATCTGTACAACTTGGTAGCTGAATTATTGAGCCATGGAGCTCTCTTTCTCAGCCCATGCTGTCACTGAACCTGACACCAAAATCCTGACACAGAGACAAAAACACAGTGAGGTTGATGGTGCCTTAGTGCCAGCATGCGTTTCACTGGCACTCACAACTTGCTCATGGGCTTTTGAACTCCTCTGTCATCCAGGTAAATTCAAGGAAATGCCACTGGTTTTGGCTTTGCAGATCACTCCTTCAGCTCTCTCTGATTTCTGATGTGTGGCTCATTGCCTTGCTTCTTCAAGCCCCCAAACCAACTAGAGTCACATTGGAAAAGACTTTCCAGTAGCTAGTTTCCTGCCCTGATCTCTCCCCTCTTCTTCATCCCTATGTAGGATAGGAGCAGGCGGAGACTGTTGTGGGTACAGACCCAGACTTTTGATTCATCAAAGAAGCACCTATTGTTGGTAGAAGGATATTCCCTCAGTAAGCTTCATTAGTGAGAAATTAAAAGAAGAGTTCAGCATGGTGCAATATCATCTCTATACAGGTCCAGAGACATAGTCCTAGAGCAGAGCATTTGAAATCCTGTTAAAAAACCCCACTCTCCACAGCAGAGATCCTGAAAAATCTATTCTCTTTGTAAAAATTTAGCATGCCTTGCTGACAGGTCCTCAACACATGTATGAGCTGGGAGAGAACATGTTCACCACCACTCCTGGCAAAGTCAGGAGAGTGCAGTCTTGCAGCACATACTGTTGTGTCCTCTAGGACTCCAGCACTGGATGGAAAGTGTGGCAGCAGAGGGAAACAAGCACCAGATCAAGCTGTGCATACACAGTCTTTCTGCAGAGTGACCACGAGTAGAGAATGCTTGCTGGATGATGCTCTTAAGATGGGGTTTTTACCCTGCACCATCATGTCACTCTTCTTTATATTCTTGTCCATATTCTGTGACCTGTGTACTCCAGAAAGGCAGCACATGGCAGAAGAACAGTCTTCTGCTACAGTTAGGGGTAGCTTCATTCTCAGTGCTACTTGGAAATGTATGTTTCATTGGTAATTGCAATTTTAGGTTAAGGACAGGGTCAGTGACATAATGCAGAGTATCCCACTTGCTGGTGCTAAGCACCTTTGTGCTTCACTGTCAGAGAGGAGTATCTCACTCTAATGGAAATTCCAGTGGGTTTTGGGGTTTTTCAGTTCACAGTGCTGCTTGCTGAGTACTTTTCTGTCATGATAGAAAGGATTTTAACTAGGAGTTGTGTGCTTGGTCACTAGCAGAAACTAGTTGAGGGAATCTGATGGTATCTATTGGAATTTCTAGTCCAGTAAATAGGGGAAATATTAATCATTTCCTTTTTAAACACCAACAGTATGTTTTGTGTTCTGCTGTACAGAATCCAAAGTACAGACAGTGCTTGTACTGAAGAACTTGCATGTCCAAACAAGGGCCAGCCAGATTGCAGTGAGTAACCCAGACTTACAAAAGCTTTTCTACCGGTATACATTAAATGATTATGTGTGAATTGTCAGACTTTATAGCTAACTGATTGTAAAAGGAACTTGCTAACATGCTGCTATGACAAATACTACTGTTTTATTTGCAATCGTTCACCAGATCTACAGAACTATTCATCTCCTTCATACATTGCTGCTATTTTGTTCAAAAACTTAAAAACCAACCACTGTCTCTTCAAAAAAACAATGTTAAACCTTTGATGAGGTCATTAGTATTGCCCTGCTGTGCACATCCCCTTATTGTCATACCTTTCTACTTTTTATTTAGTCTAGTTTTTTTCTTATTTAGTTTTACAAAGTGTATGGAGAATTTCTGCTCATTGTAGACTGAATTCTAGGAAAAAGGAAAGGATGAGATAATCTGCTGGGTTTTAGATATGGCAACAAGTCTGAGGCATTGATATGCAGCTAGACCTCTTGCCCATTCAATTTTCTTTCTGCACAGTTGAATGTCAATTATTCAGTTGAACATGCCTTTCCATGCTACCCAGTTTATATGCCCTTGGGATGAAAATGATAGCTCATGAATAAGGTAATGTGTCAAACTAGCTTGGCAAAATCAGGCAGTTGGGCACTTTTTAAAGGCATTCTAACTTTTTCTCCGTGGTTAGATCAGGGATCTAATACACATCTGTTCCCCTGACCCAGCAGCCCACATCAATCACCAAGCTCTCAACCAGTTTCCTGTGTGCAACACCAGGCAGAAGGCAGAATGACCACACAAGGCAGTCTGCTTCAGGGTAAGCTCAGGGAATTAATATTTCCTACAAAGACACCTTTTTTCCCCCTCCTTTGGGGAGTTCTATTGTATTAGTTCTTTCCTGAGAAACCTGTCAAGAGCAGAGTACGAAGTCCAGGCACAGGAAGGGAACTTGATGACCAAGAAATACACATTGAAAAAGGGCATGTTTTATTCAGATAGCAATGGGTTAGCGGGCATGTCATGAGACAGCAGAGTTAGTACCTTATCCTATGCTATCAAATAACCTATCTCACTTGCTGACCTTCAGACCTGGTTTGGATTAAAAAATTCCCTCTGAAATCCATAACAGTTTGTAGCTTTCCACATTGTATTAATTAAAAATCATGAAGTAATGGCCCCTCAAAAGGAAAACTACTCATTCACAATGAACAGTTGGCAAGTTTGCTAATGGATCAAGAATCAGGAGAAAATGCAGATGTGTATTCCTGTTGAGAAAGATTTTCTTTAATATGGTTGGAGACTACACAGGATAATGATGGAATTGATACTGGTAGTGCCCAAAAGGTTGAAAAACATAGGGAGCAATGGTTAGTAGAACAGAGGAGGAAAAACAAGAAGACATGTATTTTTCGTTAATTTTACGTTCAATGTGGGAATTTTTTTGTTTCTCCTTTTTACAGTAAGACCAACTATTTGATAAGAACTCTAAGGGTATTTAGAATACTGTGAAGCAGGGCAAACATCTCCTTGAAAGACCTGTCAGTCAAGACCTTCTGAAAAACTAATAAATCCATTCCCTTTTTAAGTTTGGACACAGTGTATTAGATTTTGAAATGTATTTTGGCTTGTGAAGAGTTTGAATGCAAAGAAGGTTTTCAAAGATGCCTAGAGAGATCCAGATCTATTTCTAACTCATTTAAAAGAAGTCAGCATCTCAACTGCTTGCTAACATTCTGGTAATGTACCTTTGCTTGTAGAGTTGTTCACAAAGGCATAAAAGCATGTAAATGGCTTTTTGAACAACTGCTGGTAAGGCAAGGTCAAGAGAGATTAAGTGAACTGTGTCAAGCCACAGGAATTCAACCAGGCACAGCTGAAGGTCCAGCCAGGAGGATGCCAGGGACTGGGTGTGGATGCAGGACTTGAGGATGTGTTTGTAATTACTGAAGGACCTCAAGGTCTCTTTGTGAAGCCAGGACAGCCAGAGCAACATTGGGTGGTTTAAAAGGGCCGTAGAGAAGACACAGCTTCTGCTCCTTGGCATTCTTGGTACAATGAGAATGTGTGCTACACACTCCCAGCCTTTGTCTGCGAGTGAGGGGGCATATAGGAATACTGGGATCCTCTGCGGTTTCACTGCTGGAACCTGAGTGAAATCAGACAGCAGCTCTCACTGAGGAGAGGGATGATCTGATTTTTTAAAAATTTTTAACTAGAGGATTAGCTCTTTCCTTGGAAAAGACAAAAAAACCCTGATATTCAGCACATGTATATTGTGTATGCTCTGTGTGCTCATTCTGATGTTTGTTTGGAGTTCTTTGGAATTAATTCTGAAAGCTTTCTCTTTCACTGAAAAGATGGTCATATCTGTGTCCTGTATCTGTTTATCAGGTCTTCTGCTTAAAATCAAGACTTTACTTGCGAAACTGGAAAACAGGAGCATTGAGATTAAGTATTGCAGCTTTTTCTGCTAGCCTCAGCTGGGCAGCTTCTTTAGATGAACTGAACACCACTTACTTCAAAAAACACTTCTATTCCAACTCAGTGTTGGCTTCCCTGTCAAGTTAATTAATCTCCCAGGATTGGAGATTAAGCGAATTTGGAAAGTGAGCAGAATTTGGTTCTCAGAGAGTTGCATACATTTGCCATTTGTGGTTAGGAATAGAACCCAGAGAATGTTTATTCCATGGTAGGAAAAACAGTTTTTACTTTCCTTAAACACAGCTAGCTGGTTTATGACTCCTGGCAGGAGTACAGTAACTTTGAGCAACTAGTTTGTTTGTTCCAGCTAATTTATAGAGGGTGGTATTCATTTTCC
This sequence comes from Petroica traversi, assembly GCA_025920805.1. NCBI lineage: Eukaryota > Metazoa > Chordata > Aves > Passeriformes > Petroicidae > Petroica > Petroica traversi. The sequence continues at coordinate 12,382,837 of JAHLSL010000044.1, read as the reverse complement.
TTTTCCCTTAAAGAGGTTCTGTCCTGCAATTTAGGCCTGCCTAGACCTGATAGAAATCAGGCATACAGTGTTCTCCAGAATCCAAATAGCCAGACAAGGGTGTGCTAAATCTGTCATGCCTCCAACAAGATATTAAATGCCACAGCTACTGCTGTGTCCTGTAATTCTCCCAGTGCAAGAGGCCCTTTTTCAGAAAACAAGAGTGGAAGGGTGTGGAGTTAATTAGCAGTCTCATTCCAGGGAATGGGCTAATGTCATTAAAGCAAGCTCAGTGTAAAGTAAGGCAATGGCCATCCATGTGTCTTGAGAAAGCAAGGAGAAGAACGGTGAAAGAACCCCATATTAAAACGAACATTTAAGTCTGAAACCAAAACTCTCGAAAACGTCTACGGGGATGTGCTCCCGGTTTTGATTTACACCATGAATCCACCATGTGCGTTATTAAAGAATTTCCATTTGACTCATCTGAAGCTTGGATGCATGGAGAGCAGGTGGTGTAAATTTGGGAAAGCTCCCATGGGCTGCCAGAGCTTCCCAGCTCAGCTGGACAGAGGTGAAAGTGGAAGCAGTTGGGGCCCAGAAGGCTTTGCAGAGCTTTCCTTTCCATCCCGCCCACTTCTGCTCCAGCAGTTGATTCCAAACAATGCTGGAGCCAGTTGCCAGCTCCTTTCCCTCCTTACTCCAGGTAACTCAGGGTTAAGAGGCCAGTTAGGAGGCCCTTCACAGGAATACTCTGAAGGCCTATGTATGGATTAGCATCTCAGAGATAGCTGGGAGGCCTTACTGCATCTAGTAAGTGAGCGCATAAAAATCCTCCCAGCAAAGTCTGTTAGTTCTCCAGTCTGTAGGGCAGTGTGAGCAGAAGGGTCTGAAAAGAGGCAGCCTTATTCATCAAGTGAGAAATGCCAGGGAGAAGCTTAGTGGTGGCTCAGACCCAGAGTACTGAGGTACTAAAACCAAGCAGTATCAGGTGATGTTTAAGATGAACAAGCCAGTGCACTGTTTTATCTAGCCTTTCTTTTATTTGGGTAGGCAATGTTTTGCACTGCTCTGGAATGCTGGTATGGAACTTGGGGACTGGCTGTGGCAAGGCAGAGTTCACTCCCAGTGCACAGTGATGGGAAATAAACAAAGAGTATTAGAATAAAATCAGGGTAAATGCGATTTATAGAATTCTTAAATTCCATTTATTCCCTCTTGTGAAAGTAATCCATCCTTGTGTGCCTAAACCAGTCTTATAATGGATGCTATCTCATACTGGCACTTTGAGTAACCATATATTTCTGATGTGTGAGTTATTAAATTTAAGCCTGCCTGAGTCTTGCAATAAAGCTTTGCTGAGTGTTGGGTCAAAGATCCCAAAGCCAAGCAGAAGAGCTACCCATAGAAAAGGCCCTTGCATAAATTCTTATCCTTGTTTTGCACTCTTCCATGATTTACACATTAAAACTAGATTGTTGCATACTCACTTGCTTAGTATAATCATACAGAAGTGCAGTTTTCAATGCCAGTATATATATTTTAAAACTTAGATTGGAAATTTATTTCAGCACTTTAGTTAGCAGACAGAAAATCCATAAAGAGGACTAAAGATCTTTATAAGGTTTGATGAAGCTACGCAGAAAGCCACAAAGGAAGAAACATTGCACAACGGTAAGTACGAGTAGAGGAAAGGGGAAGTCTCCTAGAAGAGCTTTTTCTCTGAGGAATTTTCTTTGGCTCCTCTTGTAAGACCTGGGATTAGTTGAACTCCTTGTCAGGCTTCTGGACCAATTTATTTTCCTGAGCATTTAGGGAGAGGCCACTTTGAAGGCTATGGAGATAATTGCAGGATGAAAGGAACTGCTAGTTTGAAGGAGCACGTTTGATGAGTGTGTCTTTTTATTGAGGATTTATTTTGTCCTCTGATAGTGTGTGTGTTTTAAGTGCAGTACAAAGTACCCATGGCAATGGAGAGGCATTTAGAACAATTACATTTTAATTAATTAATATAATGAATGACTGATAGGAAGATCAAATCATTATCATTATCTTTTAGTGATAAATGAAGGGTGGAGGGGAAGTAAAGAAGAAGGGCCGGTGTAGCTGGCTCCAGCCTAACACATGTTTATTTAAGTGACTCTATACAAACATAACCCTGTGTGTCAGTTACATCAGCATCATGTCAGTCGGCACTTCTGGTTACAGACTATTCCAGAGTCATTCATCATTCAGTGCTATAAAAGCTTTCTACCCTCAGCTCACCAACCGATCAAACCAACTAGAAAACAGAGCAGGAAAGAAGCACTAACAATTGTCCTTACTTTCCTTTTAACTTTTGCTGCAACAATTCAGTACATCCTGTGTGGTGGGATAGTGGAGAGGTTTTGCTGAACTAAATAGAACCTCCTTCACCAGGTCATTAAAAGCAGGAAAGGAAATGGAAAGAGAGAGAAAGGAGGAAAAAAAAATGAGAGAGCAGAAAGTTAACCCTTGGTTTACCAGTTTCTCTTTCACAAACAAGGTTTACAAATTGCCTTTATCTATATCTCTCACACCCATGAACATGGCTACTAATTATTTTGTGCCAGCTGTAAAGGCAGTGCAGGGTCTCAATACAGTGGGCAAGCTCTGATGTAAGTCAGCATGGCCAGTAACATCTGGGTTGCCCTTAAATTCAGCATAAACCTCCCAAGGCTGGGCTTGCTGAGAGAGTGGAGAGTAACCAGTACTATTAGGGCTTGATGAGAGATCACCACATCTTCACACTTGCTACCCTCCAAGCCATTCCCTTGTGCTCTGTGTTCCACTGACACTTTCTCCAGGTAAATAACTTGAATCCCAGATGCCTGTGAATAGCATGACCAGGAAGAGCAGCATGCCGAGGACAACAAGGGTTTAGAAAATGGCAATTCCAAGGTGAAAAAATAATGGTGAAAAAGTCTTTCCAATCTTGAGTGGTTCCCCCTCTAATTTGATAACTAACTCCTGCTACTTTCTTCCCATTTGTGCTGATATATGGGTTGATCCTCCAAACCTTCACGCTCACAAATGATCCCATTAAGATAAATGAGACCTCTCTCATGTGACTGAGAGTGGGCAGGTAGCTGAATAAAATGATCAGCAAAATCAATCAGTTCTCCCTTGTCTACCTAGTAAAAGTCCCTCTGTTATAAGAGCGCTAGCATGCAAAAAAATGGGAGTATTATTGGGTAATAATTTGTAAAATGGCTGTATCCAGTTGCTTTTTGACTGTTTAACTATGGCATTTTTCTGTCTGTGCTCTGCCTGATTCAAATCCTCCCCTCATGTTTATTATTAGTTAACTATTTCTTAATGGACCCCTTCATTTATGAATAAAACTCAACAGCAATTACAGCCCCAGTGGAGACCAGTACACTACCCATCTGCTTTGTCACTCGCTCTCAGCATTGGCATTCTGTGTCAGTCTCAGCCCCTCTCATTGTAACAAGCTAGGATCAATTTTCCAGTGGCAGCTTGAAAATAATAGTACAAAATGTATATTAATACAGAAATATATTGTGAAACTGTCCTTAAACAAACAAATGAGCCACTTTAAAATATTACTGCTATAAATGACCATGACAGTAGCACAGCACATATAATAAAAAATAACTACTGAAGAGAAGCTGCTGAATTACTATAGTAATAAACCAGATGTGATTATTATCATTTAACACAGTCATTGAATACCATGAATCCCTGAAGCCATTAAAATATTTATGATTAAACATTTGCTATTCTTTAGAACAGAACGTATAGTCGGGTACTAAAAAACTGTTAAGGTATTATTTTGGCTAATACATGCTCATGCCATGATAAAGGTCAGCCACCACTGTCAGCTTCCTGGAAAGAGCACCTAACAGCTTTCTTCCTTCTATTTTATTTTTCTGATAACAACTATAAGGTTAGATACCTCTGTGCACATTTTTGTGTTCAATAGAGACAAATAGAGGTACACTTACACTTTCCTACATGCATCTATATGAAGGAACAAACACAAATATCTGATTTCATTGAAGTGGATGCTTTCTGTCTTTAAGGAATTATAAAAAAAATACATATTTAATGCTTTTAGGAAAAATATATTTGAGCCACAGCAATAGGCATATGCAAACATGAAGTCTAATTACCTTCAGGAATTTTAGCATGCAGGCATCATATTACCCATTGAATACATTTTATCTTGTGGGCACTGGATTATTTTTTTTTCTCTGTTGGAAGTGCTTCCCTGCCTGTCTTTCCATAATCTGTAGCCGTCTGGTTGCCTACTGTTAAAGCGGCCTCAGCTGCTGTGACCTGCAGGTTGTAGGTGTCTCTCCTGGCGGGAGTGAGGATGGGTGGTGGTGGGCTCTGCACGTGCCTGGTCCTCTTGGGTTGTGCAACACTGGGCATAAGGGCAGGGAGAGGAAGGACCCTGCAGCCCTCCTAGCCCATGGTGGGAAATATTCCATGGACAAATGTGCATAGCTGCTGTGTGCAAGTGCCTTTTGCTGCCAGGTGACAGGTATTCTCCTGCAGCTCTGGCATTCTCTGTTCTTTAGACACAGGGCTCCTGTGCTGTCACTGTGCAGTTGCTCTTTGCTACACACAGAAGTCACAGATGTATTTTAAATTTTTAATATGCACCTCAAATGATGAACAAGATGTGTCCTCACATAAATGCCTCCTAGACTCTAGCAGGTAAGAGACTTCCTTCCCTCATACTCCTTTTTTCCTACTATCACGGAAAAGCAGTTACTCTATCTGGACACTCATGAACAAAAGGAAGTCAAAACTAAACCTCGACTTGACCAGGGCAGTGCTATGGGAAATTCTGACTTGCTTTGCAGGATTTTACTGTCCTGGCTTGGAAGTCTGCAAGCCCTGTAATGGTCAGGGCAGCCAATAGGAGCTGCAAGTGTGCATGGGAAAGGATGAGGAGCTTTAAAACTATGCCAAGTACAGAGAAAAGTGGAATTACATCCTGAGGTGCTTGCATCAAGCAAAGGTGAGTCTTCTTCGACAAGCAAGTCTGCTCTGGGAAATGTCCATCTCTCCTTGCTGCCTCAAGGAGAAGTCAAGATGAGTGTAATTGTGTTGCCCAACAACGAGAAGGCTGATTTTAAGTAAGATGAAGCTCATCTTCAAGTGATATGTGGCACTCAAGTCTAAAGCCCTGCTTTGCATGTCATCTGTCTATGAAGGCACATATTCTCCACCCTTGTCCCATATGTTTTGCTTCCCTCCTGAGCAGCTCAGCACATGCCTCAGGACTGTGTGAGCAGCAGAAACTGAGCTGTGCTCTGACTAAAACCCTTGGGTGATCTATGTCCAGTCAGTATTTGCAGAGGAAATGAACACACTGACAATTCTGGCATCCATTGCAAATTTTGGAAGAAAGAGGGATAACTGCTGCTGCTTTCTTGTAAATGAGAATATATGAGAAATGCATCATGCCCTGATTTTATGCAAAGGTCAGGTGGCAGAGCACTTACCCAGAGAGTTGAAGGTATATGTTCAGTTCTTTCATCTGCCTGCAAAGATCTAAACTTGCACCTTTTACAGTAATGGAGTAACCAACAAAGCACAGGCTGGCTGGTGTGTTAGTCCTCACCAAAGGTTACCCCCTGGATATTAATGTGGAAGTTTATCTAATTTCTTGATATGGCTGGTAAGGGCAGAGTAGAGAGGCATAACTGTGTGAAAGTAAATAGAGAGGCAGTACTGATGCATTTAGGCAAGACAGAAACTGTGAGAAGGTTTCCAGCATTGCACTCTTGGAGTCAAGCATCTCATTTTCACCAAAGATCCTCTTCAGAGCTTCCATGCTCTCTCCCTGGGAACCCATGTGGGGCAGGGTCTGGCTGTCTCCAGCACATACAGCCAAGGGTTGAATGCTGGATGACACTTAATGCTTTAAAGTTGTCTGACAGGAATTTTTGGAGATCCAGCACTCTTAAACCAGTCATTATGTGGGGGATAGTGGAAGCAGGCAGTGACTGTTAGTCATGAGTGTAGTTTATAAATTTGTCCCATGGATCTGATGGTTCCCCTGCTAACTCATGGCCAGCAGCCCTTCTTGAGAGCCATCCAGTTCCAAAAGCTGTTTTGCCATGTCTGTTGGACACAGTCCCTACACAACCTGTATACCTTTTCTTATTTTTTTTGTGGCACAACAAGATTCAGTGAAGTGATATTGAGGCATTCCACCAGTCTTGATGCCAGGACCCTCAGTACTAAGACAAAAATTAATTTCATTCTCCAGATGATCAAGAAGGACTCCAAAGATCACTTATGGTCTATGAAGATTACTATCTCAAAATTCTCCATCTAGACTTGGGTATTTTCTGTGTATTAGGTCTGTGGATATGTTACTTAAACCCGGTATACCTTCCCCATAAGTATTCTCACCAGACACTACCTGGCGTGAGAGGGAGCAGATTCATTGTAAAAAATTAGACAGCACTGCATCCAAAAATAATTAGTTTTAACCAAGGGCTATTCTGATTATTCGTCTTCCATTCTCAGCTATATGAAATAAAGATTGCTTTAGTTTACCTGTAAGGTAATTACTAGAGATTCAGGCTTTGTGTTCATTACTAACCAAGGTGGGGGGAGTCAGAATTTGCTTGGATGGTATCATTATACCCACAGATGTTTTCTCAGAGTTCAAAAATGTCAGTGTAGGGCCTCACTTGTGCTTCTGAGTTTCCCACTGTCTGGATTTACCAAAATCAAGTTTATGAGAGATTTTAGATGCATTCAAAATGGAAAATAAGGGTATTACAGCAGTTGATCCAGTACCCATCTGCTCAGAGCCAGAGATATGAATCCAAACTCCTCATTCTCCTTCTTCTGAAATCTGAGAAAGTCTGGAGTTACTTCATGCTTGCTTTGATAAATAAGAAACTGAAGAATCTGTTGGCCTGAGTGGAGGCTTCACAAATTAAGAGCAGCTTTTAATACAATGCAAGATTTCTGTAAGCTTTCCATTATTCTGATTTATTGGTTCTTCAGGCTGTATGGAAAGTGACCAGAACACATACTTGAAAAAGAAATTAAATTGCAAGCGCTTTCATTTTACTGATTATTGGACTTCTGCATTTGTGACTCATAAGGCATGATCCTGCTGTACTGTTGCTACAAACTCCATGTCCTGGATGAGTGCATTCTGGAAAAGGGCACCTGTCTTTTGATTTTTATAAAATCCTGGATTTTTTTTTTTTTTTTTAATGCTTCTGCCTGTTTCCAAAGGCATAGATTTGGGCAAAACTGTATGCAGGGAAGGAAAACATGAGAGAAATCAAGAGGAATGTCTAACTAATTTTGCGAGAAGGCATTTAGGTGGGACATGTCTGTAAGGTGAGCATCAGTGTAAACACTGTTCCCTGTGTTCTGTGGAGTGTCTGACTACAGCTTATTTTGAGTCAGTGACACAGCTGCTCCAGCTACATTCTCTGAGTTTAATAGAGATTCCTACTGTGCCAGAGCTCAGGAAAAAGAACAACTGGTTCTGACCATGCATTTGGAACCAAAATTCTATTTTCTCCTGGTACGGCTGTTGCAGGACAACAGTGACTCAGGCCACAGATTTGCAGGATAGCAATGAGAACCAGCCAGGGAAATATTATTAGTACAGTGTGCTGTCTGAAAACAAGAGTCCTGTTTAAATCCAAGTCACTGGATTTACTCCCTTCCCCTTCCCTTTGGTGTCTACGCATTGAATTTTTCATTTTAAAATATTTTACCATTCTCAATGGTTACATTTTTGTGGTATAGTATGTTTTAAAATATGATCAAGAAAATAAAATTAAATACATTATAGAGTTTTCTTTTTTTTTTTAAATTCCAAAAAGAAACAAAGCTAAAGTATAGAAATAATCCAAAGTGGGTTTTCTATTCTCTGTGTAGATAAATGGCAACTGGGATCACAGGCAATAAATTTTTGAACCAAAATGGTATGGGTATATTGGGGTAGATTTATCAGCATACATCATCAGCATAAATAGGGGTATGTTGATTATCATCACTTGAGTATCTCACGTAACTGAAATTTTATTCCATTTCTCTATATTTTTACTAGAGTTTCAGCAGCACAAAAAATTAGAAAAGCAATGAAGCAAAAGAATTAGTAGAGCCAGCCACTTACTACCCAGTGCTTTATTTTCTCCATATTTTTTTCAGAGTGTTTTGGGGAGTAATTTCAAACAGTCAAGTCAGAGTCCACAGAGAATTGATTTTTGTGACCTCACATATTGTAACAGAAAATTATAACAGGAAATACACCATTAAGTGATAAACAAGGAAACATGGATACAATTACTTTCAGAACACAATTTTATCCACTCTAGTTTTGAAAATGAAGAGATAGTACTGACTGGAACACCTCAATTCTGAATGCAAACTGTACAATCTATTATATTAAACAAAGTCAAAAGCAATGTTGAAGATCTTGAATCTATTCAAGGCATGCACCTCATTACAGACTTAGCAAATTAAAACACAAATAGGATTAGAAAAGAATAATGTAACAATCTCCCACTATGGTCCCTGGAGCATTAAGTCATAAATTGGGTTTGCATTAAATTGTGCCTGCAGTATTGAATTCAGGGAAAGAGCTATAGGCTGAAGATAAAGCCTGCTAGGCTAGCCAACTTTGTTTTTTTCAAACTGTTTTTTCACACAATAAATACACAATGAATTCATTGGCATCTAAAAAGGCATATTCAAAAACATGTATTTCATATCTCAATTAGAAAATGCAGATGTGGTGTGGCAACCCCTGGCTATACCAAAGCTAAAAGCTGCAGGCATTTGACATTGCCACTTTACCTGAATATGTCATTTAAATAGGAACATAATTTCATCAGAACTTTGCATCGGATCATCTACTGTGTTAAACTATGCAAGTTTTCAGGTTTGCACAAAGCTCCAGTGTGTTACAAGCTTCTATTAAGTGGAGAAAACAAGCTTGCCCAGAAGAATTGAGAGCAGCCGAGTTTCCATATTACAAATGTATTCTGTTGTTATGGGAACTAAAATGGTGAGCGATGTGAAAGGGATCCTGAGCTAACAAAGACCGGCTTGATGATATTATGAAGGGAGCTATACAAACTGCAAATATATCTGCAGGAAAAAAAATAGGGCTTCTTTTCTTAAGGAGATGCAGGCTTGTGAAAAGCATTGTCTCTAAAGAGAGTCAAGATCAACCTTTGTGTGACCCTAGACAAATTACTGAGTAATACTAGGAATTAATTTTGCTAATTTTCCCTTAATAAAGGCTTTATCCTTCAAAGGTGTATTATTACTGTCATCATCCTCCTAATTGTCATTTCGGGGATCGCTCATAGCAGCTGCTCTGGTTAAGGTGCTTGTCATTTCATGCTGCAAAGGAGCCTTCATATGATATTAGAAGTGGGTTTTGCATCTTCTCTTTTAGGGCTTCTCGTGGCTCCATTTGTCTCGAGCAGACTTTCACAATTTGGCAGTAAGAAAGCCATTCATGCTAGGGAAGTGTCTTTTCTTTGTTGATGCAACTTCTCTCAACTCTTGTCGCTGTGATCTCATCTGCCAGTTGCCTCCCCTAGTTTGCTCTGCACAGAACTGTACGAGCAGCATGCTAAAATAATAACACAGCCCATTAGGATTTTATATCTAGTCTCACTGCCAATGCCAAAAGAGCACACGCTATCCTGGAAACACTTGGATGTTGATCAAGTGGCTGGGAGTGATGTGAACTTTGTGCAGTGACTGGGAGATGCTGATACCAGGAATTGGTGCAGACTGATGGGACTACAGAGCCTGTATCTAACTAGTGGGATCCAGGGATATCCTCACATCCACATCTGAATTTGTATCAGGACACAACCAAAAGGCATTTTGGACCAAGAGCAGACCATTCTTGGTCTCTTGCAAACATTTCCAGGGCTGGGGAAGAGCTGCAGCTCATCCTGGCTGAGTGCCAGCTCCACATCTTGGACCTCCCACAAAGCACATTTCTTGTCATTTATGAGTTGCAGGGAGGCAGCAAGCAAAAAGGCTGAGCCTGGTCTCCTCAGCACAGACTGCAAGGACACTCAAGGTCAGACCAGTGTGAAGTCTGGTCCTGTCCAGCACAGGGATGCTCTGGCTCTCAGCTGCAGTGACACTCAGTTCTGAGGAAGAGGATCCTGAAAGATGGAACATCTTGGGATGCATAGCAGAACATCTAAACTGAGGCTGCTGGGATTTCTTCCCTCAGCCCAGGTCCCAAGGCAGGCACAGGGCTTGCCAGGGGGAATGTACCTGGAACTTGTGTGCCCACTGCTGCTGCACCATGCTCCAGCTAAGCTGCAGAGGGGTCACAGAGCACAATTTACTGGTGGTAATTAGATCCAGAGAAGTTTCACCCTCGGCTAAGGGTGGGAGGGGTCTTCTCCCTCTGCAGTTTGCTGGTGGAGGAATTTTTGGCTAAACAAGGCTTTCTCCTCCTCCTCCTAGCTGACAGCTCCCTTCTGGAGCAACCTTTTAACATTTTTCTTGATTTTCTTAAACAGCAAACATTAGACACATTAAGAACAGCAACAACAAAATCATTAAGCACTATAACATTCTCTGAGGAGCCAGACGTATCCTTTAATCAGGTTATGGAAAATTCATTCCTCTTCTAGCCATTTATCTTCTTTGTTTGTGCACATACAGAGTGACCCACTTCTGAGCATCAAAAATAACAACAAAGAAACAACCAAAGATTCTTCATTATTAATGGATTTATGTACCAGTTATTTTGCTTTATTGGAAACCAAATAATCAAGTTCATTCATTCCAATTAAACACAACACGCACTAATTGTCTATTATTTTTATCAGTGAACCCAGTTCCCTCACTTCAAAGTCACTGCTTGACCTCAGTGGGGAAGGGATCGGTATTGTGCTTCCTTCTGTAATGATTGATTGTTTGCATTAAGATGGAGAAGCACAGACTGAAATTAGGAGTTTTCTGTGCCTTCCTCCCTGTGTTAGCTTACACCTCCAGTCACACATATAGATGCAGGAGCTATAAACTCAACATTATCATTTTAGGAAATAACACTGTACTACATCAGGTCAAATTTGTCCCCAGATTTGAATGATTTATAACAAGTGTAAGGTATCTATTGTCATGTAATGAGTCATGCATGGCACAGATCTCTAATGAAAATTCTATGACTAAAAATAATAATCGGGATGCATGGGTTCATAATAAAAATGGCTTATTAAAAACAATAAGCCCGTGATCTCAGTGTTGACCTAAGATCACTGGATTAGACAGGTAGACTTGACAGAAATTAGTGACTGAAGAACTCCCTGTCACACAAGTCGTGTGATGATGTGATTCATATTTTGGCATCTTAATCAACACTCCTGAAAAGGCACAATGAGATGAAATAGTCTCATAATTTTATTGAGGTTTAGTTATTGTTCTTGACAAAACTATTAAAAATAAAGCTCACTCGATGAGAGAGGTACAGGGAGATAAAATGGCAGTAGGCATGACAAATAGTACTGTAGGAAGTTAGTCATACCAAGCGAAGCTGTTCATTAGCCAAGGCAAGGATACTTCTCATTTTAAAGAGACTATATTGTGTTTTAACTGTGCTCAAAATTGACATGGATTAGGAATTTCAATGCCATAATAGAAATAACAGAGAAATGAATGTATATATGTAAAATGTATGTAAAAAACTCCAACAACTTAACTTGCTTCTTTTGCCTGGAAAATACAATTTTTTTCATTCCACCTTAATTTTTTATTTGCTCTGTTAAAATAGTTTGTAAAGAGTTTTTAATCCAAAGTTGCTTTATCAACACAAAGGTGGCTAGATATGAAATATTGCTCAAAGACTGTTGAGAGGGCACCTTATGGTACTTAGAAAAACTGGAAGAAAAGGTCAGAGGAGAATGTCAGGGGAAGAAAAGTAATAGAAACAGGTTTCCAAAAACAGAGAAAAATAAATAGTAAATACTGGGAAACAGAAAATATCATCTTTATCATTCTACATGATATAACTCTGCTGAACAGCTGCAAGGAGGCTTTAATGCCATGTCAGTGACATTATCACTGCTTGTGATTTTCTTTTATGTTTTCTGACACATCCTCACAATTCCGTGCATTTCTAAAAACTTACCACAGAATATGGCAAGGAATTTTCCCATGGGAGCTGGATTGGCAGGAACCAAATCAGTCTCTTCCCTGCGGTAGAAATTTGTCATTTCAGGATCCAAAGATGTTTTGAGTGGGCACATTTTCTATTTTTATTCCCTGAGTTATTATGGGATCTGAATGCCAATAATAGATAAGCAGAACACAAACAGACTCAGCAAGTTCTGCCTTTTCTGCCCCCGGAGAGTCACTGCTCAAGCAATATCTCAGCACTGGGGTGACACTTCTCCCCGGAGGGGGACAAGAGACAAATCCCTTCTACTCCTCAAGCCCCCTGGCCTGCACCATGTGATGAATTTATGGTCTCCAATACAGTTAGGTGTGTATAATTCAATGTATTGCTGAAGACCAGTTACTGTACTTTATAGCTGACATTACCGGGGATATTTTTTTCTACAAAATAAAACAATATTTGTTTCTGAAAGGGAAATGTGCTGTCTGTAGCTATCAGCAGCCAACACTTGCTGCTGGCTAGAGCTAAAGGAGACAAAAAGAGGTGGAATTCACTTCAGCAATATTGGGAAGAATAATTTATCATTCACAGTGCGTTTTCAGGATCACAGGGCCCATTTGAAAGTCACTATAGGATGACTGCTTTATGGTATGATATTAAACAGCTGCATTAAAAGCAGGGATTACAGAAGATATCCTGGCTCGTTGTGTTCTGCAAGAGATTCTGGAGTCTTATACCACACGTGTCTAGGGATCCAAGGAGGGGGCGTGGGGTGGGAGGGGCCCATTGCTTTGAGGGTCTTTACCTATTTTTCATCAGGATCTGATTCTGTAATTACTCATCATTTTACAGAAATTCATCAGTCTGCTCAAATAGTATGTCCGTGAGGTTAAAAAGTCAATATGATCTGGGAGATTGGAGATTTTCTTTGCTTTTGGCCCTATTTCAGGGCTTGGAAAGCATTCATGTGTCTTATGTGGCTTCCTTCCTGGAAGACAGAGTTCTTCGAGGAACTAAAGGCAAAAATGGCCTTCAGAAGAGTACTTGGTGTGAATCCAGAGCTGCAGGTTCTCAGAAGAACAACAAACCAACACTAGCATTTTCTGCCCCAAGAGGACTCCACTGGATGTTTATGGAGCTACTGGGAGGATTTACTTTTCCCAGGGGGATTACAGATAAGCTTCTCCTGACCTACAAATCCCTTGCGTAGAATATCTATATTTAACTGGTTCACAGGATACTGGGCTTGAGATTTTTTGGTGATAGTTTGTTGGTTTTTCTTTATAGAGTGTATTGTAACCATATAGTGGACCAGTTAGCATTGCATTTCAGGTCATATTAGCTTTTGTAAAGTAAATCATATACACTACTGACCCATCATGCAAACTCTTTCTATTTCCTTATTTCTTTGGTGTTGCTTTTAAGCTAAAGGACACCTGGGATGCAGGAATACATCTGTGGAGAAACAGCAATTCTTTTCTACCTCCAGGAGTCAGGGTGCAAGAAATTACTCTCTTTCATGGTTTACATTTTTGCTAGGAATTAAATGGTACAGAGGAGTTTAAGGAAAGCTGTCAGTAAGCAGGCAGAAATGTCCAAAGGCTTCCCTGGTGGAAAGCTGTGATAAATACTACAACTTTTACAGCAACATTTACAAGACATGTAAATGATCAGCAAATGGGCAAGATGCTTGGAAAGATGCAGAGACCTTATACAAGCTTTGCATGAAATGGAAAGCATGTACTATTTGCATTTTGCATCAATATGGTGCAACTACTTGGCCTTTCCACCACGGTGAGCCCGGACCAGACCTGTCAAAGGTGAATGTGTCTCCAGGTCACAGACCTGCAGTCCCGTGGCAAAAAACAGCAACTGGGAGGGCTCAGACAAGGCCTTTGAGTCAGAGTCAGAATGTCCAGAGCACAGGGTTCCCAAATCAAGTGAGGTATGGGATCTGCCACCTCTGGAGCACCACGTGACACAGCAGGGACATGGATGGTATTTACTGGGTCACTGTGCTGAGCTTGTGTCCAGTATCCCAAGCAGATCCATGTGTCTACATGGGAAGAAGGCAGTGTGGTTTAGGAAAAACCTGCTTTTCAGAGAAAGCCTCAGTGCTTGGGCCGTCCATCAGCCGCTCCATGAGCTCCTGTATCTCTTGCTGCTCACAACTCGTTTCTCCCAGGCATTAGATGTAATGAAGACAGGATGGTCTACAACTTTTTGACAGTTCAATTTATTTCTACTATTTTCACATAAACCCAAGCAACAAGCAGCAGTTGCTTCCTCTGCAGCTTGATAAATGTCAGTATTAATTAAAATTGTTTGGAGTAGGGTCGGGTTTTTTTTCCTCTCTCTGCACCAGGCTGGCAGGGAGGAGAAGCCTGACAGGCAGATGCAGCTGCTGAGCTGTTGACTGGAAATGCTGTCACAGGGAATGAGGCAAAGGAGAAGTAGCTGGTCTCTGACAAAGTGAATTGGAACTAGAGGAAGCTTTTTGTCACCTGCACCGTGCTGCCACTCAGCACAATGTGGGGGAGTATGTCTGGATATGGGTCTTGAACTTAATCCTTTGCTCCCCTGGCTGGGAAGTCTGCAAAGGCAGCTGTTCAGCCCATATGGATGGGATAGTGCTCCCCCAGCACTGCTATCTAATGATGCTTTCCTGACTGACACTCAGAGAGAGCCCTTGATTCAAGAGGGAAGGTCAACACAAGAAAATATTTTTTTTAGAATACACGGAGAAAAAACAGGGGACACCCCCCTCCCTAAACCTCCCTGTGCCACTGTGCATTTATACGCACTCCTTCTGACACCCCTCCAAGATGTTCATGCACATCTTCTGTCAGCCTTGAGGACACTCAAGCAGCAACCGAATTTGTGCTTCAGTGGTCGTGGATGTGCTTGTTTCCAGCTGTGGCAGGTCTGAATGCAGTCAGGGCACTGCTCTGATGGTTGCAGTCCTGCACCCTCATTTCTCTTACCACTATGAGCTCAGGGGAGGCCATTAAGGTCTGCAACAGCTGATTTTCATACAAGATTATGAAATCATTTTTCTTTTTTCTACCCAAACATTACTATCAACAGAGGAAAAGACATTTCAATAAACCCATGGGCATTAAGCGCACGCGTTCTCCTGACTTTGACAGCAATGTACACTCCACCATCACTCAAACACGTCTCAACAACCTTCCCAGGTGTTATCCTTCGAAGGGGAGAAAACGGCTTGTCTTACAAAGCAGGATCAGTCCCTCTTTTACAAAATGTTGCCAAGAAAAAAAGTGAATGGTTTGCCATGCACTCTTCCTACTATCTCTGATAAACTGGAGCAGAGAGAATAGGGAAGACAATGACTGCTCCAGATCAAAGGATAGATCACAATGAATAAAGAACTGAAAAGGTTTTGGAAGTGCAGAGTGAGGTTTTTATGAAGCCATGGTTTCTGTTAGACACACATAGGGAGCTAGGCTTGATTTGCAGAAACACAGCGTAAAAAGGAAATGTACTTCCTTTTGGCATCTGTAAAAATCTCATTTACAAACAGAGGTGTGGAAACGCAATAAAATGAACATCACTGCTGTAAATGACAACTCAGTTTCATTACTGTATTGGGCTTTTTTCTGCTTCTTTTTCAGATTATTAGTACCACAGGCTGCTTCTTCTAAATACAGATTCTTCTAAATGCAGATACTGCTTGATTCAAGACTTGGTTCCCTTGCTCTTGTTTGAATTTACTGTAATCATTTGAAAAATGCATTTGTTTGTATTGAGAACTATATTTTTTTTTCAGTGCTGGTCTGTAAAAAGTATATTTTACCTTGCAAGATACTGACTTCTAAAAACCTCATTTCTAAGAAGATATCTGTCACCCCAAGTGTAGTAGTCAAAAGAACCCCTTAAGCAGAAGTGTCTTTTACCAGCATAAAAAATAATAAAGACTCTTCCATCTGTTTTCTTGGTCTAATCTTACAATGGGTTGGGATTTCTGTCTATACACTCAAAAGAAATCTGGTTTCTGTAAATTTCTTTTTAATAAAAATGTGTTACCTATGATAAATATATATTGCCTGGGTCAAATGAATCTGATTGTGAAAACATATTGAGCAAAAGTATTGGTAGGATTTAATTTCATCTCTCAAAAAAAAAAAAAAATCCAACCAACCACCCACCAAAATCTGTAGCTATTGAATGCTGGTTTGAATTAAATTCTATTTGTTTTAATAAAAGTGTAGTGGCCTGAGTGTACATATATTTGTTTTAGTGGCAGTGCACTGGATCCAATAAAACTATATTGGCTTCACTGCTTATGTCTCCTTTTCAGAGAAAATGGATTGAAAGGAAAAATGAAACAGGCATGAATCAGCCAGTCCTGAGGTTTCTGCTGGATTCTGGCGTCCAAATAAACTGGTAAAAAACCCCAACTGTATTACTAAATATTGCTTTTAAATTGAAATATGTCTTAATGTCAAGGCTGCACATGAGGGATTTAATTGTGTCCGTACAGAGGAACAGTTTTCAAGACCAGACTTGGCTGTGGTGGGTCAGTGCATCTGCTGGTGGCTGCAGAAGCAGAAACCTGAGCTGGCTTTGGCTCCCTGTTCTCCCAGGTCTGCCAGGCAGTGAAGGCTCAGCTGATCACCACATATCTGGGATAACGTGGATCAAGTGTCAGCAGCCTCAGGCTCAGCGGTGCCTCTGTCCAAAAGTGCAGGATGTAGATGGTGTCTGCATTGGGTGCTGGCACTGCCACAGAGGCCCAGCTGCCACCACAGCTTTGAACAGGCTCTCTTAGGATCAGTCACTTCTGCCACCCGGACAGAGCACTGTGCTCTCCTGCTTTTGCGCCAGACCTCACAAGTGTCTGTGCTTCCTGCTCAGCAATGTTACCTGTTCATGTTTCTGCAGGTAGGAAAGCCATCAGCAGCCAAAGAGGGGCTGCTCTGCAGTGCATTCACAGTGGCTTTTCAGGGTGGCATGCAGTAGCTGCTGGAAAATGGGAGTAAGGATGTGCTCACCAGAGAGTCTTAAGTAAGTCAGCTGTGGTGGAACCACTTGTTTCACATTTGCGAACTACGCTGTGCCCAGTTTTTAATGAGACCTGAAGTGAGTAGCTCTGTGCAGCCAGTCAATGCCTGTGTTGACCACAGGAATGCCAATAATGATGCTCTTGCACGCCTTTGTTTGCCCTGTGTGTCATCGCCCCTAAAAATGTCACCGAGTGCCCTTTCTAAATTCTTAAATTGAATTTAAAAAGGAAAATATATTACTGTAATTTTCCAAGCTTCCCTAGTACCACCTTTACAGCCAGTTCAACCAGCAGAAAGAGCTCTACATTTCAACTCTGAGGTTAGAAAGGACGCTTCACTCTCAGCTCAGCAAGTACCATCTGGATATTTAC
Source organism: Petroica traversi (assembly GCA_025920805.1). NCBI lineage: Eukaryota > Metazoa > Chordata > Aves > Passeriformes > Petroicidae > Petroica > Petroica traversi. The sequence continues at coordinate 12,365,324 of JAHLSL010000044.1, read as the reverse complement.
TAAGGGGTGAAATGGATGCTGTTGGCTGGCCTGGCTTCTCACATAACTTAAATCACAGCTGACAACCCAACCTGAGTAATGCTTTGTTTGATGCCATGCTTCCTTTTAGGAGACTGGCATCAGGTTGTGTGAAAGCAAATCTGCATGGTATTCCTTCATGAGAAAACATGATCTGCACCAACTCATTTACAGTTTGTGCTGAAGTGGGTGCCCCTGGGACTGTGGGAGCCAGTCCAAGTGAGGAGAATTTGGCTGCAACAGTAATTTAGCTGTGGGAGAGGATATGGCTGCAGGCTTCTCCAGCTCTGGCTTCTCAGAAAACTGAATAAGAAATAATTCAAAGAAAACAAAACAGATGTTGCTGAAGCAATATACAGGTGAAAATCCAGCAGAGGAATGGGTTTGAGAGTGCTACACTGAGCATCACTGACAAAGTCCCCATGACTTTATATGCACTGCAATTGGTTCATTTGCTCCAGAACAAGCTAACTCCTGAAGCCAAGCTGGCCAAACCAGATTTGGGGTAGTGGTGAGGGTTCCACTGCCATGCACATGATGGTGGTGAAGGTGGGAGATCTCATGAAGCATCCAGAAACAGATTTGACAATGTAAGGGTAGATTAGTGGGTGACAGTACATAAACAGTCTGCAGACTTCATGGTGATGTTCTCTGAGATGCTCCCTTCACAGGGCCATGCAGAAATGCTGATAGCTGCGAGGAGCTGAGATTTAAGAATTTGGGGAATTCTTGAAGCAGTCTACCCAGGAAAGATGGGCTCTGCCAAAATCAAATAGGACCAAGTAGTTGGCCCTTACAGTGTAAAGAATTACAGGAGAGTTTTGAACTAGAAACTGTCATAAATCTGGGTGAAGAGGAGTACACAGACTGAGGTGACATCACCTCCAGGGGTGAAAACATAAATTCTATATCAGAAATAGATTGGATAAATTAAAGGATGGCAAATCCCACCAGGGTCATTAAATTCAATGGTTGAATTCCTTCTGGCTGCTGGAGGTGTAAGAGGGGGATTTATCAGAGATGCCAGATCTCACGGCAAACATGGGACTTCAATCTTTTTCTCAATGCATGATCCCTGCATCAGACAGAGTGATGGAGGTGATGAAGGAGAGATCTTTGAACCACATGCCCATTGCAAGATCATCTGCCTGGAGCCCACAGTCCCCACATTCCATCTGTGTCCCATCTTGCCTGCCACCCTGGCTCCCCTGTGGCCACCATGCAGTGCCAGCCCCACATCCCAGCCTTCTCTGGCCAATCCTCTGCCTCACACTGAGCCAGCACTGACAGCTTTTCTACCTGCCTGGGGATGTTGCAGCAGCCTGAGAAGCTTATGCAGGGATCTTCTGGTCTTTTTATCCTCTGGCCAGGTATGTGGGAGATGTCTTGTTTGAGTCCTAAATATGTTTCATTTAAACTATGATGATGATGTAATAAAGTGCTGTAATCTTTGCTAGGTCTGTCTTTATATTGCTGTAATTACCATAATAAGCTGTGTTAACTGACTCTCTTATAAGTAACAGCAGCAGAAAAATATCTCAGCATGTTTTCCTTTAATGAGCTACAACTTGTGTGTAATCTTCCCTACTCTTTTTTCAGTGTCCTTGTTTGTGATAGATGTATTTCCATTGTTTCCATCTCCTGATCCTAGTGTTGCTTCACCCCTGAGACAGAAATCTGTCCCTGGAACCCTCAGCCAGGCTTTGTCTGGGCTGTCCCAGTCTGGTGAGTGCAGTGGGGATGATGCTGAATGATGCCAGCGTGGGACACGAGAGAGTTCCCCTTACTCAATCCCTCTACCAGCAGTAAAACTTTTGGGGAGCCCCATAGAGCAATGCCACTTCCTTTGAAGGTATCAACCCCAGCTGAGCCAGGGGAAGGAATATTCCCTCCCTGTGGGCCCTGTCAGTGTATGGGTTACTCTGCCTGGATGCTGCGGATGCTGCAGGGAATGCGTTACCATCACCCTCATCTCGTGTCCTTTTAAGGACACTGGGGGAAAGTGATGACAAAAGGAATTGATACCCAAATTCTAAGGCAGAAGTTCAGTGCCAGGGCTGGTAACTGATACAAGTGGCTACAGATGAGCTGTGAAGCGGAAAGGGTTTTGAGTATGTGGCAGAGGGATTTGAGGGACAGCTGCAAGAGCTTTCTCCATCATTGCTGCTGGCAGAAAGCACTACCGTGGCCAGGCAGTGTCTCTGCTGCAGCCATCCGTTCACAGCACTGCTGCCCAGCTCCATCAGCCCGGTCTCGGGGAGCCCCTCTGCCCCTCAGCCCCAAACACTGCTGTGGGAGAGCAGCACTCAGGCATGGACCACGGCCCAAAACCCCTCAGTCAATTGCGCTGCCGTAGCATCACATCAGAAAACTCACAGTTTGACTGCTTATGGCAGATGGACGAACACTTGTCTGTTATCTGGTGCTGAGCGAGGGGAGATTTATTTCCAGAGCTTGTGCCTCTCATTTCTCCCAGCTGAAGCTGCAAGGCAGGGTGTGCATCTGTGATACTTCTTTTTTCAGGTGCAGCTATGTTGCAGTGAGGTCTGCTGCCGAAAGCAATGGGATTTTTGGCATGTTTGTATGGGGAATGCAGGAAGGAGAGTGAAAGGCATCTCTGCTTTCCACAGCACTGTAAGCTGCTTGAATTCATATAAGCATGATTTGAATTTCCAAATCTCAGCCATTCCCTGTGTGCACTGACAGCTGGTTGACCAGCAAAGGACTGCAGGGCCCCATAAAGCAGGGGGGGGAAACACAGGAAATCTGCATTAATGTGCACTCCAAAAATAAAGGAAATGTGAATTGCCACCTTGGATCTGGCCAGGGGTCCACTCAGCCCTGTCTCCAGTCCTGGCTGTCTGCAACACTGACTGTTTGTTTCAGGGCAATGGAAGGAGACCCCCCAGGAGACAGCTAGACTGATCTCTTGAGCAAGGCTGACTTAAAACCTGAAAATAATGCTTGGGCTGCAAAACTGCACTTGCTATAAAAACAGCATTGTTTGCTTTCTGGGAACTTTTCTCCAGTAAGACATCGATGTCACACAATTGCTTGCAGGCAGGATCTAACAGGGACTGAAATATATTGGGAGGTGTGAGATTTACTAAAGCTTGTAAAATAGCAGCTGCAAGAACTTCACCTACTAACAACTCACCAAGGCTCTTTTAATTCTCAAAATACCCTTGTTGCAGGAAATTTGAAAAAGATGCCCAATGTGCAAATGTCCATGGAAGATATTGATATCTTGCCAAGGACTATCTCTTTTTTAAAAAGGCACTATAAGTGTTACACTTTATCAAGGCTTTTCATAAGGGCTGGAGGATATTTATGGGAAACTGATCCTGAACTCAACTGCTGACTTTTAGACCCTTTGTCTTTAAAACTGTGTATGGAGGGCTGTTAGTGCATTCTGACCAGTCAACATTATTGGTAGAAAGAGAAGGGGAAAGTAAACATTAAAAATATACCACATTTCTGAAAAGTTTTCTCTGTTCACTGTTTATCATATCCAGCCAGAATAACAGAAACTATTTCATTTGGAGGAGGTCAAATACTTTGAGATGTGACCTTTTTTTCCTCCCCGAAAGCAAAACACAAGGGAAACAGGAAAAAATCAGCCACTCTGCTTATAGCAAGGAAATCTGTTTATGCATGATTTGAAATCAGAGCAGAATTTCACTTCATTCTGTCTTGTGTTTTTGTGTTTCATATTTCATGCTTTGGTTAACACTTATTTAGTCTGTTCCTAGAGGCTGTGACAGTTTGTCCTGAAAGTTTTTAGTCTTGCTGAGCATACAGTCTCCACAGAGCATGTCAAAATGAGAGGAACAAAGAATTCATTCATTTTCATTAAAAAAAATACTTTAAAGACTCAGGCTTTCCTCTTGACATTGTAACATCAAACACAAAAGTCATCAGTACACAACTTTCAACAGCATGAAGAAAACAAAACAATTACATATGGAATTTCCTTTTTCTAATTCAAAGAAATGCAACGGGAAGATTCGGTTTTCCTTCTGAATTAAGGTGAAAGAAAACAATTTAAGTGTATTAATTTACCCCCAAAAAATTTCCCTTTCCATACAATTCAAATTTTAGCCCATTTCAGTGGCTTTATAAAGGCTTTTCCTTTTTCCTAGTCACATCTCTGTGGGGAAGGAAAATACACCCAACATGTAAGGGTCAGTCTTGTGCTTGTCAGTTTGTGCTTTGGCTTCACCATATGCTGACCAGGTTGGATTATATCAAAGACATTTTAAGAACACAGTAACACCTTTAGGACTGTCAAGGGGATCCTTAAGGAAGAGAAAGTGATGGGTAGAGGTGACAGCGTTTGTTCAGGACTGCAAAATTCTGCCTGTGTTCCCCCCCTATTTTCCCAAACCAGGCACTCTGGCCCTCACCACAAGAAAATGCCAATCTCCTGGTGTCTTGCTTAAATCTCATCTTTCTTTACTGTGTGGGCATCATGAAGAGTGTAAAGCTCCCACTTCTCCCCCGCTTAGTCCTGGAGCAGTCAGTGTGATTCTGGAAGTGTGGGTGGTTTTAATGCACTGTTCCTTCCCAGCTGAGACCATCATCTCCTGCTTCAAGGGTTTCCACTAAGGTCTGACAGCTGGGCATCAGCTGGGATGACTTGAACCCTAAATGTGTCTCTTGTGCTGGTGGCTGCTAGGAGGATGGCAAAGAGACAGGCCAAGGGCTCCCCTGGGCTCTTGGCTCCCTCATGTGAGGGGATGTTTTCCTTCCCAAGCCTGGAAAGTGTCATCATTGTTGAGTCCATTTCGCTGTTACCTTTATAAATCTGTCACTAAAACACACAACAGAGAAGTCCTTTAAAAATGGTGAGAGACTGCAGAAGCAGTCACTTGATTTCTAGGCTAGTTGAAGGTGTGCACAGAGGCACACACACACACACCTGCTATATCATCAAGCAGGCAGTGCAGCGCTACTTTTTCATTACTATCTCTGCCCCCCACCCCATCCCTGTGTTTGATGCCCTGAGAAAGGCAATTATCCAGTTCACTTTCCTCAAAGAATACCTACAGGCTCAGGAAACACTTCACCAGATGGGCAGTGTCTGATGTCTAATAACATCCTCAATCTTGCTTTATAGATGTAGCTGCAAATGAAATGGTTTTCTCATAAAAAAAAATCCCTGTCTTCTTTGAATTTCAAGTGTAGCTTCTGCATTTATTTGGTCACCCTGCGTGTTGTAAGTGATGTATTTTTTGTGGTTAAAAAATACAGCAAGGAGCAGGGTGAAGGCTGGCATTTCTCATACCAGTGAGCATTGCTGCTTACTCCAGCTGACACTTATCCCTGGTCTCTCCTGCTTGTCTTTGCCTTTGAGGAAATTCAATCTGCTGCCATGTCATTGTTACAATAATCTCCAGCTCCTGGACACCAGTCTGAGTATGACAGTCTCACAAAACCGATGTCACACTCATCTCAGGAGGGCTGTGTTTCACTGGTACATCTTCATTCCCCACAGCTGTCACACTGACTTCCAGTCACCATTCCCCTCTGCAACAGCTCCTTGCTCCAGATAGCACAATGAAGAGGAGCTGGATGTGGCACTCCTTCCAGCTTTGGCTTTTCCACACCTTTATTCTTCTTTCTCTTCCAGAGCAAAAACCTTCATTTGGGGTGGTGGTTACAGGCTCCTTCTGTGCTCTGACCTCAGCCATGTGTCAAACACAGCGTCTTTTTCAGGTATGTCCTTAAGGCTCATTTTCCCCCCTCTGAAAAATTCCAGTGCCTCTTCTTTTCCAATTCAGCCAGGTTTTTGAGAGCTTTCTGCTCTAGTTTAATGTTCTTTGCAGTTTTATATCTTTCTATTTATTGATCTTGATTCTTCCTAGCAAGCTAGTATTCTACGGTCCACTTTTTTAAATAAAATGGTCCTCATGCATTTTTCAGTACCATTTCCATGCATGGACTATCATTCCTGAATTATCCACAAGGCCTTGGTTACTTCCCATCCCTCCTCAGCTTTTATCATGAAGGTTTGTTCTATTAGTGGTTCAGAAAAGGGTCAATTGGGATAAATGAAATGTATTTTAATGTATAGATTCATGCAGTGGTTTTTTTTTTTTCTCCATCTTTTTTATGTTAGATGCATTGTTGGTTTATGAACCTTTCTAAGAGGCATTTATATTTTTTTAGAAGCACACAGAATAATTCAGGGTAATACAGCCCAGTACTGTTGCTGTCTCTCCCAGCTGAGGTCTCGTTCAGCGAGTGCAGCCAGGGAGGAGAGATGCTCATTAAAAGCCTCTCAGCTGCCAGTCAGCCAGCCAGAGGCAGCCTGCTCCTCTTTACATCAGGAGGAAATGGCTCACAGAGGACTCCTCTTGTTGAGGTCTCAGGGACCAGAACTGAGACCTCGTGGCCTGATAGATGCCAGGTGCGTGGGCATGTGGATATTTAATGTTCTTGTCCCTGGTGCAATGCAGCTGAGGCTGTGCTGCCCCAAAGGCTGGCAGGGCTGAGGTGGGATGCTGAGGGGGGGATGCTCCTCAGGGATATCATTGCACTGGGTAGGTTTGAGGTGCTGCAAAAAGGGGCTTCTGCTGGGATTCTGCTCTGCCCTGCAGAAGTGCAGACCTCTTGCATTAATTTGATTCTTTCCTTTCACCTAAGATTGGGGCTGAGAAGTGCAAAGGCTTGTGAAAATAAGGGGCAAAGGATGCGAAAATTATTCCTGTGGGTTTCAGAGGCAACTACACTGAAGGAGTGAGCACTGTCAGCCTGACAGAGTGGGCACTTAATTTAAGATTTTGGACAAAACTAGAGCAGATTCTTTCGCCACACGAAGCCTTTATCTCTGCCTATCCATTCTTGGATGCATTTGACGCTCCAGAAATTTATTTGCCAACCCATGGCCAGAGCCCTCAAGCAAGGCTATGGACCCCTAGGATTTAAAACACAAACCCAAACCACATACACACCGCCCCTCATACATCCACATTAGCAAACAATGACCAAACTTTCCAAGTTTTGTCTAATTTTTATTGGGTTTTACAGTAAAATAATTATAGAAATTAAATTTAAAATTACAGAAATGCTACCTGAGGTGGTAATTTCTGAAAAGGATTATGCATCTTTCTAGTTCAAGCCCACTCCAGCTGAGAGGTCCTGGTCTACAAATCCATCCCCTGCTCAAATTTGCATGAGCACGTTCACTGATTATATCTGATTATGTAAGTTGAAGGAAACAGTGGTGGTGCAGAGCAGTGTGAATAGCAGCAAACATGCATTAAAAGTGAGTCTCTCATTAACATCTGTCTGGATGATGCAGATTTGTTTCCGGCTTTAGTTTTTTAAATCAACTTTCGCATCCAGGGGCCAAGACAGGGATTGCATTAAGTGGACCAGTGTTGCTGGTGGTTTGGGAATGGCTTCCTTTTGCCCAGGCTTCCCAGCTCGTTGCTGTTTGTTTTCTGCAGATGTTAGAGCGATGGAGCCTGGTTTGCATGAACGCCCATGAAAAGCCCATTTGAAGTCTGCACGCTCCAATACTGCCGTGTAGCAGAAGTGCTGGGCTGAGATGACAAAGCTCTACCAGAGCCTCGAGCTTAAACCTAATGAGGGACAAAAATTCTTCATCCGCCACTGCTGTGCCCACTTCTCTTCAATCTATGTTCTGCAATTACTACATTTAAAAGGGACACTGCTTAACGCAGTGGGGGCTCAAGTTCATTGGGAAATTTTTCTAGAGCCCAGGCACACAGGCAAGTGAATGAGGTTTTGACTGTGCCTGAAGTAGCAGGTGCCATTATTTCCTGTGAATGTAATAAAAAGATTTCATTTCAGCTCTGCACAGAGACAACAGAGACTGCAGTACCACCATTTTTCTAAGGCTGAAGCTTTGAGACAAACCCCTCAGGTTTTATCCAGCAGAATAAAATTTTTATTATCAGCCCAAAGCTCTTCCCCTGATCACAAAATTTGCATTCCTGTGGACAGAGAGAAAAAAACCCCACCAAGCTGTCTGATACTACTCATGATGAACTCAGCTCTCTTTTGAACAGGCAGGCTGAAATACTCGTAGCAGACCCTTCACAGTCTATCTGACCTGTTAGGAAGGAAGAAAGATAATAAATTGGGCAAGTAAATTTGAATTACAAATAAATTAGAGGAAGCCACAATCAAGGCACTGACATTCGGTAAGTGAAAAAAAAAAAAAGCTTTTGTGCAGGTAAATTATCTACTGAGACTTATTTACTCAGCTCTCAGAATGGGGCAGACAGAAGCAGGTACTTTGTTTGCTGGTTAGGGCTTCTGGTCCTGAGAATCAACCTTTGACTATTAAAGAAACACTGCTGCCTCTTCAAGTGTAATTTATTCAATAAGATACTTTTCTTTCTCTTTTTTTTTCAAGATGGATGCTGCAGAGAGTCTTGATTTCCATTTGCCTTTGTCTGGAGATGTGAAATAAGTTTGCCATATTGATCATTTCATGCAAATTTCTCAATACATTCATATATTCTTTTTGATATGGGATTGTGAAGGACTCTGCTGGCTTTGAGACTGCTGTTAAAATGGAGATAAACCTGCTGAAGATAATTTAACTCTATTTCTGTAAGCAGGTAATCTTAAAAGTAATGGTATATGAGAGAAGCTGTTTTGTTGGGGGTTTTTTTGTTTTTTTTTTTTTTTTACTTTGAGTGCTTTATAACATTTGTGAAGAGCAGTGGTCCTTTGATCCCACAAGGACTTGTATCTCATGAGGGTCTCATTGCCTATGCACAAGTCAAATGTTCTCCAAAGGCATGGGTGACTCCCAGTCAGCCAAGGCAGCATCAGTCCTTCTGCAGCTTTCAAGCCAAGTCCTTCAAACCAGGAGCAGAAAGTTGTGGTGTGGAGGGGTGAGGCACAGCTTGGGCTGGAATAACACCACCATGAAGCTTCTCCCTGGGACTCAGCAGCAGGGAGAGTGTTTTATGCCTTCTGCATCTTTCTCTTCTGACTTTACATACACGTCAGGTTGCCTCCGGGTTATTTTTAGGTCATTTCAGGGATATATATTTCTGCAAGAGCTATTTCTGGGAGCTCTGCCAAATTGGAAACTGTAGTAACCTATACCTCCCCCACAAAAATGTATACCCAGCAGCCTCTGCCACACTCTTTCTTGCTACTCCTCTCAGCCCTCAAGGATCAGGCACATCACTCCATAGGGAAAAAGAATGCAAAATAAATGTCCCCACAGGGAAGAGCCAGGCACCCAGCAGAGCTGCAGGCACACTTCCCTGCTGGGAGCAGCAGGCATGAACCCATCACCCAGGCAGTTTCCCCCATGCAGACACTGATGGGAGGCAGTTCTGGGGAATGGCCCTCACTGCCCCTCAAGCTGCTCTGCTCTGTGTTCTGATGTGATGGACTGTGTGGACAGAGTTTCTCATCAGGCTGTGAGAGGCTGTTTGTCTGATAAGCAGGTCCTGCAACGACTGCTGTAGCTCCAGATGTTGTGGCTTACAGGGTTTGAGAATTCCTTGTGTTAGAAATGTTGGCCTGGGTTTGGAGTTCTGGAATTTAATCTGGGAGAATCTTTCCTGTCATCAAAAATGCACCATGACCTGACCAGCACGTCTGAGTTTCCCTGGGTTTGAATGTACTCATAAGGGTTTGATGTGCATGGAAAACACAGCGTGCCAGGGGATCCCAGGCACTGCCGGGGCAGAGCAGAAGCATGGCCCTAAACACAGAAGTGAATTGAGCCTTTTAAAGTTCATTTGAAGGCTTTCAGGGCTTGGACGGTTCTGTACTTGGTGCAGTAGTGCACACTGCTTTGAAATGTGGTCAAACTTAAAAAGCACAGTTGCTTGTCTCTCATTATCACTGGCAATGCTCTAGAACAAAAAGTAACTAAATATCTTTTTAATGTTGCCATTTTTTCCTGGTTTGGGTGTTGGGATTTTGCTGTATGCATCTTAATCTTATCTACAAGACACGTTGCTGTCAGCATTATGGGGAGAATTTTTTACTGTAACACTGACTTTTTTTTTATCACAGGAGTATGGATCAGTTAAATTCTGGTGTACATAGTGGGCCAATTTTCTACAAAAGAAGATAATAGAGAAAAATAGATATTAAATGCTAAATTAACCCCCCCAACAAAAGCAGTGTTTTAGCCCAGTGCGTTCTTGATGTCCAGAACAAATTTTGCTAAGAGCAAGCTTTATAAGGAATCTGTGTCAAAGCAGATCTATTATCTGATAGATGAGTAATGGGCTTCATCAGTCATTTTTATCCATGGGAAGGGGACAAAGGATGGAAGAGCAAAGTGAGTCTCTTGGAAGGCTGTCCATTGGAAGCATTACCCAGACAGTGAGATTGCATGTCTGTATGCAGACTTGAAAAGACACAGATCATGAGATACCACTGCATGCCTTTGAAAATGGGCCATAAACATTAGGGAAAGGATGCAAGGACAAAGAGAGTCCACAGCTTTACACTACAGGGGTTATGTAAGTGTATATGTGTGTCTGTGTCTGTGTCTCTGTGTCTGTCTGTGTCTCTGTGCATGTGTGATAAACAAGCAGCATAAACAACTCAAATCTCTCAAACAATGATATTGAGTGAAAAGCTTGTTTATAGCAATATTGCTCAACACTTTTTCAACCTCCTCCTTGAAACAGTGCTGGAAACGATATTAAAATACATGGTAGAGTAGTGTAAAACACATGGGGGAGCTGAGGCATGCAGCAATAGGGCTGTACCAGCTACTGCCTCTCCATAGCAGTAGCTCAGCCCATTTCCAAGTGCTGGAATTCAGCTGTCTGCTCCATCAGATTGTCAGAACTGACCTGGGATTGTCCATCAGTAAGTCCCATGGTATGCTCTAGAAATCAGCATGGGACTGGGACTACAGGCAGGTTTAGGTGCCATCACACCTTTCTCAGAAGGTGAGCTTGCTTAGACTACAATGTGATTCAGCACATGAGTGTCATATATATGAAGTTATGCCTTCCAAATGAAACGGCAGGATTTGCACCCTGGCTGTCACATACCACCACCAGCCTCAAGGTGAAAAATGGTCTGTAAAGGTGGCATACCAAGGTTTTTGGCTGATGCTCCTTCTGTTCATCTCACACTGACTTGGAAAGGAGTTCAGATTAGTAGTTGGCTTTAATAAGGGGGAAAAAAGTGAAGTAGCTGGAATTTAAGAAGTTGGTGAACTGTGGCAGCAGAGGGCTTCTAGAAGCTCTCTGCATCATACTGTCCATAAGAGGGCTTTATTCCTTCTATGAATCAAGGGCATGAAATAGGAATCTGATAAGAAAATAAGTGTGTTTGTTCATACTGCAGGAAGCCTGAAACTGAGATGGGCAAATGGCATGTGAAAAGTCCTAAAGCAATGTGACATATCAGAACTGCACCACATTCCAAACACAGAAGACATTAAGCTGTTGAACAGTTTGAATTAATTGAAAATAGGGAGCATTTCTGAGCCATTTTCTTAGTGCTGTCTGTATTAGAAATGTTGCTGTTCCCCTCCAAAATATGTAAGCAGATGTCTGGCTAGAAGGTAAATTGTGAGCACTCAATGCTCAGGCATCCTCTCCATTGAGGTAAAAAGAAGCCCTGTGAAAGACCTCCCACATGCTCTGGGAATGCAGCCTAAAGCACCTGGGGTCTCAATGGCTAAAATATTTTACATATTAGAGGGTGTATGGAGCCCACCAAGCACACATACACACATATTCTAAAGTCCTCTATTACTTGACTCCAAACAGGCTTGGACATTTATCATAATCTGCCAAAACCAGCATACTGGTTAGGCTGAAAAATGGAATTGAATGTACTCTGACAAAGTTTGCTGTGGTACCAAACTGAGTGGGGTAATGGACACTTCAGAAGGGAGAGCTCCCCTGCAGGAAGACCTGGACAAGGTGGAAGATTGGTCTAACTAGAAACTGATGAACTTCCACAAAGACAAATGTAAGGTCTTACACCTAGGAAAACATAATGCAGGAAAACAGTCCGCAGCACAGACTGGGATCTACCCAGCTGGGGACCAGCTCTGTGGAAAAGGGACCTGGGGGTCCTGATGGACAGTATGAGTGAACTGTGTACTTCTGCAGCAAAGAAAACCAAAGGGTTGCAGGGTTACAACGACATCACCAGCTGAGATTAAAAAGTCATTATCCCACTGTACTCAGAGCTTGTGCTGTGGATTAACACCAGGAGAGCCAAGGGCCACACAGTTTCCTGATCATTTCCCCACTAGTGGGACCAGGGAGAATACAGTAAGCATAAAAGCTAGAAAGCTTGTGGGTTGACATAAAAACACTTTAATAGAGAAAGAAACGGCCATGCCTGCAAGCAAAGCAAAACAAGGAACTAATTCACAGGCAGGTATTCACGGCCATTCCTGGAGACCAGGACCCCGTCACACGTAAGAGTTACTTGGGAAGACAAATGCCATCACTCCAAATCCCCCTCTCTTCCTGCTTCTTCCTCCCACTTCATATACTGAACATGATGTCACATGGTCTGGAATATCCCTTTGGTCAGATGGGATCAGCTGTCCCAGCTGTGTCCTCCCAGTTTCCCATGCACCCCAGCCCCTCACCAGCATGGCAGAAAAGGCCTTTGCTCTGTTTAAGCCCTGCTCAGCAGTAACAAAAATATCTCTACATTATCAACTGTATTTTCATCACAAATCCAAAACACAGCCCCATAGTAACCACTGTGAAGAAAATTAACTCTACCACAGGCAAAACTAGCATAGCTCACCAGGACACACCTGAAATACTCTGTTCAATTTCAGTCCCTGCTATGCAAAGAAGATGTGGACAGGCTGGAGGGGGTCCAGAGAAGCTGCCTCACATATGATGCTGGATTAATGCACACTTGAGGCATTGCAAGTGATCTTTTCCTCTCAGGTGGGCTTAAGCACCACTTTTAAAGCTACCGTGAGTGTCATAGAGAGGTTACAGAGACACAGATGAGCTTCAGACTATTATTATTATTTTTTATTGCTTAGTGCAGTTGTCCAAGTTTCAAGAAAAAAGGCTGATGAAATTTATAGCTATATTAATAATCTTCATCATATCCTTTTTTGCAGATCCCTCTTGCATGTTTCCTTAAAACCCATGAGATCATCTGCTGCCTGTTAATGGAAAGCAGTTTATTTTGAAGGAGGAAGAACTGACAAATTTTTGTTCCCATGAACGGTATAAGAATCCCAACAAACCAAATGCAGATGGATCAATACGGGCTGTTCGTTATTTATCACCCTCTGTCTTCCTCACTTTATTTTTATGGCTATTAAAGATGCTATCATTGATATACCATTTTTGACTGTCTCTATATAATGTACACACTGGACAATGCTGCCATTGATATTCACGTAAAATGCTGGGATATTGAATGACCTAGGAAAGTGGTGTAGCCTGTCTTTCATTTCCGCTGCACAAGGTTTAGCCAGGGCTGGATCTCCACTGAGTAACATTCCTGGTACACTCTAGAAGGTGCAATGGAAGTTTGATCTTTGCTCTGAGTATTTCTGCACTTCCAAGAGTTCTTGAGTTTCCTTTTAGGCAGGACTTTAGCTGGGGAAATTCTTGGGCTCTCTGCTTCATTAAAGTCATTCCCTTTAGGCTTCTGATCACCAAGAAATTCAGCAGTGCTTTAGTCAGACCTTTGATGATGTGATTTCAGTTAAAACTCACTACAGATGAAGAGTCATGCTCCAAACCATGACATTTTGTCACGAGTAAGCAGCTGATGGGAGCAGAGTGAATCTGAAGCTTGGCATGGCTTATCCTTGCCTGCACTGACTGACAGCATTGTGTCAGCTAATTTGGCTGTCAACGAGAGAATTAAACCTGCTAATGGAAGCATGGGTATCAGAGATTAAAGAATCTGTGCTGCAGTTGTGATTGCAGTTGCTGGACTGCAAAGTCACCCACAAACTAGTTTTAAATGAATCTCCCTAAGCCTGGTAGCAGTTTGGAAGTGGGAAACCAAACTCAGCAATGACTGGTCACCCCACTGCTTTGAGAGATTTACAGCCTGCCATGTACTTTCAGTTTAGGATCTGAAATTAGACTGAAATGGGCATGTGGAAAGCTTGATTTTTCAGGTAAGTGGGCTCAACTCTGCTTAAAAGAAAAGCAAAGAAGAACAAGGCACTTCCATTCATCAAAAGCAGCTTTAACTGTGCCTCTGCAGAAGATTCACCTCAGATGTCAGAATAAGAATGTGATGCAGGTCTAGCACAGGATAACTAGTGCTGTGTAGCTGGGAAATCTGGTTTATTTAGGCAGCCTGTATTGATTGCAGCAATCCTTGAAAATTTAGTAAAAAGAAAATTTATCCCTTTTCCCAGCTAAATCTGGGGTAAGCAGGCAGAAATCCAGGTCTAAAGCCTTACAATAGAAGGAAACATTATTCTAGTGTCTCAATTTGCTAGAAACAAATGCTGTGGCATTTAAATTGGAGCATCTATCTCTAGCAACCCAGCACCTCTAATCAGTTTCTCACCTTTACATTTGAATGCAGTGAAGGCAGGGGTACTGCATTTACAATTATAGCAGATTACTTCATCCCTCTGAAATGACTTTAAATTATTAGAATACATAGATTATTTATTAACTCTTAGTGAATGTATTTCTAGAATGGGAACAACACATTGCATCAATGTCTAGTTCCACAGTTTAGCTATTTTAATTAAGAGGGAAATGTATATTGCTGTAAGGAATTCAGCCCACATACCACTGTGTGAGGCTTCTTCCTGACTGTTTCCTTTTTAGTACAAAGCCTTTGTTCCTTTAAACTCATGTTAACAACAGTGATCGTAGCACTGGAATCTTCTGTGATAACTCATAAATAACAGTTCTAGCTGAAACAAGGCTGTTCAACCAAGCCATCCAAAACTGGCAACCCAACATTTTACTTGACCCATTTTGATCATGAGCATCTGATTCACAGGTTGGCAGAGAGATTTGTGACAGTTGCACAGGCAGCTTAACCCAGAGGCTCCTACTGCCTAGATAACAAAAAAAAACCCCATCTTGTCTAAGTTCATGACAGCAACTGCAGCATATCCAGAATTGGTTTCCTTCCTTCTTGGTTTTGTAGCAAATTTCTTCTCAACTAAAGCCTTCAGTTGGTTCCTGGACTGTAAAACAGTGTGCCTTAGAAGTGGTAAGAAACAGATGAGACAAGCATAAACACAGTATTCCAGACCTCCAAACCAGGTGCCAGTCCAGATGAAATATAAAGCTGTTCACAGCTAAGCAGACAGAGTTTTCCAAGGAAGGCTGAGACAGTTCAAGACCCATCTGCTGAGTGGAATGCCAGCTTCTTCCAACAAAGCTGAGGAACAAGAAAGAGGTAAACACAGGCCTGGATTTCTGCAGTAGCTGATCAACACTGGCACACTGCCGAGCCACAGCCTGGACACTTCTATGGAGCAGGGATCAGGAGACAGAAAGAATTCACTGTGATTCACTTTGACAATGTGTTGTCCCAACAGAAGAAAAAAACAAAGTAATTTAGGTGCTGTCAGGACAAAATGTCACCTTTAAAGAAATGGAGATCTAATTATCAAGGTATCGTTTGGGAGACCTGGCATAGAACAATTCACACAGTGAAGAATTAAACCCTTTCAAAGCCATGTAAACGTATTTTTCCTTTATCTCTAGTACTTGCAATTTTCACCTGAGCTAAATGCATCACACCTAATGATTGAACATTTAAAAACACACTATATAATGCTTTTAGGCTTGCTGTAAAGTGTTATTACATGCTAAGATGCTAAGGACGAGTTTCACCTCAATGTTCTGATTCATTAAGCAGCTGCACTCGTATGGTGCCATCCTTGAATGATAAGGCATATCTGCAAAATGTAGCAAGAATTTGCAGGATTACACCTATATGATTAGGATCATTTGAAAGGCACAACAACTAAGAACCAGAAAGAGGGCCATCAAGTTCATATCAGTCTTTTACAACAGGACTTGTTCTGTTAAATAACTGAGTTGCTTTTGAAAGCTCTTCCACTTCACTTTTGTAATGGTGAACTCGAGAACAAAGTAGTTACCAGGAATCGTCAAGGTGGTCTGAATAAGAACTGTCTGAAAGCCTGTTCAAAAGGAGCATGAGACTTAGGTTCCAAAAATATATTCTTCATTTTGTATTAAGAAGAAAGTACCCTTTGGATATGTGCTTTCACAATTCACTGAAAAATTGTAAATGGAAGATCTTGTTCCAAAAATTGTCACTGCCTTAAATTTTTTCCTTTTTTCTGGACAAATATATTTCGCATATTTGGACAGGCAAAAAAACTTGTGCATACTTATTAAACCAAGTGCTAAACAATTCTATGGCTAATCTTTTGCTGGTTGCTACAAATAAAGGTAATTGTAACCTGAAAAATTATAGTTAATTACAGTTAAGAAAGGCAACTGTGGAACCGGGTTCTGCTTATTTTAAATCCTAATCTTTCCTCTGGGCCAAATCCCAATATCCTTTTATGTGGTCTTTTGTTTCCTCAGACTTCCTTTATCGTCTAGCTTAAATTCAGTGCATACACCATAACAGCTGCTGAGGTGTAGTTATGGGGCATACTGGGAAAGGAACTCTGAGCTAGCAGTAATTTGCATGTTTCATTAACTAGATAATCAGGACACTTGGGCAAGTTTTTTTTTTTTTCCCAAGGAAACATTCTTCACCTGGATGTGTGCCATCTTTAAGCCCAGAAACTTCTTGTGGAAATGTATGTCCCTCCCGAGTCCAGAATAAAAACTGCCTCAAAGCAGACAGTGAGGCACGTTCTCCTCCCACCAGGACTGTGGGCTGAGCAGGCTTTTGCTCTGCATCTTATACCTTCAGATGTAGGGTTTTACCACCAGCCCCTTCCAAGGTGGAGTTATGACCACTTCTTCTGCCCCTGAACACGTGGAAGAAGTGGTTAATTTACTGAGAGAACTAGGTGACCATTACACAAGCCTACAAATACAGTGCTTGTCAAGCAGGTCCCTGTGTGAACTGGGTACTTCAGGGATGTGAACACAAATCTCCCATGGTCCAGATGGCAGCACTGGACTTTTGGCTACTGGGGTATGCCCTGTTTTGGGACACGTACCAACTCCCTCCCCTTTCTAGCAACCAGGAGAGGGTCAGGCTCTCCTGCACAACCAGCCCCATGTGCAAGTCTTTCCCCTCCCAAATTCAGACCTAAAGCCCAGCCTAAAGCATTCTTATTGCAATGAGACAACAGCAGATTAAGCAGGATGAACTGATCGGCTGTACTTCTCGTAAAGTTATCCCCAGAGATAAATGTACAATGTTGTTATGGAGGCTGTGGTGGTGTCTGCAGCGTAACTAAGGCTGACAGACTGCTTGCATGTGGGTGGCTGTCTTCTTTCCAGCTGTGACCAGCTGAATTATATCACCTGTCCCACTTGATATATTAGGATATGCCCAAACTCAAGATGCATGTTGCTGCAATAGGGAAATTAATGTCCACCACTGGAGGCAATTAATAATGATTAGGAGCAAACCAGCAGGGTTAAATCTGTGCATTTAACAAAGTGTTCATACAGCTTTTTATACTATACTTCAGCCACTGGGTTCTCTCAAATTTCTGCTTCTCTTTGGGGGGGAGCTAGGACAACCTTATTTTAATTAATTTGTAAACTTAGTTGAAATGTTAAAGTTGTTTCAATAAGACATGTTTATTCATTACTCAATCTCAGCTTCAGACCCAGTAGAAGAAAGCATCAAACACAGCCATGTGAAAGTGTCTGCAGAAAAAAATGTTAACGTTCATCTCTATGTCCATTTTCATTCAGAACAGCACAGCTCTAGGTATTTGTGTTTGAAGTCTCTGCATCTCTTTGATTTCTGGACTCCTCAGCTAGTGCACTAAAAAGTGGCAGCAAATTGACACATGGAAAATTTGCAATACTCAGTTTAGAGCAACTCCTTAATTACCATAGAAAATGGTGAGTGATGGGTTATTAATTTCCCTTTTGTGGCCGAAATGTGATTTCAGATATGAATATCGGGCATCTAATTGGAATAGGATGCTCTTGCATATTTTAAAGCTCCGGATACAGGAAGCCTTGTGGAGTTCAGTGTTTTGTGGACCTCTGTAAGAAGCAACTCAGTATTGCCAGCTCTAGTTACTCCAAAACTGATGTGGTTTCTTAACACATAAGAATTTCCTCTTGTGCAGTTTTAATAACAGTAAGATTCCTTAATATTCCTGAAATTTAGAGCATACACATACAGTCACAATTATTTTATTCTGCTTTCTGATTTTTGATTGCCTTTTTGACTTTTTCCCACCTTCTTTTGAAACTGCAAGGACTTAAATCTTGGTAGGTCGGGCTGGGAGGGAAGGGAGGAAACTACAAGATAAAGAAGACTACAAAACTTCAAGAAAAACACAACAATTGTAGTAAAGTAGGGAGAGTCTGCAACAGGTGTATGATGACAGGTAAAGTACTTCATTAGCTTCAAAATTTACCTCAAGTCAACTTTACTTCTTTGTAGTGTTAGGCAAGAGTTTCCATCAACACTGAGGGGCAAAGATCACAGATGTCCCCAAACCAATGAGCCACCCTTGGCAGGAAGGGTGGGGGTGGGGATGGGGAGCCACATTTTAAAAAATATTCATAACTATTCACATTTTCCATGTTACCTATATCTTTCCAAGTTTCTTACGTGATGAAAAGGACTCCTGTTTCATTTCCTGTGGACTGTGGTGATGTGATTTGTAGTCTTCCAAATAGTTTGCCTTCAGCCACATACTCTGTAACTTCAGGCTCAGTATAAATACTGTACAGAAGCACTCCTCAAAATAAAAACTTTACAAGTTCAGTACTGATATGCTTCACAAGTGCTGCAAGTTCATCAGGTATACAGCATCCAAAGTAGGTTCTGCACGTACGTGAAAATACAGAAAGTCTTTTGCTGCTAGTAGATAAGGAGTCATACATTTGCTCATCTGGAAGCATAAGTAAGATTTTTACTGAAGTTAAAAGTGATGCACTGTACCAGCAGCTGCAGCCCACTTGTTAGGAAAGCCCCTTTGAAATCAGATTTTGGGGGGTGTTTTGCACACTTTGTTTGTTTTCAAATCAGATCAGCACAGTGACATTTAACTTGCATTCAGTCCTGAATACAGAATTGTCAGACTTTTTTCACTTGCCAGGAAAAATCTACTTGTCTGGTGTTTATGATGATGAGCAAAAGAAGCTGTACAAAATACATTTCACTGAAAATAGCTAAATAGTCAAGAAGGGGACAGAACCTGCCAGATTACTTGAAACATATCTATTTCTGGAATAGTAATACGGAAACTGAAGTAAAAATAGAAGAGGAGACCAATAGGCTGTGCTGAATGAGTTTGGCAGAGGCAGCAGAAGTGCTCAGCAGACACGACACTGCTCTCATCAGCTTGGCCCAGAAGGAGTATTTGCTGTTAGATGTAGACTCCTGCATAAAACATGGTGGTAATGATTACTCTGAACTGGCTCCTACTTGTGAAGAGCACTGACAAGAAAAATGGGGCTATAAATATTATTTCAAGACCAGGAAGAGAGACCTTGAAGGGATGAGATACTGACCAAAAATATTTCCTCTCCTGTGAGAGGCAGGACTGTCATGAAGGTTTCCACATTCAAATTGTTGTTGACTGCACGGAGAAGTGATGAGCTTTAATGACTGCAGTGATATTTATTGAACGAGAAATCTACTCTGTACAGCATGCCAGTTCTGAAGAAAGTAACTGATGACAGATAGGAGCCGGGGAGAAAAAAAGAAATTCAAGGAAAGACACCTTTCAACTGCATGAAAGGAATTCTTGAATTGCTTCAAGTATTCTACCTAATTATCTGTAAATCTAAGTTCCCTTGCTGACATACAGGGCAAACCAAACAGGAAATGTTGTATAAATCTTAACACGGTTCCGTGATAATAATGATAATAAAAATAAAAATTAATTTAAAATTCCTGAAGGCAAATTGATCTTAAGGTAGACCTGCTTTTTGTGACAGCTATCACCATAAATCCATGGGTTATCTGCTTTGTCCCAAGAACTGTATTCTTCATTTGCTGAATTAGTCTTCAGTATACAAATGAGAGCATAGACAGGTAGCTTTTCTATCTGAAAGTTAATTTTCTCTGCTATTATTATTTTGACTTAGTTGGCTTCCAGCAATTATTTATGCAGACCTATCTCTCTAACCTAATCAGTTTCAACACATTTTTCTGCAGTACTCAACCTTGGGTGGCAAGAGAAAAGCTGTTGTTTTAGATGTTGCTTTATTGGACAACCATAACAAGTGTATAGAGAATAATTGTTTAATTTTGTTGCTGGTTTTAAGATATGAACTGTAGCAGGCTGGACTGGACCAAAGAAAGCAGCTGACATCTGTTCACAGGTCCTCAGGCTATGTTTGCTTGATCTTTCTTTATCACAGTGCCTTGATCTAAGAACAAGGAGTGCTGTGTGCAGCTGGAGGATGGAAAAACTGTGATGTTTTTTACTTTGTTCATTGATCTGAGCACTGCTGTACATAGATCAGAAGGGTTCCAGTGTGTTTCACAAATCCCACTGAAACTGACTCTCATTTATTCTCTTATTTGGCTATTTATTGTTACCATTTTTTTCCCCATGGGCCTGGACATGACACACAGGTTCATACTAGCATTTTTCCAACACTGTACCTCTGTAGCTGGGTTAATAAAGAGATGGTCAGCTAGTAGCCTGCTTTAAGATGATTCTTTTTTCTAAAAATAAAGTTGTGCCAGATGTTTATTTATAAAGCTGGTAGAACAGACTGAGAGTAATTCCAGTTTCTGCAAGTGGAAATTGGAACGCATTATTACTGGGCACTAAATGTTCGGATGTTTTTCTGAGGTCCTTAAATCTATTTCATTTCCATGTTGACAGAGATATTAGACAGCTGTTGGAAAATCTGTCCCTTCTTTCAGTGCTACAACAAGTTAGCTTTCCATTTAACTGCCAGGGTTCAATAAAGCTCTTTAATGTACCAATCAGTGTTGAGTGAAGTGTAGGAGAGTATAAGAAAGAATTCTTTCACTTCAATTTTTGTGTGAAATTTCGTCAGCTTTTCCAGCCTACCACTATCACTCCTGGCCGTGCTCATGATGGCCTGGAGGGTTGAAGCACATTTTCTGGTTGTTTTCCCAAGGCTTGTGTTGCAGTGGGTCTGTTGTTGGCAGATGTAGCAAGGTCAGCAAGAGGTTCTCCTTTCTGCAGGCTTTCCAGGATGGAGAGGGAAAGTCTCCCCACTCTGCCCTGGGGGAGGAAAGGGCTATCCATCCTCTTCCCTTCCAGACACACTTTGGGGACTGAGAACAACAGCACAGGTTTTTTATTCAAAGTGATTTGAGGTCTTGTTCTTTTCCATGGTGTGAACAGCATCCCAGCAGAGATTGCCTTGTGGCCATCTCCTCTCTCACTTGCAATCAAGCGACATCACTATGGAAACCACTTGCATGGAAGAATAACATTAGGGAAGGCAGTCTGTGTTGTTAGCTCTCTTTAATGCAATATGTATCTTAGTCTTTTCTCCCAAAAGTGGAATTAGTGTCTGACTCTGTTCTTTATGGGAGCTCTTCCATCCCAGCTGTTTTGTTTCCCCACTTCCCCAGGCCATTCTTTCCTGACACCTGATTTTTCTTTCTCCTTGGTGTGCTCTCTGAGAGCTTTGTTCCCTGGGCATTTTACACTGTTAGCTCTGCTCTCCCTGTCTGCTCCTACTCCTCTCCAGCTTCCAAGCTGTGCTGACAAGATCCAGGCACACTGATGGCTTTGACCTTAAGAAAACCTGCCCTCCTCTCCTTTTCTTCTCATGGCAGAGGAGGATGAACAAGTGGGGTATCGCAGTGTTGTTCTTTACCTTCTTCCAAGCTGCTTCATTGCATCTTCAAGGTTGTCTGAAGAAAACAGTATCCAGGTGATTACTAGAGTAGCTGCAGAGAAGGATCTGGCTTCATCTGAGCTTTGAGGACAGCTGTTTGCAGGGAACTGTGGCCAGAAGGCAAATGCAGTTCCTGCCTCCCACAGTATGGAGATGCTGTCGGGCAGTGCTATTGCAGGTATGCACCTGACTGTTACAGGACATTGCTGAGATTGATTCCTGTGAGACACAGTTCTCATGTAACATTCAGCAGGCCAGTACCTTAGAGGAGGGGATTTTCTCTCTCTTCAATTATCAGCTGATCCTTAAGTTCTTTGGTTTTTTTCACATTCCCCATATCAGAGGTTTTTTGAAAGTAAAGTTTTTTTACACTGCTCGGTGGCCTTCTTTAGATATAATAGTATATTTTATTTTTAAAATGCTTTTAAATACTTTAACAATGCAGCCCTCTTGATTTCTTGGAAAATAAGCAATTACTCAAAAATACATGGCTGAAAAAATATGTCAGTGATGTGACTACTGAGAAGTAGAGGACTGACTGGCTGATTGGGTGCTCTCCCAACCTTCAGACCTCAACAATCCATGACATAGATCCAAGACTCCATAAAGCTCTGTGTTCCTGGTTAGTTATTTCTAAAGCATGTATAATATCTTTTTCTTAAGAAAGGAATAAGGGTGTGTACAGCTCCAGACTCCATGTATGCTGGGCTGTAGATCAGTATGAAGTATTATTGTAACTGCTAAATGTTAAATGCTGTCCGTTTTTTTTTTGGCACATGATTTCATAAGTTCAAACAGAATGTATAAAGGTATTTCATAATAATTTTCCAATGGGGTGTTTGGCCCTCAAAATAGTAATCCAAACCAGTATGCAAGAATAAAGAAATGTTTTCTGCTGGTGTAGGCAGTAAGCACATGAGCACTCTGGCAAGGGTGTTAATGATTTGCAATTGTTTGCTATTAAAGTTTTAAAATCTATTTTCCAATAGCTTTAAATACGTGGGTAAAACCTTATAATATGTTGGGCAATCATTTTAGCTTTTATAACATAATGTGAATTCAGACACATGGTAATGCTAAAATCTTTCCCGCTTGCATACCTCTTACACAGATTACAAAGAGAATGTGTTATAGACAATAAAATCTAGGGGGGAGACTTGTCATCCCTTTTCTCTAATGCCATTAAGCACAGAGACAGTGACACTGGCCATTGCTTTGTAAAGGAAAAACAACAAGTTTACAGTTCTTCATTTCCCATGGCAAACAGATTGCTTATTTTAATTTTGAAAATAAAACGATGGAAGCGATGTGGGTCTGTAAATAAGAGTGTGCATCTCAATTTTCTGCAAATGCTTAAGTGGTTTACATCTGTTTCCTCCCAGTTGTATTTCTCAAACATGAATTTCCATTTTAAAAAGAGTCATAAAATCACTACTGTTTCTCTGTGGATCTATTAGCAATAAAATAGCCTACAGAGGTTTGCACAGCCATGGAAAATGTACAGTGATAATAGGCTGTCCTGCTGTTACATGGCTTATGCAAACTTTACATTTATCACTGCAGAACCATCTATCCGCAGGGTTGGAGTACAGCAAACAACTGAATAAAAAAGACCAAAAGAAGGAAGATGATACAGGATGCTCTATATACACATCATTAATCAGACATGATGAATTCCCAAACTTGAATATATGTTTTCTCAGAGCCAACCAAGAGAAAAAAAATGCTGATCACAACATGAAATGTAAAACTTTACATAAAATTAATCTCCTGCAAACTCATACTGCACTAAAGGACGGAGAGACAAAGAGAAAGAGAGAGGGGGTGCACTCATTATCATATCTGTCTGTTAACTTTCATTTGCAGCACTCCTGCTATCCAAAGACTAGCATCTCATGGAAAAAAAAAAAGTCCTGCAGGCTGATAGCAGAGCCATTCTGCAATTAGTGCAAGTCAAAGCATTAGGAGTGTAATAAGGCAAGGCTGAAGCAGACCCAGAAGGGTCTCTAAGCCATCCACCAAGATCAGAACACCACTTTCCATTAGCCAGCCACGAAGCCAGTGCTGTCCCACTTTGACATCTGCAGCACAATAGGGTTTTACAGCCAGTTTAATTTCAGCAGAAGGCATCCCCTGGTCACCTAAGCTCAAAAACAAGCCAGAGCTGGCAACACCAGAATTATAGGTGGAGGTTCTCAGAGATTTGCCACCAGAGAACAGCAGCTTCTGATTTCTGCATGGCCCTGTGTGGGCTGCAACTGGAAGCCCTCAGTAATCCCTGGCATCCTTACCACAGTGTCCATTTGCTAGCTGTGCCTCCAGAGGGTGGCTGGGGAAACACTGTTTTCCAGTTTGTGACTGGTTAGCATCTTCCATGGAGCAGTGGGCTGCAGCTCCTGCAGAAGAAGAACACACAGACTAATCTCTCACCAGAAAGCCTCACTAGGCTGTTCCTTGTTTACCTCAGCCTAAAATAAATATTTATCAGGATGAAAGCACCTGGCTGTTCTTTATAGATGGCAGAAAGCAACAGTAATGTTATTGGATGCTTATTAGCTAAAGGGTAATTGCAATCAGAGGAGGAAAAGGGGAAGAGGGGACAAATAAAAGAAATGTGGTTTCTAGAGGAGTCAGGAAGACTGGTAAGAAATAAAGCCACTCCCCACGTGGATGGATTCCTGCCATTATGTGAGCTGCCATCTTCACAGCATGAAAGTCAGAAAAGCACCCAGTCCAGGCACACAACATTAATCTGGTTGCCTAAACAGAGTAAAAAGGTGAATGAAGAGAAATGACGCCTCAAGAGAAACACAAGATATATATGAGCTCAGAAAGAGCAATGACTTTTTGTACATTGCTTTGGAGTCAAAAGCAAATTGACAAAAGTTTCTTTTTGAAGGTCTGTGTGTGTGCTAGCTTTTGTATAAATGCATCATCTTTTTCCTTCATCATGACAAGAATGACAGCAGCTTTTTTTGCTCATAAACAGCATACTGGAAAACATGGAATAGATCCATTGCTGTGGAGCCATAGTTTCATGAAAGTACCTCTGTGGACAAATTTGGTACTATGAGACCTTTACAGTTCTTTGGGGGTTTTAGCTGAATGTAAGCAGGGTAGGAAATTTCAGTTTTGTGAGCAGGAGCTTGGCTGTTGAATCTTTTAGGAGATATGAGTCAGTCTCAGTGATAACAAAATACTTTCAAATTTCAAGACCAGCGAAATATCCTCAATCAAACAATTCCATCACACAGGAAGAAGCTACTTTTCTCTGTCATGTCCAATGATACACTGGCATTTTTGTGTGGCTTTAAATATCTTGAAGGTTTGTTTCTTCAGCTAACTCTTCTGTTGGGTCCAATGCACAGTGTGGTTGCTTCATTATCTGTGGGTATAATTATTGTCCAATGATTTTTAGTGGTGGTTACTGAGTGCTACAGTGCTATGCAGTCTTGATGGTCTGCAGTCCTCCAGTCTCTTCCTGGAGATGACCGTCCTGGGAGTTATTTTTGCTCTGGTGAAGTCGCTTTGAGACTTAAAATTTTAATACCTTTCCAAGATTAGTAACCAAAAAAGGCAGACTTAAATAGCAAAGCAGCGACTGATACACTGAGTCAAGAAAAAAAGGGGTTGGGTGACATTTGTCATCAGAACATCAACAAGTGCACAGGACAGTGTACTCAGTTCCTGGCAGTTTTCCATCTTGAACAAAGAGTAATGAGCAAGAGTTTAGCAAATATTTAGGGAGCACAGGACTGTTTTTCAGGTGATAAAACAGGGTTACGGTCTTGGCCAACAGCATTTTTACCATAGAATGGCTTAAAATTCCATACTTGACTGTCATTAAAGCTCACATACTTCTTTAACATAACTGCTACAGTTAAATTCCAATTCAGTCTTCGGTAATAACCCCTTTTCTATCTAACAACCCTCCACGGTTTCAGCTGGGTGAAAGACTGCACTCATCCCATTTTGAGCTTTTCTGTGCCTAGGCAGAAGACCTCCACAGCTCAGACCAGAGGTGGCTGCAGTTCATATGTGGGCAAAATGATTCACAGTATGCCAGGGTCTGTGGATTCCTCAATGGGAAAGAGACCCATGTGCCAGGAGACACATCCCAAGAGTCCCTGGGTGCCAGGCAAGAAGCAGAAAGAAGGGCAGAGATCAGCTGTAGGAAATCCTAGTTCATGACAATTGGCTTGATTTTCCGTGTAACTAGTCTTAAAAGGTGATCTCACACTCCAAAAGGAACAGAAAAAGGGCCAAGACAAAAGTTAGGTGTCTAGAGTCTGATAAGCAGTATGAATTTTGGAAAACAGAGAAGGTGTGTGCACTGTCTGTGGCTGAGACCGAGGGCTGCAGATTTATCCATGTGAAGAGAACCTTGTCCAAAGAATGCCCTGATTGTTTTACTTTGACTGGAGCTGTGCTGCTGGCTTTAGTCATCCCAAAACCCATGTCAGCAGTTCAGCTCCTGAGCCCAGGTGACCCAGATAAAGCTGTCTGAGCTCAGAATGGCCTGGCTGCAGAGTGGCCCATGGACAGTCACCTTCACCACCTGAGGAGGAGCTGGGGGGTGCACATGGCACATGGAGGATCACCATTCAGAGACACGAGATATTCAACAGGTGACCAGGCCCTGAAATCAAGTAATTTCTAAATAGCGTCTTTTTTTCTTTCCTTGTTTTTAGCTGTTCCAGCTCTCAGGCTCAGGAAGGCAAGGCTGGCAGCCTCATTTGTTGCTCAAATCTGCTTTTTAAGGCCATCTGATAGCAAACCTTTGGAAGGCAGAAGAGAGGAAAGTCCTGATATAAGCACCTTCTTTAGAGTAATTTAAAACAGGGAAGATATCTTACTGCTACTCAACCTAGTTAAAACCCCAAAACTCAATGAACTCCTGCAGCTCCTACTGACAGCAGCTCCATAACATCATCACTGATATGAACCTTAGGACAACCCTCTCTCTGTTGATGGCACTCCATAAATAATATTCCTACTCATTACTGAAACCTGAAAAAACTCCAAGGAGAGAAATGTCATGTGCCTGAATATAACAATATTACCCATCTGAAAGCTAATGCTCCTATTTTTTTCTTCATACTGCACCGTATATTGAAAAGTCCCAGTATATGCTGTAAGTGAGGATACCTATAATTTCTTTTCTCCAGGAATCTTCACAGTTTCTAGACTTATTGAATGCCGTAGAGGGAAGAAACAAGTTTAAAAAACAATTAGTAGGACATGTGGTGCTCATTCTTGGCTGAAACTGCACATTCTCATCTGCCTGAAAATACTCAGCAGTCGTTCATGAAAAATGTTTTTGAACTAATGAGCTATATTTGCATTCCCCTTAGAAAGGATTCAGAATTTTTCATCTACACTGCACCATGAAAAATGGATGTGTTTTTCACAGAGGTAATTTGAACATAAACCACCGCATCAATGGGAAGACAACCTTTGCAGAAACTTTTTAACTTAGCACATTCCATTTGTTTTCACTGGGGAAGGTCAAACTTATGTGAGAGATGTAAATTTCATGCACAAACCTAGGTGCTGATGAGATTTGTTTTTGTAGATAATCTGCAGCAGAGAAATTTTTCATAATGTCACCACAAAATAAATTAAAATGTTCATCTTCATATGGCTGGTTCCATTGCATTAAAATAAATGTTGCAAGCTCATTTAATTAGTATAGTTAGGAATGTCTCTTCCCTGCTTCACTGACTCTCCAAATCACAAGTTAATTTGTCAAAATCAGACCATTGTTTTTCCTTCATTCTTCATTACTGAAAAGACAGCCCCATTTAAATAAATGTTTATGCTACAGAGAGCAGAGCAGTGAACAACCCCAAATATTTTTCTAAGCACACGTTAGAAAAGTTTGGACTGCAAAGAGCTGGAGCGTGCGTGTGTGTGTGTGTGTGCATGTGTGTGTGTGCTGTTATTGGATATTTGACTGGCTGGAAAGGTACAAAACTGAGCAGTCTGCTGTAACTGATGATGTAGTGCACACCATCTCTCATGCCAGCGGCTACACGCACTTGGAAGCAGTTTTCTTCTATGTTTTCAAAGACAAATGATGACAAAAGATACAATCTCTATAAATTACCCTAATCAAATCATTCTCTTCAAGAACTCTTGGTTAATCAATTAGTCAGTGCTCACGGTTCTTATGAATACCACTTCAGAGCCTCCCATAGCGTCGCTCTCCTCCAACAACAAATATTTAGAGCATTTTATTAAAGAAAAAAAATAAAAACAAAACCCAGCAAATGAAAACAACAACTCTGCCTATTATACAGCAAATAGGCAGAGAACTTCTGCAACCATATGGAGTCCATTAACATAAAGCGAACTTTACAGGTATGACTGAGGTAGCAGTTACTTTGTTTGATCGGCTTAGTTATTTTTTATCCTAAGGTATTTTTTGGAGGTCACCTGCCACAAACGAATGGAAAAGGCCAGTAGAACATCATCTGAGCCTCATTCTAATGCTTTTTTACACTGTGTGCCTCAAGCACTGCTTCTGTGGCATATACTGCAGTGCTATTATTTAGCCTTCTCCAAGATACTTTCAAATTCCACACAAAAGCTTTTACATCTCAGCACTAGATTGCTTCTGAGAGGATGCAAAACAATAGAAGACTCCTATGATTTTCCTTATCAGGAGGTTTTTGGGTTTGTCTGGCAATGGCTTCAGGATTTTTCTGCTTTGGGGTAGGGATTCTTGCTGTTGATCTGTCTTCTCTAATTTCTTTGTGTGAGTTGTCCAGAAAAGGGCAAATCCTGATTCTCCCTACTAGGTTCCTTGGCTTGGCAGCATTTTAAAATGTCATTTAAAATCTGCATCTAATGTGAGTTTTATGATACTGTGAGGGAGAATCAACTCTATTTTCATTTTCAAGAGCTTCAGGATGAACCTTGTTTCATTAATAAATCATGTCATTAACAGGGAAATTTAATTGAAGTGATACTTCATGAATTCACAGTAAAAGCGTGTTATATATTAGTGGTTGGCATATTGACTTCCAGACATAGGAACTCATGTGAACTGTGAAAAATTGACACGTACAACTGTTAGGAAAGCCTTCCAAGATCACCAAAGCAGCTGAAGAGAGAGTGATACATTGAGACCACTTGTTCAAAGCAAGACAGGACCTGGGTTGCATCTTTTAAGGGATGCCAGTGGTGCCATTTTCTCACATGAACTCTACTTCACCTCCCGATTTCCATTTGTAGCGGACATAAGCATCACAGAATATGAAGAGCAGCTGTCATTAGGAGCTTTGGCTAGCCCAGGTTTCTTCAGGCCACAGGTCATGTCCCAAGGTTGGATTAGCTCTACAGCAGGACAGCTTTGCA
Organism: Petroica traversi; assembly: GCA_025920805.1. NCBI lineage: Eukaryota > Metazoa > Chordata > Aves > Passeriformes > Petroicidae > Petroica > Petroica traversi. The sequence goes on along the minus strand of JAHLSL010000044.1, from coordinate 12,336,027 downwards.
CTGTGTCTGAGAGGAGGGAAGAGGGCTCTGTCATGCTCCAGGGCTGGGAAATCTCTCTTTTCCTGGCCTTCCCTCTTTTGAGGTAGACTGGAGATCTCACTAGGGGCAGAATGGTCTCTGCAGCCACTCTGTCACTTTATTGAAGTTCTGTTCTGCTGGTTTCCTGCCTTTCCCCCAGCTCCACAGAAATCCCCATGTGTACGCAACAATCTAAGTGTCCCCTAAAATCTCATATTCTTCCCTGAAATGGACAGTGAAGGAGAAATAAAGAACAATTCCCAGCTTTAGGGCAGGTTGGTGTCTTTGAAATCCCTTGACTCCTGAGGTTAGACAGAGAGGAGGACAAAAAGCTATTTTAGCAATTTTCCCTGTTCCTTGCACACCCATAAACCCATGGCATCTGGAGTACGGGCCTTACATTCCCCCTGCCTCTTGGAGAGTAGACATACCCACTGAGGATGCTCAGTCATTGACAGGAGGCCCAGATGTGCCTTGGGATCCTCCCACTCTCCCATTAGTTGCCCAAGAAGTTGATGAGGAGTGTCCAGGTGGAGGACAAAACCTCCATGCCCTCCTTGGACCAGCTGAAGGCCATTTCCACTTCCTTGGTTCTCTGGAGGAGAGGGATATGGGGTGATCTGAAATTCTTTCCTTTTTCTCATTTGATCCGTGACTCCTGTACCAGTTCATCAGCAGCATGAGTCTAGGAGAATTAATTGTAAAAGAAAACAATGTTGTGTTTATTATCCTTTGACTGATTATTTTGTATAGGAAATGTTATGAAAAATACCAACCAAACATGAATTCATGGAACCTGGCTCTCTTCAGCAAGTCATCTACAGTAGACTGATGAAATCAGTAGGTTTCAACTTGTATAAAAAGTTTTGGTCAAAGAAGACATACAAATCTGCACATACAAATAGCTATTATACAGCTTGAGCACTGCCAACTCATGCTCTCGTCTTTTAAGACTGATGTTGGAATCAAGAGACTACTGAGGAATCAGCTTAAGTCATTCCAACCCCCAGCCCCCCCCCTGCCAAATATCCAAACTAAAATTCTCCAGAAATAACCGTCTTGATTGCAGAAGAAAATATTAACTGAGTTAATCTTAAAAATCATGAAACCAAAAGACAAAGTTGAACATTTCATTTCTAGCAGTCATTTTTAGCAGTGATGCTGCCTTGTCTTGCTGAAACAAGAATCATGCCTGGAAAATGGGGGAGGCAAATTCCACCCACAGACCAAGTCTGTGAGGCTGGGCCTAAGCCTGTTTAGGGCAAATGAAATAAAATCTGGCTGTAATAAGACCTTTCACACGGAAAAAGTATTCACATGCTCACATCCAAAATCTCTTGTGCTTTTCCACCCACATTGATGTTACAGATGATATTTGTTCAGCAGAAAGAAAAAAGTGCCATCTTCAATCAGGCAAACTGATCTGCTCCCCTCTTCTTCTCTTGGAAAGGGGTAAGACAGAGAGCTTGGTTTTGCTTCAGTGAATAGATTGCATCAGAAAGTCCAACAAGACCTTTCTGAAGGGAAAAAAGTTCCATGAGTCTTCTTTGTTGTCAGTGCCTTCAGGACTGAGCTATGCAAACAGATGCTGTATCACCATACACAGACAGTGAATGAGATGCAATGGTCTCCTAAACAGACTTGTGCAATAAAAAATGACAGGAGGGAACACAAAGTATAGCCCTGTGCTGCAGAAACCCATCTTGTCTTTTAAGAGCCCATATATGGTGATAACTCTCTTCTCGGTGTTATAAAAGTTCTCAAAACAATCCAATAGCAATTTATCATGTTCATAAATGTTGCAGATCAGAGAGGAGCAAGAGGGTGTTTTTCCAGGGTTTTTAGGTTTTTTGCTGAGGCATCAGCCATACTTCTCTTTTACATAAAGGTGTCTATGTCCCAAGGACTGATGGTAGCAGTTCTGAACAGTGAATTTCTCTCTCTCCCTCCCCCTTTCTCTCTCTCTCCTTTTCAAGTTGCATCTGGAGATCATGGTCTTTGAATATTTTGAAAGTGTAGAAATATACACCAGAATAGTATGTAGTTCACAGGCATTCATGAAAAATTCATCAAGAGAACATTTGCAGAGAGATTTGTGCAAGCAGGATTGTGAAGAGCTGTGATAAGCCTACAGGTTAGGTTACACTAATATTTATATTATGCATTTGGTACTTATATCAGCCTCTACAGAGATGCTGCAAACTTCTCTGAGTCTGACTCTGCTACTGTTCATCATGCCAAATGTTGCTGCTGCCACTATATTCCTTTTTATTTGCTACTTGGGAGCCATCTCCTTTTGTTTGTGGAAAGCAGTGCTTCGTACCAAACACTGCCTCCAGAAGAAAGCCAAGGCTGTACAAAAGGGTCTTCGTTAACTGCTTCACTAAGAAAACCTGAGTTAAGCTCACAGTAATGAATACATTTATTGGGCAGACAGTAAAAAGTGCTGGAGAGTTAAAAATAAATTCTCCGTTATTTAAACCTAATTTATGAGCAGGAAAATAAGCCCTCTCTTCTACTATTAATGTTTTTTATCTGGGCCATCAAATGTCACACCCTACTGATTTTGGATGTAAGGTCACTGGAAACAACATATCAGTGGTGTCAGCAATACAAATCAACTGAAATTCCCCTAAAAATAAAAATGTCAGGAGTAAAATAATAGGCAATAGTTATTTCATGGTATGAAAGGCTTGTAATATATCAAGAGTTCACCTTCTTCTATCTTTATAATATATCACTTTGAACGTTAAGTATACCTCCATTTCATATATTTTAAATAGAGATAATGTATCTAGCTAAAACAATACTCTCGGAGGAAAGTGCACCAAAATGATTGTTTAGGTTTGCATCCACTTTTTGAAATGTTTCCTAATTTATGGCAAATGATGAAGCAATAGCCCTGTTTATAAAAGGCAGCGTGGTGCACCAGCTGATGCTTTCTAAGAACATATTCCTGTATTAAAGGAATATGGAAATATAAAATTGATCTGAGCTAATGATTTTAGCATGAAGTAAAAGAAGGAGTGGCCCTTCACTCTGGCTGGCCCTTCATTCAGCCCATGAAGACAAGACCCTGACTAAACCAAGCATTGCAGGAAGCAGTAACAAATGCCACTAGGAAGGCAACAAGCAGCATATATTTGTGGAAATGTCTCCTTTGAAGTTTCTGTGTAGATGAACACATCTGTGTCTGTTAAATTGTCTTTAGTACAAGTGGGGATTTCCTCAGGCCATTTGTGACTGTTATTAAATGGCTACCAGAAAACAGGTTACTAATTTGGCTTGGATCACCATGCTGAATTATAACTAAACATGCTAAAAGTCACACTGCACTGCATGTGGCACTCACACAGAGAAACAGGCACTATAAACCCATGTTATACAGACATAGCAACATGAATCTGCACATCCAGTTCAGATGCAGTTGGGTTTGTGATTAATAGCCTGCCAGTGCCTGGAACTTTTGTGTTTACATATAATGAGGAAGAGGTTGTGGACAGACTAGGTCAATGCTGTCCCATCACTTAACTCTAACAAATCTGGCCCCACAACCATTGAGTTTCCAGAACTGCAAACCTCTCATGGCCCCTGAACACACTTACAGGGAGTTCAAGTCCTTGATCCAGAGACCCTTGTACAAGCAGGAGCCTGGAGCCTTGGGGCCCATCCCCAGCACTGCATCTTTCAAAGCTCACCCATTTCTACCCAATGAGCAGAGACTTTCCCAGACTGGGGCTACAGAGTGACTTATCCAGCTTTTCCCTGCTTTTGTCAATCTTGTGACTCAGCTCCATTCTTCTCCCTCTGATGGGTCTTTTGTGTGTGCTACTTCCATTTCACCTTGACTTCAGAAAAGAGAAGAAAATGCCTTCCCTGACAGAACACAGCTGCAGAATTCTGGGTCTCTGTTGTGCCCAGTCTGGCAGAGATGGGAAAGAGCCCTACCACAGGTGACACAGAGGTAGTGCTCAGCTACTTGAGATGGCTTTTAAATAATTTGGTATCTGCCTGAATTCAAAACTTTTTTCCCCACAACACTCTTTGTGTATTTGGGTGATGTTTGTAGCAGGTGTACGATGTGAGTTATCGCTGTTGCTGAGGCGACAGTCAGGGTGGCAAACAAAGGGGACAAGAAAAAGTTGTTTTTACAAGACAGGATCAGACGAAATCCTTTTAAGGTGGGATGAATATCAGAAGATAAGGCAGAAATGCTGTTAAAATGTTCCATTTTGAAATGGGAAAGAAAATTCATAGGCCTGTGGTAAGGTAAGGTACTTATGTAATGGGAAAAAACCCACACTGCAATTAGTATAAACACTTCTTGTAAAAAAGAGCTGTGACCATTGTTAAAAAACATTTTTGAGAGATTCAACTAGTGTGTCTCTCATAAAGTTTCCTTAGGTCCTTTCCTAGACAAGGCAGCACACTCAACCATCACATCCTTCCCACAATAACATTCCACTTTTTTGTTCAGGGTAAAGTTGTGGGTGCTCAATGCTGCACAAATGCCCAACATGCAGGTGTGAAACATGAGGTGACAGCTCAAACAGGTGACACCTGGTAAGTTAAAGAAAAATCATCCCAACTAGTCCAGTTGCTCTCGCAGGACTGATGTGTTGGGAAAGGGGGATGCAGCCTTGAAGGTGGGAGAGAGGTCAGCAGGAAGGTGACAGTTCATTTCTGCTGTAGCTGAAGCCTATGAAATGGAGAGTTTCTAAGAGAGTTTGGAAGTACTTTGGAAGTTATAGGAGAACTGCTGTCCTGCCTATGCTTTGTGAGAAATATTACCACAAATACATGGTTTCTGGGCAGTTTTCCTATTCCTGCTATCATTTTTCTGTTCTATTGATTCAACAGTTTTCTCAGACAAGAGGTCTTGGGTTTCATGGGAGTGGCACATTCTAGCTTGAACCAATAAGGTGTAGTCCCAAAATGAGAGATCCCGGAAACAGTTTTAAATTTTTATCATTCATGCCACACAAGAATCAAGATTCTGACTTTGATGAATTGTGCATATCACCCTTTTCATTCTCTGTAGCACTGCCAAGTATTGTCCTCAGCATGAAGAAAGTGAAATATATCTGATGAACATAGTTTCATTATGTCAGGAACTCTCTACTGTTCCTTGTTATGATGGACTTCTCAATTTCTGACTCAGACTCTGGCTCTGCCTCTCTCCTACATTAACCTACTGTGATTTCATCATGAAAGCTGATCCACAAAGCTGAGGTTATAGTGAATGCTATTTAATCTATTAGCTGATCTGACAAGTTTTTAAATGTCTTTTAGTATTTTCTCTCCATTTGTGTTTTCATTCACGCCATGCTAATAGCAGCTGAGTAGCAGCAGCCATAGAGGTAGGAGTGAAACCTGTATTTTCCTTCTTTGCAGTAAACAAACATATTAAAACTCCAGAGGAATATGTGCAATGGCCTTGTTTATTCCGCTCAACCTGCAAACAAATCCTTTCCCATACTTTTAGCTGTAAGACATTTGAAAATCTATTTATGGCACAAAACCTGAGCTTACCCATGCTGGGAGAAGAAATCCTTTATTTATCTGCAGTAGATTCAAGAGCAGTGCAGATAGACAAGGTCCAAGCTGCTCCACAAATACCTATCAGCCTTGACCTGCAGAAACCAATCATGGCCTTATTGTGTTGTTTGTGTGATACAAACCCAGTGCCTCTTCACTGTAGAAGGTAAACTGAGATGACTCAACTGACTTCACTTGGTAATTCTCTCAGCAATCTGATCAAAATGATTAATGGTCATTCTGGCCAATGCTGGATTTAATTCAAGGTCACTGAAAAAAAAAGATAAAAGGTCACTTTGTTGACCAACCTCTATTTATCTATGGATTTTTGTTATTAAAGGAATTAATCTGATAGTGCTTCCATACACAGCACATTAATTATTTATACATTTGATACAAAATTACTTCATACAAAGATTAAGATTGAGTCCTAAATTGCTGACATGGTGCCCAGAGATTTAGTCCTATGATGAACCTCATGTATATCGACACAGCTGAATCCAGGTTTAAAAATGTGGGTTTAAATGTGCACTGCGCCTGCACATACAGACAGACCAACTTACACCAAATGTTGCATGTACCAGGTAAACTGAAGTCCAACAATAAATCTCGCCTTGAGAAAACACTAGCTTTTGTCACATATTTATTAGAGTATCTGTTTTCAGGAAGGTTTAGCCCTCTGTCCTTCATTTTGAGATTTGAAATGACAGATATTTGAAACAAATACTGATACAGCAATTTTATTCAGTCTCTGGAAGTTTGAGAGAAACATTCTCAGCCTTAAGGCACTGAATTTCAGTCAGAAGTAATTTCTAATGTTGCTTCATCCTATTACTTGTAAATTCAATATAATTAGAGGCATATTCAGTTCATTACCAATTTGAACTATTGTCCAGGGGTTTTTTTCAGTCTGTCGCTTTTTCAAAGCACTTTATTAAAACTTGTTTTGCTGTCATATGTTTTAAAGGGAAATAATATCTCACAACCAATCATTTATTAAGATAATGCAACCACACAAAGCAGAAAAACAACAATGTAACCTCAGTAGAAACAGATGGAGAGTGAGAAATAACCTTTGCTTTGTTGCACATTAATATTTTGAACTTACACTTGAAATATGTATTAGCTGCATGTTCATCCCAGGAGTGATAAATACAACATTAGATTGAAAAACAATTATTTTCCTTGCTTTTGGGCATACAGTACCTTATTACCTAGACTCAGTATTGTTTCAAATAATGCCTTCTGAATTTTCACATGTTTTGCACTTCTCATAAAAGCCTATAATGAGAGACAGGAAACCTGAGCAAAATGAGAAAGTCACTTCACTGCTATTTTATTCTTTTCTTTCTGATGCCTCATTAGGCTAATTCTCAAAAATGACACAGCAAAGACCAGATATCCCCATTCTAAATGTTAGATGATGGGCAAGAGCAATCTTTTAAAACTGCAGAGAGTGCCTGCCCAAGACAACATCCTTTGATGTTGCAGGGAGGTTCTACATGGATTAGGGAGAAAAGAAACATTCGTGTCTTTGTCCACAATGCCCACATCAGGAACCGTGCTTGGAATCTGTGTCTCCTGTGTCACAGGGCCAACACTTCTGGAGCACACCTTATCTAAAGGTGACTCTGCTTTGCCTAGGATTGTAGCAGTTTAGGTGCTGCGACACCCATGGCAAGAATGCGCTCAATGTTTGGCAGAGCTGTGCCCCAGAGGCATTCATCTTGCTGAACAAAATGAGTGGGGATTGTTGATTAGTGCCCAAAAGGAATGTTAAAAACATCCTGATTCATGTTTGCAACTTCTGAGGGATGAGTTTAAAACGCAAAGAGAGTTCTGCAAAGAGAGCTCTGCAAAGAGTTCGGGCACATAAGGGCAAAAGTATCCCCAAAAGTGATAGCTGGACCTTGGTGCAAGTTTTACTGGAAGAAGTGCTGTTCCTACCAAGTCTTGTTGGACTTGTGCGAGCCTCGTGGAAGCTTCTAACTGGAAACCCAAGGAGAGGAAAACCTCTCTGAGCGTCTCTGTGGTATAGCTACACACTCCTAAGAGCACAGCAGCACTTAAGAAAACCAGTCCTTGGAGCACTCTTGCAGACCCTCAGGTTTCCCAGCACATCTCTCAGCAGTGAGAGCCTAGCAGGGGCTCATTCCTGCTCACTGTCTGGGGGATTTGTGTGCTGTAAGTGCAGGTCAACAAGAGAAAAAAAATGAGTCTTCCAGTAAACAATAATAACGGGAAAGTCTCTGAAGTGCAGTCTCAGAAATAGACAGTCTCCTCGACAGTCTTTAACAGTAGTAAATGACTATATAGTTATTATTTATTCATTTCACCCTTCTTAAAGGCAGCATCCCTCAAAAATAAGTATTCAACCATCTATATATGTATGAAAGCTTTTTGTCTTTATTGTTGTACATATTTTGTGTTCTTTGCTTATTTTCTTTACTATCCTACCTTTTTCCAGATGAATCAGTGGTGGTGCTCTGGAGAGCTAGACAAGAATGGCAAAATTTGGTAACAAAGAAATGAAAACAAAGCCTGGAGAGTTGTGAACACAAGGGTGCTGCTCTCAACTGCTCTGATGGTACATTTCAGACAAACAGTAGCATACAGAGGACTTATACTGAAGTTTCAGGGTTCTCAGATGTCCTTAGCTGCCCAAAACTCACTGACTTTTGACTACAGTGTTTGCTGTTCAGTATTTTATAGGCATGTCAATATCCAGCAGATGTATACATGACTTTCAGTCTAAAATAGAGATCTCAAGAAAGTTCTTAGTGGTCCCTGTCTCTGTTGTGTTTGTTGGGGTTGGGAACCAGTGTTTGCAATACTTAGTGGTTCATAAATCCAGATTATTTCCAAATTATTAACCAGATATTTCACTTGGCCTCTGCTACTTCTTAAAAAGCCTTTCTGCAGAGGTGAAACACGGTGACCCAGAGGTGGGAATCTTGAGTTCTTGTTGCCCTCAGCATGTATCTCCCATCCAGGGAGAACAGCAGTCTGCCAATCAAGCAACCCAGCACTTTGCCCAGACTCGGCCATGTCCCTGAGAGGGCTAAAAGGGTAGTCAGGACAGTGCTAAAGGCATTTCTGCAAGAGTAGTTACTACTTGGATCTTTTGGAAACCACAGCACACAGATAAATCAATCACAGACTAACCACAGCTGGCAGTAGATACATTCACACCTCATGAATGCAAGTGAATTGTCTTCTTGTTTTGTAATTCAGTTGTTTAGTCCCAAGATCAGTTTGCCAGTTTGAATCAGAGCAGACTTCTGTAACTCAGCACTGCATGTCACAGCTCGAGTGAAACAAATGCTCCAATCTTCTTTGAACTTCTGAGTATTTTGACCTTCAGAACTTGTACCATGAATTTTTCAATTAACTAGCTCATAATTAAATCAACTGATTAAATAAAGAAGTTTTAGTTGATAAAGTACTGCTATGCATTCAGATGGCACAGGAGTTTTAATGATATGTAGATTGTCCCTAAGAACAGCTCAGAAAGAGAATCTATCCTCCTACACAGCTTCATGGGTCCCTCCTGACCACGCAGCCCCCTCACTGCCCAGGCAGCCCACAAAAATGAAGCTCAGTGGCCATGGAGACAAGGATTCAAGGCTCTTTGTCTCTGCCCTTGACTCCAGAGTCCTGCTGGCCATTCTGTTTCTGATACAAGCCAGGATGTCACAGGCCTTCTTGGCACATGGGCACATGTTCAGTTGCTGTCAACCAGCACCCCCAGGCCCTTTTCCATCACCCCCTTTGCAGTCACTCTGTCCCCAGTCCTTAACTGCATAGGGCAGGTGTGACCCAGGTGCAGGGCCCGGCACTCAGATGCCCTCTCCCGTTTTTTGATTTGCCTTTTGATTAAGAAATGCTGGTTTCTATGTAAGTAGGCAGCTTGGCTAAAGTATTACAGATCCCATGAACTGATCTCTTTAATGGCAGCAGCCCCCGGAGTTCTCAGTCTTGGACCGTCACTAGACACAGACACCAAGTGATATAGGGTAGGAATTTTCATGTGATGATTGCAGGTATCTCAAGACCAGCCCACCCTAATCCACGCTTGGGCAAAAAGAGCTTTCCATTGCCTATGAACTTCAGCTGGCTTGCGATCACTACCAGACTGCACCATGAAAAGCTGCTTGACTTTGAGGTGTCATTTGAAGCATCCTTTCCCATCCATTAAAGGTCAGCACCATGACAAAACACAACAGAAAACATATTTTTGGACAATAGAAGCAAAGCACTCAGTATTTTTCTAAAAGCTCTTTAGACCAGTTCCTCAATGCACATCTTTCTTTCAAATGCAGGACTCGATATAATATGCCATATGAAATCATACCAACTGCTCAGAGTCTAAATTTAGATTCTCCTAAGAAATGAAACTATACCAGAGAAAAAAACATTTAACAATGGTCTTTATTTAATTTGACATATCCCTCTTCGAATACTTCCCTTGCAAAATCCTTTTGTACTCTTTTAAGTAGGACAATTTCTTTTCTTCGGGTAATTCAAGCATGGCATAAAGCGAGAAGTACCCATTTAAAAATATGCACATGCACAACTAGAAAGATAAGAGAAAACAAATCTCAAACAACCAAACTGCTTATTGTTGCAAGTAGGGAGTAAGAGGGAGGAGGGAAGAAGAGGAAGGAAAGTAAAAATGCTAGAAAGAAAAAAGAAAGGAAAAGGAAGAAGTTGTACAGCATTTTGCTGATTCTTCTTAGGATGCATATAACATTTACCACAGCGTCAATATTTTGACACTGTCACTTAGAGTGGTAATGTTTGGTTTGGTTTTGGGGGGGGTTATTTTTGTAGACCTGTCCTCTTGCATGCATGTCTTTTGTCAGTATTTCTTCTGTGTTTAGTTTCACTTTTGCAGAAATACACAAATGGGAGCAGGATTCACTGCTATTTTTGCCTAAAGTAATAACCCCAAGTTTTGGAAATGAGACTTCACTCCTCTACTATGCACTGTAGAGATGCTGGCAACAGATAACAGGATCAGAGAAATCAAAACCAGGCTTCTTAGAATCAAGCAAATGTGCTTAATAACAGAAGGGAACCCAAATCCATAAAATAATTCATACCCTGCAATGGCACTAAGCAGAATATTTTTTAAAACATTTTCAAGATATATTACTAGATTTTTTAATTCCTGAACTGTGCATATAACACATTTGTTTGATTTAGTGTCTAAAATAAACTTTTACTACTTTTTATTCCTGCTAGCACTGAAACAATTTACACAGCAAAGGGAAAGTATATGAACCTCCCCCCCCAGCCTACCCACTAATACCTCTCTGAAGCACACTCCAAACTGAGTAGCCCAGTTTTGCCCTTGGCTTCTTATCTGCAGCTCTGTGGGTAAATGTCTCCTACTTGCTGGAGAGGGGATGCAGTTTTGGTCTGTGATAGGAGAAAGAGAGGGCAAATCGATTTTCCAAAACTCTGGCAGGAAGGTATTGTGATATTGAGATGTGGGTGAATCTCAAGAGGGTGTTTAAACAAGTGATGAAAAGAAGACTGGTCAGACACCACACAAGTTCTGAGCAAGATCAGATCATTGGTGCACGTGGAAGGTGCAACCAGGAAGAAAAAAATGAGGGAAATATCAGGTAACAGAGAAGCAAAGAGACACAGGTTTGCTCCACTGGAAAAAAGGGAGGAGTTTGAAAAGAAAGATTATGAAAGCAGCCCCAACAGGCTGGAGAAAGAGGCAGCAGTCAAATAAAAAACACAGGTGATCCATAAGATACTGTATGGAAAAAAAAATAGAGAAACTGCAGGACTTCATAGGTATTTTTGCTCACATTAAGAAGAGAAAGGTCTCTGTGAGCCATGATTTTTATTAAGAGCAATTAGGAAGACCGTGATCAAAATCCAATTTAGACAAGAGAATGGCTACTGTCATCTGGGACAAGGGTGTGCAGTAGGGCCGGACAAAGATCATGATTAGAAAGAAAGACAACTGACTGGCTGTCCGTCGTGGTGGGTCAGATGGCACTGCCATGGTCTCATTGGAGGTGATCAGGGATCACTGCTTCCAGGTGAAAATGCAGAAATTCAGGAGTCCTTCAGCAGGCAAAGGGCAAAGGCTGGACTCAAGAGGTAGGATAAGCTAATGGGCCAGTGCTATGAACAAGGTTCTGGGGTGTGTGAGCCCCCAAAAAAAGGAGCTCACAGAGTGAGGACTACTCTCAGGAATGAACTCCCCATGGACAACTCTTAGGATTGCAATTGCACGACTGATGAAAACTTTAGACATGAAACAAAGGGGAGAGGATTGGGATATTCAGTCTACATGCCTGATTCTAATGCAAGGCAAAAAAGGAAAAGTGGATAAATGAGATTATTGCAATGGGTAATAGGACACAGAAGGGGAGAGGAATAGGCAGCAAGAGAATACGGGAATAATATTGAAGAGGGGAATAAATGTTTGTGTGATACATTTAATGCAATTTGCTATTTAAAACTGGATTAAAACAGAAAAAATCAAGAAAAATGTTGTGCATTAGGACCAGATACATATAGGAATGAAAGTCTCTGGTGCAGAACAAAAGAAAAGGGTATTACAAGAACAATAGAAACACATTGAAATAATAATCTTGCCTCAAACACAGGCATTGAAAGCTATGCATTATTTAAAAAAGAAGAAAAGGTAAAAAGCACTGAGGTAGCAATGCTCATTAACTGATGAAGTAGACTGAAAAGAAATAAGAATTGATTGCTTCAGTAAAACCCAGAAAGAGGGTAAGTCAAAAATCACTTTTGGAAAGCCTGAAAAAGACAATCTATGGGAATTAAAATACAATCTGCCACTCACTTTGATGGCTGGATTTTGTTATGGCTGGAGATCAGCTCAGCTTCTTACTCCCAGAAGGGAACACAACATTAGAAGAATTTTGAAGTAATGCAGTAAGCAATGCTTCCATATACAGAAGGACAAACTGTTCTTGCATGAAAGGGACACATTTCTACAGCAAGTAGTCCAGGACTCTAGAGCAACATCACATTAGATACAGTTCTGATAAGTACCAAACCATTTCAAGCTAGCTGCTTTTTACATAGAAAATGTAGTCTAAATGACCATGACTTGAATCCATCTTAGATAAGCAGAAGCACTAAAACAGGCCTAGACCCATGATGTATGATTCTGAACATAAAATATCCATCAAGACAGAAAGGTAAATCATAAGACTTCTAGAATCTAAATGTTGCGAGGATTTGACCTCAAAAGTACAAAAAATTTCAATTAATTCACACTCCCATCCTACCCTCGTTACACTCAGCAAGGGGAAAAAAACAATTGTGGAATTCACAAAAAGAAACTAGAAAAGATGCCAAAAGAAAGATCTGTTCAGCAAAGAAAAAGTTATTTAAGGTCAGATAGTGCAAGACAGAACTACAGATGGGTAGGACTCTCTGTGAAAGATCCTGCCAAAGAAACGCACAGTAAGTATGCATCAAAATAAATTAATACATAGACAAAAAGAAAATACAAATATTGTTGGGGTGTTTTTCACTGGCCCTCTGTTCCAGCTATCCCAGCATAACTTAATTTTTACCAAGATCTGCTCAGCGAAAAGTATTTTATCCACTTCTAAGACAAACTGGAGTTTGCTTAGGCTGGAAAGATCTGTGCAGTCTATGAGCCTACCCTGTCCCATGTCACTGCAAATGAGTTAAGCACATCTGTTTTGCTCTGCATGGCATTGCACATGAGGAAATGCCCACATCTCCAGTCTGAGCATTTACTTACTCAGATGTGTCAACAGCACCATAAACCGTCTGACCATACCAAACTAATTTTGACTACAGCAATGGCATAAGCTTTTATATACATTCCATAGTGGCTCTTAGATGGCCTTGGAGAGAGTAGACTTGGCAGAAATAGGTGAGGAGCAAAACACAAGTAAAGAAAGGTGAAGAAATGTATATACTGATTATCCCAGTAAAGACATAAAATGATAGGATGAAGAGTAATAGCTTTAAGCTGAATGAGGGTAGGTTTGAATTGGATATTAGAAAAAAAATTTTTTACTGTCAGGGTGGTAAGGCACTGGAATAGGTTGCCCAGAGAATCTGTGGATGTCTCATTCCTGGAAATGTTCAAGGCCAGGTTGGATGGGGCTTTAAGCAACATAGTCTTAATGGGAGGTATCCCTTCCCACAGCAGGGAGGTTGAAACAAGATGATCTTTAATGTCCCTTCCAACCCAAACAATTCTATGATGCTTAGGAAAAGTAATAACTTAAGGCTGGCCTTTGTAGAACAAATATCATGCAAACAGGAAGAGGCAGAACAAATTTCCCACGGCACAGTCCCAGTACTGTGCTGTGAGTGGAGACAGGAGGAATCACACACACTGAGAGTGACAATTAGCTGTCTAATTGTACAGGCACTCTAGTGTCTGTACAGTGTAGTGCCCCTGTAGTGGGGCAGGGGTGGTGTTTATACTGTGTTTGTACAGTGACTAAAGCAAGGAGGCATTTCTGAATGTAACTGTAGTAAGTACAGAATTTTTTTTAAAGCACAGTTTTTGGTCACAACTATTTTTTGCATGAAGCACAACAATGTGCCACAGCAACTACTTCTATCACTGTGGAAGGCAAGGTGCATTCAGGCTTCCTCCTGGAAATACAGAATCCATGGCCAAATGCAAGAATCAAAATCATATGCCTGGCTGCAGCCAGGACAAATGCCTTCTAAGAACATCTTCTGTCACCATGGCATACCTGGTCTGTCTGGGAAGGATCTGGGATGACCTATAAAGCTGGAGTCAATTTTCCATGCTAAACTCTCTGAGGATCTGGGGTTGGTGAAGGCACTAAAGAGCACCAGGGCTACCTAACGTGGAGGGCAGGAATTACTCAGGCAGTATCCCAGAGCTGAAAGTAGCCTTGTGACCCCACTGAAAAGCAAATGCTGTGGGCAGCAGTGATCTGCACTCTTCATGCAAGGCATGGCAATCCTTTGCAATCCTTTACCAGTCTTTGATCTCTCCGCTGCTATCTTCCAGTGTCACTGGGGTTTTCCCAATCCATTTGTTCCTCCTACAACTGCTACATATGTGTTGGAAATGGCTGCCCATTGTGTCACTACAACATGCTATGGTATGTGATTAATATTTCTAATAACATCTCTCCCAGAACCCAGAATTTCTTTTCTGGGGTTACAGAAACTTTTAAAAACTTTGGATGTCACACAGGGCATACGCTTCTCCCAGTGTGAAAATAATGTGTGTGGCTCTGCTCCTTCAGGCGACTTCTTCGTGCATCAGGTAAATGATGAATTACCCTGTCAGTCAGAGCTCTTCCTTTCAGAGAGATAAAGAGCATGTGCCTGAATAGAAGTTACTTGGTTTTAGCTGCCACACAGCCTCATGGATGGATGTGACAGGTTGCTTCTGTGACATACAGTCCTAGGAGATGACCCTTAGATATGGATTTGTGAAGTGCTGTAATACAGTGACCAGAACTAAAGTTTGAGCTTCTGAGCATCACTCGAGCTAACCAGAAAGATTTTAACCTTCTTGTCATCATGTTATGACAGCCATGAGGGCAGCGAGCCTGGTACAACCAGGTTGGTCCAGTGCCAACGAGTCTGAAATGTACTTACAGCATGTGGGTGCCTATGCCAAAGAGTTTGGAGCATAAAGAAAAGCTGCACAAGTCCTACTTTATTTTTTACTGTACTGTCTAATAGATGCTCTGTCAAGTTATACATTTCTTGCTGTGACAAATTATTCCTCTTCTCCTGACAGGACCTCCAGCTGAGTCCGCTGTGCTCAATTAGGAGAAAATGCATATTTTAATCCACCCCATGGTGTAGTAACATTTCACTCTGCGGCCTTGGCAAAGGCATCACTTAACTATTTCTGCAGTGGTTTCACATGCAGCACATTATTATAATGTCAGCAGCATTTCCGTCTGTTCTAGTTTCCCTGGCAGTACTCCCCTAGGCATTGAGATGTGGACAATTAAAGACCACTTTATCATTTTGGAACCGATGATTTCCTTACCCTGATACAGTTCATCTCTACACATCAGCTGCTCCTACTGTCACAGCTATCTCTGCTTTTCCAGGCCACTGGGGTCTCTTGATAAGTTTTTGTGACCACCCTCCACTGATGGACTGGTAAAAGGTGATCCCATATCCTTCCTAAAATAGGCTTGTGTCCTTCTTTGTAGTTCTTATCAGCTTCAGATCTCCTCCAATCTCTAGCAATGAGTGGAGACCACCTCAAAACCCCCTAATCATAGAGTGCCCATATGATATAGAAAAATCCACCCTCTCTCCAATAAATCATCAGGACTCCTGTGAAATGTCTTTTAATTCTGTAGTTGCACTTGAAAGCTACCCAGGCATGACTCAGAAGTCATGGAGAGTTGATGAGATGAGAATCCACATGACATTACTTTTATGGTGCAATATGGCTCTCTTCACTGTTTGCAGGGAAAACAAACAATTAAGGGTTATTTGTGGGGAAAAAACAGTCCAGGGAGAGGAATAAGCTGCACAGGGGAAAAAAAAAGGCGGGGGGGCGGGGGGAAGAAAAAAGTGGAACAGTCTTTACAAGAAACCAGCATCTCTGTGAAACTATTCAGTAGATTCAGGATGAGATCTGCCCAGACGAATGGCACTGCTCTTTTTTGGCTGCTTCCAGGCCCATTGAGCCTCAGAAACACTTCTAGAGAAGTCTTTAATTTCAAATTCTGATTTTTAGCCCTCTAATATTTTTGCAGAGGACCTTCTCACATGCTCTTTTCTTCCCTGCAATAAGAGGTTTGATCATTAAAAAATCTTGTTTACCCAAAACAAACTCAGAGTCCCTGATGTATTCAGTAGCCTAAAAATTCCATTAATTATTTGAAACCTCGGTTAGCTGAATTAATTCAATGTCTTTGACTCAACTTGGATAACAAAGGTTTGACTGCATTTCTCTTTCTTTTATGTGAAGTGTGCTCTCTGGTACTACTTACCCTATTAAAAATATATCTTGCCTTTTAATCAGCACAAGCAAAACAAAGATAAGCCTGCTGAAAAGGGCTTTGAAAAGCAGTTAAAGTAGCAGAGGAATTATGTGCAAGTCTGTAGAGTATATTTATGGTTATAAAACATCATATAAAAATTTAATTGGTACCTATGAAAGACACTAGCAGCTGTGTTGAGAGGGTTCTCCACAGAAGAGCAAGGCAGCAGTAGAACAAATGTTTCTCATCTCAGTATACTGGAAGCCGGTCCTGGAGCTCAACTGCTGAATGGGCAAACCTATTCAGCCCTTAATTTCTCTGATGTGGCCAGCCAGGTTTGGCCAGAGAAAGGGATCAGTCTATCAAAAACTTCTGGTTAAAGTTTCAAGGCTTTGTGTTAGCAAAGGTAGCCAAAGCAAGGAAACCAGGTCTGTTTGAGGTTAGGATTGCAGTATTTAAAGCCTCTCAAATTCATCCCAACACATCTGCAAGTCAGCAGAGCCATCCACTGTAGCTCTGAAGGCTCTGGTACATAGTAGGCCATCCAGTCTGTTATAACTGGCTGGATGATCCTACGACTCCTGAAAAAAATCTCTTGGCAATTAGAGGCCTCTGTGATATGTCAGCTCCCTCATTAGCAAGTCTGGTAGCTACTTCAGATGTGAAAGCAGAAATACAAAAACACCCTGGACTTTCAGTAATAGCACCTAATTTCTGTGGGTGAGCACTGAGGTCTCACTTCATGAGACTTGAGCTGCTCATGTTAAAATAGCACAGGTTATTTTGACACTGCATCCCTGTCACCTGATGTGGTGGGTGTGCTGCACAGACTCTGCTGCTGGAGAGCTAGCTCAGCCATCAACTCCTTCGAGATTGTTGCTATTGCATTTTATTGTAGCTCTGTGCTGGATCTGAAACAGTGCCTAAGCAATGAAAAGCTCCCCATGAGATACGAGAATATCTCATTAGCAAAATTACTTTTTTCCAAGAGTGGTTTTTGTGTAAACATAAAGCCCTTCATTTAGAATGAGAGCATTTCGGCAAATATCTCGTCTTCCTATTTTAATGTAATTTGCAAGAACACATATTTTTTTCTTGTACACATATGGAGAGGAGCAAGATCCTTCAGGAGCTGGCTGATGAGGTACATTTTTCCAGCAATGGTAAGTGCATACAAAAATGTAGTCTTGGTGTGACTTCTGTTTAGTTGTTCTCCTATTGCTTAGCTTCTTTATCTTACTCAGCTAGATTAATCCTAGCCCTATTGTTGCAGGATCCCATTGTATTGTCCTATCACATGTCTCACACTGCAAAAAAGAGCAGAGGAGAGATGTTTCATAGGACTTATTTGAAGGAGGTACAACCTGCCTGGCTGCTCAGTACAGCCAGCCCAGACCACATTCACAGAGAGGCATTGGTTGTCCCTCCAGCAACTTCAGCCATTCTTTACACACCAGACCTTCTTTACACCCTATTGTGGGATAATCAGTATACTTGATGCGATTTTGCTTTTTCTCTCTCTTTCTTTTTTTTCTTTCTTTCAGGGATAAAGAGAGAAGGAATGGTTGCAGGAAATTCAGTTAGGGTAACAATGACGTATTGATGAAAAAAAACCTCCAGACAAATAACTTTAGGGGTGAGAATTAAATAACCTTGAGTTGTTTTCACAAGCACAAAACAAGAAAGTTTGGGAGTTTGTCACCAGGCCTTGAAAGAATAATGCAGGAACGAGATTGGTAAGGTAGCAGAAATGGAATGGGCAGCATTTATCCAATCCACATTGCAGAAATAGGATGGGGGAGTTAACAGAGAATGAAGCTCCTGCACAATTCACAGAAATGGAGGATAGGACAAGGATCAGCTGGAAAAAGTACTGGCTGTGCAGCCCCAGTGTAACTGGTCAGGCAGAGCACTAGCAAACTGGTGAATATCCGGGTGACTGGATGTGCTAGCAGTCCTGGAGGCATAGGAATACTCCTCTCTGTCAAAAGTGACCAAACAGAGATCGCTGTAACTCTGTGAGGATTAGGACATAGATGTTCACCCCTTTTTCCTCAGGTAGATTTTCTTGCCCTATTTTCACCAAGTTAAACTTGTATAAATTTTTCTCACTTTCCCATCCCACTGGGTGTGCTGAAGCATTCAAATGCAAAAGTGAGACTTGTTTGTACTTTCTTGGTGAAAGATTTCTCTGTAGAAGACAGAAGGATGAGTAAAAACTCAGGACAAAACATTGATGTGGCAAAAGAAATGTTCTCCAGCTGCAGCTAGGAGCTACACCACTAAGCAATGAGGGAGCAGTGTGGCCATCCAGACACAGGAGAGAGCTTCCTTCTGATCGTGTCTCAGGGAGAGAAGCACACTGACACCCAGCCCATAGTGTTTCTATTACAGTTTTGGGACTCTGTTGGCAAAGCAAGTCACCTTAAATGCCTAAAGATAACAAAGCCAGAAGTGAGGTCAAAAAGGGCGCATTAATCCAACCAGAGACAGAGTTTATGGTGAAATCCAGCACTCCTCAGTGCCAGCTCAGTGCCCTGTCAGAGAATGTTTTCTCAAACTTTCCTACCCACCCCTGAATGCAACTGCAGCACATTTGCATGCCACAGCCACTCCAGTGAGCCTCACCTTCAGGAAAAGGATACCAGCTAATTATGAGCAAGCTCTCTGATGATCAGTTAATTTACAATTCCTCCTAAGCATGGGTTTGGGATCAAATAATACAAGGCATAATACCGGCCACTCCAATAAGACAAATCAAGAAAGATGTGTAAATGAAGAGATGAGCATTTGTCCTTGAGGGAGGACATTTAGCATACCTAGAAACACAACCATTTTTAAAATTAATTAATCCCCTTAAGGAATTGTGAGTGATGGATTAGAGACCTTAACTGGGGAAGCAGTCTGTGACATGGTGTGTGTTTGAAGAGGCACTGAAAAAGGATGTGACTTTGCAGTCTCACGTGCTTAAGCAAAACCATCAGCCTCAGAGTGGAACATATTTATTGGTTGGGGAAGGAGAGGCTCAGAGGGACCCTCGGAGCTACGTGCAGAGGAGTATCTGTGGCACCTACTGCTGTCCAGCCAGCCAGCTGTGAGAGCAGCAGCGCGAGAAGAGGAGGGGGAAAGCCTAAAACATCACCAGGGAGGAATATAGCATGCAATGACATTTTAAAAACATATTCTTGGCTTTGAGAACAGTCTAGATAAGCAAGGTAGCAGACGATATGTAGATTTCTTATTTAAATGGCAAAGAACAGCAGGACATTGCTTCAGATCTGCTTCCTTACTAAATCTGCCTGCTAGTTTTCAAGTCTGAGTCATCTCTGTCTTAGTATGCAATGTATTCCACCAAGTAATGAGATTTCTTTGAGTTTCCACTGTATTAGATTTCTCTGCACATCAAATATTTAATAAGAATTAGCATCCAGCCATCCTCCCTCCTCCCCTCCACAATAATATTAACTTCTACTGAGACACCAACATTTTGCTATTCACAGTGCTGCTTTGAAGGGTAACTTTAAAAGCCCTGTATATTTTTCCAAGGGATTTGCTCTGACCCTTTGCAAACATACAATAATTAAGAAAAAGAATGACCAGCAGAAAAAGGCACAGTAAACTGAAGGTGTGCAAAGAGACTTCTCATTAGTCTTCATGTCAGTTACAGTATCTGAGGAACAATTTCATAGCAATAACATATTTATTTGATGTGGCACAGATATCTGGGCTCACTGTTACGGATGGCATTTGCTCTTAATGCTTAAAGTACCTCTTTAACAAAATGGCACTCCATAAAAATTTAGTGTGTTCCTGCTGTAATTAAAAAGCCCTAGTCATTTTTGCATTTATGATATAAACTATAATAGCTGTAAAATCCCGCAATTAATTTGCGCCAACATTTCATACTTGAGAAATTCTCATTACAAATTTCATTACTTATTCACTTATCTGCAATTTGTCCTATATAACCTAAAGAATATTAACAAATTTAGAGTCACTTTTGCTCTATTAAAAGCTAAATAGAAAAGCCTTTCACCTAGCAAGCCAATTGTGATAGCATTCTCAAACCTGCTCCAAAATGGTGGTCAGGCTACACAAAAAGAGATACTCTTTATGAAGCACAAGCCATAACGACAGGCTAAAGCCCTTTGGAAACTGTGTGATGTATCCACAGCTATTCCACCACACCCTCATTAATTTAAAAGCCTTACAAGGTTTGAGTGTCTTACATTAAGTGCCTGTGAAGATTACACACAGCTCAGGGCAGGACTGGCAATAAAGCAGCAAGAAAATGATCTCTCCAGCAAGGAGTGACTTTGCAACATCCAAACCACAGGGATTTCTGCTCTCTCTTCAGTTTGCTTCCTGCTGCTCACAATGAAAATTTGCACACTGGATGTCTGCTGGGCTTAGGGGGCTGTAAAATCCTGAGGAGCACTGCACAAAGTCTTAGTTTCCTTACAAATAAGTGATGGTGCTACCAGAACAAGGCAAAAGAAAGCACCAGCAGGAGAGGGCTGCACACATGAGACAGTGAGAAGGGGAGAGAAACTTCTGCTGCTTTGTGGTTTCTCCCACCTACTGAATTAATACATGGTGTGACAGCAAAACCACCCAACCGCCCTTGAAATTCTGACCCCATTTTCTTCGTGGCTTTTTCTTCTCTGTCGTCCCATGTGGGGCCAGAGCTCCAACCCAACAGATGCTAGAACTCCACTGAACGTAACTGAAGTAAAGAAAATCATCCCCAAGATTGCTGACAGTCCCTTCCTCCATCCATGTCCAGTTCAGCTTTCCCCAACCTAAAAAAAGCATTTCCAAATGTGCCTTTCATGATCTGTCACCCTCTCTGTTTATTTAAACTCATTTTTACTTTTACATTTAAAAGAGGATGCTTTATTCCTTTCCTAGTTCTTGACTATGCTTTTGCAGAACAGTACCCTCACCTCATTCACTGTACTAATGGGATATTCCTGGACAATAGAAGCCAGGAAGGAGCAGGAAAAGTCAGATTGCTCACCTAATAAAGAAGAAATAAAGCTATTTTCGAGAAGTACCACTCCACCAAAAAAAAAATAGCCCACTGAGCAATTTGTAATACAGTTGCAGTATTTCAGGACATGCTTTCAGGCGTGTCCTGAGTGTTTTCTGAAATGCTAAGAAGAAATGAGTTATGATTTCCTAAAGAACAGCTAGGGAGAAACAACAGAAAACAAACTGGGATACCATCAATCTCATTTAACTGAGAACACTTAGAAAAGTACAAGTACTAAGATTTTATACCAATGGGAAAAAATGAACTTTGACTGACTTTGCATCTTGACTTTGCAAATTTCATGGAATCCATTATAATCCAATATGCAAATTAGAAGGATGATGGAAAACAAGGCCTGAAAATAAGTAACTTCACCTCCCTACAACAGAACAAAGCCCAGACACACTGGATTAGGACTCTGTCACCCTGTTTCCAAAGAATTATGTTCACTATCAGTAGAGACTCAAATATGAGTACACATGTCTGTACAATAAAAAGACATGCATATATCCTCTCCAACCCAACCATATATAACACTATATTGGCATTTTACTAGCTTTTATTCCACATTCATTTTATTTCCATCTGTAATTAACTTCCACAAAATTTAACTGTGAGACAGGAAATTGCTATTCTAGCATAAATAATCTTGCTTCTGAAAATGGCAACTTTAACACAACCAACAATACAATTCATATATGAAAGAAAATGGCATACTTATTAGCTTTGTGTGCTCCATATTTTATGGAATACTTTGGTGTAAATTGAAATTTTATATGATTTAATAAACTTATATGATAGTCAAGTACCCACATAACTGTAACAAACAGTACTCCTCTCTTAATCAGGGCTCTCTCTACATGTGAGGCTCTCTTTCATTATCAAAGCCTTAGCTTAGCTTATGACAAACCAGACACTATTAAAGTACCTTCAGAAAAGTACATTTACAGCACCACAATCCTTCAAATATCTTCCCTTAATTCTGGAGGACAGTTGTTGTAAAGGGGAATATGACCTACCTTTCTTCCACCATGAATCAACTTTGCAAACAAGTTATCCAGTGTAATTGTGCTGTATAACAAAACAGTGGCAACAAAACAAATACACACACTTACAGACGTGTGTGGGGGTTTGTATCAAGATGACAGATACTAAAATGGAATGACAGAAAAATTTGGAAAGGAGAAAGGTTTATTTAGCCTCAAATCACTGGTTAGTTCAACAGATTATACACAAAATTTAAAGTTTCTTTGTCTTTGGTGCATTAGAGACAATATACCATGCCAGCTGTTATCTTTCAAGAACTTGCTGGCCTATCTAGACAAATGGTCCTCTGTAAAAAGAGGAATGATGCACTAGGCTTCTGCTTGGAACTAATTGTGTTCTCCTTAAAACCTGTGTAATGCATTGTGTGTACTGGATACACACGCACCACTCTGCAGCTGCCTTAAGAACAAAGACCATCAGTACTCTGACACAGCTATTTTTTATGTGCTGGGTGCCATCACTTTACTTCCCAGGATTATGACACCCTTGACATTCTTCCCTGTAGAAATAAAGGGTGCCTGGCAATTAGGGTCGATGTTTAGCCTGGTTATCCGCAAAAAAAAAGTATCAATGAAGGAATGATTCAGTCAGGCCACCACATTCCCTATAAGCCACCCTCAAGCATTTGCAAACAAGTCAAGTGAATGAAAGATGTTCCAGTTGCTCCCTTTGCTGTACAAAATGTCAGCAGAGCTATAAACAGGGGCTTTCAAAGGCAAAGGAATTGTCACTGGTTTTTGTTCTCTGCTTCTAAGTTTTAAACATGACCTTCCACCCTAGGCTTTTAATGTATTTTTTCACTCCAGAGTACAGACCATTGCCCCTAAATTCATGCCTGAAATACATTTTCTGTGTTTGCAATACTTTTAGAAATTATGTTTATGGAATATCCTTGGAAGAGAATGAACTCTTTATTCATAATACATAAGCTTTACATTTTTAATAACAGAATTAGACCTTCACTGATTTTATAACTATACTATTAGCCAACACACTCTGGTTTCAAATTAATTTGAAATAACTCACACAGTGACTTTCTGCAGTCAGGATTGGAGAAGCATGGACTTTGAAGTAGGCAGAGTCTGTTAAATTAAGCGGTAATTGCAGCTCCTGCTAATGAAAGCACAGAACATTTTCCCTATTCCTTTGCACATAGCCCCGGTTTCTTCTGCCACGGCAAAATGGATGAGCTGCTGATCACCTTCTGCTAAAATCTGATTTCAGAAGTGACACAAAGGTCTCCAAATAAACTGCCTTTCCCAGTATATTTTCCCTTCTTTTTTGTATCATGCAAATAGGTATCCTGCATAATGACGGCTTAAATGAACACCAGCAAAAATTCCGTGCCATCTTCTCGTTAAAGAACTATGTGGGAACAACATTTTCCAGCCTCAGTAGGATCACATCCCACTGTGCTAAGAGATGCACAAATGCACGTGACTGGAGAGAGACCTCTGCAGATCTCAGCCACTCCCTGGTCCAAGGGAAGGAGAGCTTCCCTTCAGGACATGTGTGAGAGCTTTTCTGAGGGAGGACTGTAATGTTTGCCAGTCTGTAACATTACCAGGGCCTCGCTGTATCATTTAGGTGCTGCCATAATGTCATTATTTATTAAACAAGCCATATGAATCCATAGTGTATTCACATGCTGGACTTCAAGGCTGGTAAGAAACACACATGATTATGGAACAAGAAGTATCTTTGGGAAAATAGTATTGGGATAATGTCTCAGTCACTAGATCCTAATAGTTTTGAGAGGCCTTAACTTCACAAGACACAGGGTCTGCAAATAAAATGTTATATCATCTTGGAGTGGAAAAAACTCATCTCACCCTTCCCTCCAAACTCTTCTAATATTTTAAATTTTCACAGGGCCTAATACTGCAATACTGAACTCAAAAAAAGCTCAGCTACTTTTTTAAGTCCTGTTACTCCAAAACCAGTGCCTGTAGCGATATACCCAAAATCCAATAGCAAGATCCCCATTTATCAGGTGAGGGACAAACTGTTTGCTTTGTCCGTGTGCTTCAGAATCATCTGCTTTCCTTCCTGCAAATATTTCTGTGGCAAAAATCAAATAGACTGACACACACTAAGAAAAGCAGCTGGTGTTGGGCAGTTTCTAGCCATGGAGCAGAAAATATTCTTTACTTTTGAGGGCTGACCCTCATATGATAAACCTGTCAGAAGTGTTACCTGCCATTGTTGTCTGCATCACAATCTGTTTCCCAGTAACTCTGGGTCTGAGTAGCAGTAATAGAATTAATTATACTTCATTTTGCTGTCTTTAACAGTATTGACCAAATTTAAGAACAAATGAGAAGCGCTTATCAAGCTTGAAGAAAATAATCCATCAGTGGCACAATTTAAATTCTCTGCAGTTCTCTTATTAATCAAAGTAACACTTACTATCCTATCTTCACTTCCCATTAACAGTCATTAAGCACTGTTGCTGATTGAAGCAATTTCTTTAGGGATCTCAACCTCATTTTTAAGAGAACCTTCTACAGTGGAAAACAATATCATACAGGAACAGTGACTTCAAGAGAGGAAGAAGGTTCTTCAATCATGTTCTGACCTTGACATTTCCATGCAGCAGAAGTTCACTAAGTACACAACCAACATGCTCTAAACTCATGACTTCTTTCTTCCAGTAGCACCAGTGCCCCTCTATTAACCAGGGAGGAAAACACCACTTCAGAAGATGGTTATAGCAAGCAGGTTAAGTGTCTTTAATTATTGTACTGGCCTGCATCGATGATTATTATTTACAGAGCCTTTTCATACACAGGAAACCAATAAACAAACAAACAAACAAACAAACAAAAAAAGACTGCTTATTCTGTCATCTTCCTGTCAACCCTCAGAGAAATCGAAGCTGTGATAAATCTCAAAGGTAATATATGGTACAGGAAAGATTTCTGATGTTGACTTTTCCTCTCCATTATAAACAATGTCACAGATGGATAGCTTTTGTTGGAATAAATGCAATTCTTCTCAGAGGAAACCTGGTACCTGAATGTAACACAAAGGGGCAAGGAAAGGCCTGGGCTATAAGCACTGAGCTGCAGCAGCACAGATCAGTAGCTGTTCAGGGCTGTGGGTGCACTGTCTGAGCCCGACACTGTCCATTCTGGGCTTGTACTTGGGACATGATCACATGGGGTAAGAAAAAGCATTTCAAAAGCATTTCATGATTCAGGGGGGCTCCTGTGAATATATAAAGGAATTTGTTCTGTGGATGGTGTTTTACGGGTGCCTTGCAAGGTCTTCAAGTTTTCTGATTTTAGAAGTCTTCATCTTGTGCCACTGTCCTGTAACTCAGCATTTCCCAGAGTACTTCAATTTTACTGCTTTAAACAGTTCTAGGGGAAATTGTACTGTTCCTAAACTCTTCCTAAATAGTACTGCGAAGCTGGAGAAACCAGGGCTAATCCTTATTTGAGCAGTAGCAAAAATGCCAACCTTGTGTCATAACCAGATTTATATGCAAGGCAGATGTTCACCACAATTCAGTTCAGAAAAGGAATATTTTAAAGTCTAAAAAATGCACCTCACCATTTCCACATCTCTCTCAGAGAAGGGTTTTTATTGACTGGGAATTTTGGTACCCATCTGGCTCTTGGCCTTTAAACACAAATTTTTCTAACTGGTGTATGGCTGTGGCCAATCCATACCTAGTATCAGCCTTGTTTGACTCAAACCTACAACATTCAAGAGCTCATAAGATTGATCACGAATGCTCACAATGTGAACTGTTTCCAAAGTTTCCCACCCATCATACTGAGTAACTGAGTTCACTTTATCCTTCCAGGGAAGAAAAATTCATCAGTGGTACTAAATATAGAGTCATCGCTTCTGCTTAAGAAGCACTTGACCTGAAAATTAGTGGCTGCCAGGGAATATTTTAGGGAAGAATCACTGGATAACTGCATGGATCTCATTCTGTCAGTGTCTTACTTGTCAAAAAACATGTTACTGGCCTGAGAAGCATAGTGTCTGTCCTAGTGCAGCTATTTCAATTCCACTGCCACAGCCCTTCCATTTCAGGGAAAGAGAGAAAGAAGACAAAAATTTGGCTGTGTGCTCTGCCTACTTTTCACTGTATGAAAATACAGTATGACTTTGGAATTTGGTGGCCAGACTGCCTACTAATGTTATTCCATATATAAACAGTTAGGCTGAGTACCAGGTCGGCAAAATTCAATCTAAAATAAAGTGAAGAACAAAAGATCACTTAACTTCTATGCAGCTAATTACAGAATTCCAGATATCACTATATGAAATGTTAGACATTTTGGATCAATGTCATACCTACTTCCATTAAGCACTTTAAAAGGAAAACATCTTACCAAGTGTCCCATTAGGCTGACAAATTTACAACACTATGAATAGAAAAACAGAATACAGCATTGTGCTCAGGAAGCATGAGTGGATTTCAGCTCTGTAGTATTTCTTCATCTATATGAAGAAGGTTAGATAGCCTATCATATACTTTCTCACTATTTATCAGGTCCAGATGTGTATTACAGTAAATTAACAACCAATTGTGGAGTGAATTATGGCAACTGTAGTGGGACTGAGTAGATGCACGTGGGAGCAAAGTACATTTAAGCTTCCATCTCTGCATATGTCACTTACCATTAATACTAAAGATGATTTGGGGAAAAGTCTTTTGCCATGCACTCTCATACACAGGACATCACCCTGGCAAAACCCATGCTGTAGGGTGGGAACATTCAGCTTTGTTCAGTGGATCCATGTGGAGGAATAAAACTGTGCTGGTAGCAAATCTAAGATCTCTGTTATCTACATATTACTGAGAGAGTGAAAGAATTTAAAACAAAGGAAGTATAGGAATAAAAACACCATAAGAAGATAGGAAGGCTCCGTGCACAGAATCTTACCCTTTCTTGTTTAGCCCTGGTTTTAAGTCCTATAAACCAGACAGAATGCAAAGCCACTAATTGGAGCACAGCTATTGAAATAATTTATGCCATAGCATCCATGGCTTTCTGTCATCTTTCTAGGGCACTTGGGCTGCAGTAGCTATGTATTCTAATAAGTTAACTCATTGCATTATATAGCCTGTTAGTCAAACGAATTGTTGGGTACAATCTGTTCCCAGTCAAGCCAGGGAAGGCTGTTTGTGCAACCACAATGATATTTTACAAAAAGTAAGCACATTTAATACTGTAGTCATCGAGCTGTAGATAAGTTTGTCTTATTGAAATGGACAGATATATGACAGGACTATGGGAAAAAGGTAATTTTTAATCTTAAGCTTTTAATTTTTAATGTGAGTACCATATTATGACAAGCTCTTCCAGCACATCTTACATAATAGAAAAATAAAAGATCTCTGCACAGAACCAAGCGTCATATAATGTTAAAGGTCACTTGCCCTACAACTTTACCAAGAGTTCACTGATATGATGTGAGACCGAGGCAAATAGATGAAATTAAAATATACTAAAGCCAACAATAAAAAACACTGGCTTTTGTTTACTCTGGAAGTGAGCAGGCACCGTATTACCTCCACAAACTATTTTCACTTAGCACAATTCAGGTGGAATTATTGCCGTGACCTTTTAAAAATGTACAAGTGCGGAATCGATAGCCTTTCCGAGGCAGCGCTGTGGAGGCAGAGCTGGCCATGCTGTGGTGGCGTGTGTTTCTGCATCAGGAGGCAGCTGAAACCTAATTATCGTCAATCACGCCGAGGTGAGCCAGGGCGGTGACAGCCCTTTGCAGGTAGCCTGGGTGGGCAGGTGCCTGTGGGGATGCCTTTGTGTGCACGAGCACGTACCCGCTGCTCCTCCAGCACCCACGAGGTGAGGCTTAGGGATGAGTTATGGGCAGTGTCACTCTTTTACAATAACAAACACTGGTCAGAAACAGCAATCTGCAAATGATGTACAGGGGGCTGGCGGGCTGCCACCACCCCGCAGACCTTGCAGCCACAAACCACACCAGATCACTGAGGTCATCACAATTCCTTGGTCTCCAGACATCCAGTATTGAAAAATAACAGTTGGCTTACCAGCAACATAGCTTAAGCCCAAGGATGATATAAAAAACCCCATTTTGATATTTCTTCTTCCTCCTCTCCCAAAGCACTAGTCCTTACAGTTCTTCCTCAGAGGTCATGAATTGAGGTGGGGAGTGTCGCAGAAACCTCCTGCTGCAACAGGTGTTTGCATCAGTGCCACTTCCAGAGCCATCAAGAAAATTTTGGAATGTTCAGCACAAGCCAGAGGAAATTTTTTGTAAAATCAATCTCTCTACCTGAAGAAAGTAGGAAAAAAAAAAAAAAGGAAAAGGCTTGTTCTGAGTCAGTGACTGATTTTTCCAGAAATGCCTATTTGCCTTTGAAACTTCACCTGCAAGGGGTAAATAAAAAATTCAGGATTTTGAATGGAGTGTACTGGAGTGCCTGTGCCACCAGTGAGTGGGTCACTCAGGTGTCCTCAGTTTAGTGACCCCTTCAGCAGCCACCACGCCAATCCCATGCTGCCTCTCCCAGGGGTCAAGAACTGACCCCAGTAAGTGGGAGAAGTACAAATATTTCTAATGCCACCCTGGGTTTGTGGGTCAGTCCCTAGTAAAACCTCTAAGTAAGTACTGAGCTGCTGCTTGGTGCTACTGGAGGAAGCAGTGCAGGATTTAGGGAGCCCAAGTACAGAAGTAAACCCAAGACCTGTGTGCCTTACTAGTGAGGCAGGAATACCATCATATCACTTAACACTCATAAAGAGTACAGGTCAACAAAATAAGTTACTTTTTCTTTATTGCTCTTAAACCAGCCTTAGCTCTGTTTCCATATGGGAAATCATTCGCTGTGTTAATGTCCACTGAATTTATGTGATGACAGGACCTACCACACAACCACCACCACAAAGAACATCCTTTAAGTACTCTGCTTCACAGTGTGCTCCGATCTTCCACAAGGGCTGGAAAGGGATCGTTGTTGATCGTGGTTTGTTTTTGTTTTAATGTCTTCTAAATAACAATAAACTGTAATAGTTAAAAGAAAAAAAAAAAAAAAAGAAAGAAATTATACTGTTCCAAGTAATATATTTCTCAATGTATAACGAAAAAATAAATTTCGCTTCTGGCAACTTAATTTGTAGATAACTATGGTTGTTAGAAGATAGGATTTTTACATTAAACTTGGAATCCGCACGACTGTTTAACATCATTAAGGGAATATTATATTGACTGCAAGTAACTGGTTTCCGTGTGGTTATATCAATCTATTTCTGTAAGACTGTACACTAGTTGTTCCCCTAGAGTACCCCTTGTAATGCTGAGAAAGTGTCAGAAATAATGACTGTCTACCTATATCTGCAATAAAACGTAGAGCATGGATATTATAGTTGTAAGTATCAAAGATTTATTTCATGACTGCAGGTAATGATGAATCTTTTAGCACAACTAATGTCTAGAGGAAACCTCTCTTCTTCTCTGAGCTGTCACATGGAGACTATTTATAGGGCCCTTAGTGCTGTGGGGCTTTAGCATAAAGAGGCAATGTGTCTGAGGTGCCACTGGATGGAAATGTTAGCAAGGGCTCCCTCTCATTGAAGATCTTTTAGTAGATGGCATTAGATTCCCTCTTTGTGTGTTTACGTCCCCCCAAAGACAGGGGACAGATGTTTAACATCAGACCATTAATCCCTTAGCCCAGGTTCCTGTGACAGCGAAAACCCAACAGAATGAGCCCTTTGCCTTTGCTCAGTGTAAATGCTGCAATTTACTGCTGATTTACAGAGTAGGGTCAGGCCATTAGAAACTTGGCAATCTTCTGTACAGCTGGAAAACAATATGCATGATAAGCTAAAATTCAATACCTTCTTGCACTAATTAAATGGGTTCCCACCAGGACGAAAACACAAATTACAAACAGGGCTTTTCTGCATCCCTATGCATTTTTCCCTGCAGATGTGACCACGCTTTATTTTGGTCCCTTTCTCCTGACCACAATCAAAGATTTACCTCTCATCTGCAGCACTACTTCCATTGTCTATTTTTCCCATTCCCTATTCCTGTAATCTCGGTTTTAAACTGGCAGGTTTACTCCTCCTTGTTGGTCAGGGCAGGCAGGTGGATGACGAAACCAGCAAGGAATGCTACAAAAATCCCAGCCTAATTTCATTACACAGATGGGCTTTTAGACGGCAGATGCATCTTTTAAACTAGAAGCTCACCAAACATTGTCATTCCAGAAAACAAAACAACGGCAATACAACAGCATCCTTCATTGCAAGTCCAAGATAATTAACCTTATTGCAGGACAGTGCCATGAATCTCTGTCACAAACTGTCATCTGGTGACATCGTGAGCATAAGTAAATATTTAAGCAAACTTGTTCTGAAGGATAGAAGTAATAAAGTGACAGATCTTGTAGAGAGACTGTGTTAAGGAAAAAAAAATCAAAAATCAACCCAAAACAGAAGAGCCATTTCATACTTCTGAAATATGCCTGAAATAATTGGGATTCACGCATCTGAAATATAAACTCTGTCATTCATCAAGCCAAATAATAGTCTTTATATACTTATAATCCCCCGAATAAAAATCCAAACAGAGCATGTGTGTTCAGGTGGGACTCTGGAGTTCTCCCAACAACATTTTGCTGAATAGTGAATAATATTCAGCTCAAGTATGCTTTGCTTCCAGACTTATTCACCGAGAAGCAACAGCAAGATTCTGAACAGCTGGAGATTTAAGCAGAAAACAGAAATAGCTACAGGCTTTAACTCAGATCCAAATGGATGAATAATAACAATAAAAAAAATACCTGGTAACTATAAATCTCATCAACCAATGCAAAAGAACATTCTAAATCTATTAATATTTCCAGAGACATTATCTCTCTGCCACCCCACTGCTTTGTGACTTGTTGTATCAGCGATATTATTTGCCTTAAAGCACGAGCTAAGTGTTTTTCTTCCCCTGTGAGGAGAATCGTCCACAACCTTCACAAGCTACAGCCCACTGCTCCCCTGCAGGAGGACTGGAGCATCATTAACAATGAGAGACACTTCAGGCACAAGTTGAGGCTCCAGCATCTCCAAACCTTTCTGTCTCCCATCAAAATTCATATCCTGTCACTATTCTAGGAGCAGAAAGGCTTCTCATTACAGCATCATTCCCCTCTTGCAAGAAACACTGATTGCTGCACTGGTGGCTTTGGAAGGCAAAGATGTAATTTAGCAAAATAATGTACCATGCTGATTAATTTAATGTAGCCCATGACTAATTATGGTAATTCATTACATCTACAATTAGGCTAAGTAATTTATTGCACTGCAGTCTCATAAAGCAGAGGATTTATATCGAGTTTTGAATGTCACCCAAAGGACATTTCTGTACCTTGTCTTTACGGAGGCGGAATAAGGCTGCCAGCTGAGATGCGCCCAAAAAAAAAAGAGGGGCGGGAAGCCCCCCACGCACCCTTCCTCTGCCACATTTGATGTTTGTACTGCGGGCATCGTGCAGGCACAAGCCTCTCTGCCTACAGCCTCCTCCTCCTCCAATGGCACCCTTGTGCAGATTATTTGGCATTGCCTTCCCATTTCTCTTAAACCACACGCAATTTTATTCACTGTGAGACCTGGACACCTGATACCCCAAATGGAAAACCTGCTGGGCTGTCCCTGAATATGATTTGGAGATGACCAAGTGAAAAAAAAGAGAAAGAAGGAGAAAAAAAGCCCCACGTTCATTGTCTGGGATTCTCTGCCGCTTTTGCAGAGTACATTGCAGTGTATCTCAACAAAGGCTTTTGCTCGCCGTGGAGAGATGAAAGGGGGACATCTCCCTTCACTTCGGAGAGCCGCGCCGCGCACACGGCATTATTGTGAAATACAACCTCGCTCGTACCCTGCAGCAGGGTTTGCTCCAGCAATGGTGCACTTTGGAGACCAATTTGTTTAGCTGATCACTGTCTCTTTGACGTGGCTGCAAATGTTACCTTTCTTTTTCAATCAAAAACACAGCAGGGTGTGCCATCTGTTTGGCACAGCCTTCCCCCTCTTCCCCGATGCCTTTTTGTGCAGATCATTTTACATGGCAATTTGCACGGATCTTTTATACCTTGATTTTGGTAAACATTTCTGCTTTCTTTTTTTAAATAAAATGTCGCTAAGCTGACTATCTTCAGTGCTTAAGGAAAAAAATGGATAAAAAAAGCAGTGTGATCAGAGGCAGTTAAATAGAATAAAAAGTATTTTGAAAAAATATTTTCCAAGCAAATGGCTGCCTGTCATTACATTGATTATTTAAAATAGACATGTTTACCAAGATTGGCTAACGCATTTTACACTACTGTGTTCCACATCATTTTCCTTCTTATATTTTACCTGGCAGGCACAGCTAATCAGAAGATTAATTTAACCATTTGAAAGACCTTTTTAAAGCAGGTTAACAAAAAAATAGCCACCGTATTAAATTGTCATTATATAACAAAAGCTAGCAGTAAAGCGGTTAACTATTTTTTCCCCAGCTCAGATGCTGCTCAGAGCAATGAAACCCCCTAAAGTAGGAACAGATGATCAGCACCACAAGCCGAAGCCACGGGGATGCTCACGGAGTTGTGAATGCGTCGCGGCATACAAATGAATTATCCTCATTCTTCTCCTGCCGGAGCATATAGGCCAGACCTCATTAGGATTCAATATCGCTCTGCTTTTCTAATGTTAATGTTCCAGTTATATAAGAAATGTGAAAAGAGGCTACGTATGGGGGAGGTGGGGGGGAGCCGATGCCACATTTATGGTCAACACGATGCTATAATTTGAAAAGCACAGCTTCATATTTTTGAGGAAATTACTGCAGTTTCCTATCTTCTCTCTCAGTCCTAAAGCAGCATTGTGTCCTCTCCTCCCTCTAATAAGCACATTTCAATGGTGTGCCTATCCCACAGTTCCAGCTACTGCAATGAGATATTTTATAGCTTCGTTTTCTGGTGGGGGGGGGAAGATGCTGTGACTAAACATCAGATTGTGAAAGCATGGAGTCCATTTTGCTGTGAAAGGAAACATTGCACTTTATGTTAATAAACAACTGTAGGAGTTTTCACCATCCAGGAATAACTCAGACATTAGTCTGCGTTCTTTTGTCTGGAGAGCAGCAAGCAGGGTAATGAAAACAAAACCCACCAAGACATAAAAATACAATTTATACCTTTTTATCAAGCAAAGAGAAAGTTGGTTAACGTTTGAAAAGGGAGCAGTAATGTATATTTATTGACAATTTTATTGTAATAATTAGATGTTTACACAGTCTGGACATTGTGGCTAAATCACTTCCAGCATGTTTATTTGTAAAGGGCTGTTTTCAGGGCAGTGCAGTAGGCTCATTAAGAAGACAGACTGTATTAAGATTCAAAGAAATTATTACTTCCCAGGCTTTGCTTCACTGGTTTGGATTTAGAATAAAATAATTTTTTTTGTTTTAAGGGGGGGGAAAAAGAAAAAAAAAAAAAGAAATATTAAAACCCCAACAGTAATATCATCCAAACACTCAGCAGACTGGAAATGATGAAGTAAAATGGAAAATATTTTCTCCTATAACAGCAAGTTCATCTTTCCTGTTCCGAAATAATCTGGTATTGTATACTCAAAACAATACATGATATTGGGGACGCCACTTCCAAGTGTCTCTTTGTGGCTGTTAATATATATTGCTTCTTGTATTTATAAATACACTTGTATTTATTTTTTGCACTTCGGCTAAATGACACATGATATTTAAGATATATCTTCCTCTTTTTACTTTATTTTTCAGGCAGTGCTGTTAGTCCCCCTTCAAGACATCTTTAAGCCAGCATTTGGTTTATGCATTTATTTGATGTGTAGGTGACTTTTTTTTTTCCTTCAGCCGGAGAAAGACCACTTTTTACTACAAGTCCCCAAAAATGTTCATTATTAATCAGGAAACTATTTCACATTTGATTTTTTTTCATAGGCAAATAAACAAGTGAAACTTTTATACTTATTTTCTACAAAACCGTATTTGTGGGCTTCTTCACTAACCAATTTAAAGTGATTTGTTTGATCTGGAGTGAATTTCACACATCCTTAGAGTGGCTAAACACCAACTACAGATTTTCCTGGTTTTACAAAGGTAAGAGAAAGGAAGGCGGCTGAAATGGAAAAAGCTCTCAGCAACACAGCCTGATGAGCAAGTCCTTCTACATCAAGTTTAGAGCACTGTCCTGCATTTAGTGCAGTATCCATTTTAAAATTTAAAATCTCTTTAAAAATTAAGGCAGCAAATAGGCTATAATGTTGCTCCTGTCCAAGTATGTTTCCATTACAATTAAGAAATCAATATGCAGTATTTATTGCTGAAAGATTATGCATAAAGAGGAGCACATAAAAGGTATCGTTGCTTAAACCTTCCTGGCTTTCCTGTAGCTACTTTTCCCCAGAAGCCGACTCATTAAATGCCATCCAGTACATTCCATATAAATGCTGTAGGCTCCCTGCCCTCACAAATAAAAACAAAGATGATAAAAGAAACGGATAAAGAGATGTCAGTTTGCAAAGAAAATACTGGGTTGTATTTCCTGAGAGCTGCACAAGCCAACTCACAAACTTGAAATATTACAGTTTTGGTTTTACAAGTCAATCACAGCAATATATTTGGCCTGGTAATTACTGTCAGTTTTGACAGGGAAGGCAATAATTTTTTTTCCTGACATGTGAGTTTCAATAAAATCAGGTAGCCACATCACAGAACACTTTCTTACAGAGAATTAAAAGGACTTCTCATAGAGATAAAGAACACTGCCAGGATTAAATATATGTCATACATTCAATTCAAGAGTATGGGGGGGAAAAGGGGGGGGGAGCGACAACTATCCTTACATATGGACCTGATCCAAAGTCTGTTATAAGGATGAGAATGTTTCTATTTCCTTGAGTGGACTCCTCTGGAAAAATCCCTTTCTGTTCTCAGAAGAGACAACAGACAAAACTGAAGGCTATTTTAATTTTTTTTCCCTATTTCCTAAGACACCAAACTGTTTGATGAAAAGTAACTGTCTATGGTGACTACATGGTTACAATTTGAAATGGTAGCTATTTTGCTTAAAAAGATCAATTAAATCATTTTACGTGGCAATTAGAAACAAGGTAACATTGCATATACTCAAAACTGGTTTAGTATCTGTCACAGCCAGCCACAGTTTGAGGCATATTATACTTGAAAGAATTCTTTGCCTTTTTTAAAATATACAAATTGTGGACCAAATTAATTACTGAGGTTATGAATTAACTTGCTTGCTGGGTAAGAAACAGTGACTTGGTTCCCGCTTGGAGATGGTAAAATTGAAGGAGGATAAGGAACACATAAACGCACAGAGCAGCAGCATTTTTAGTGTTCCAGGCAAAGAATAAGACAGGGCTTGTATTTATTCTGCCATTTCAGAGCAGTGTCAGCTCACCGCTGACTTACAGAATTGCAAAAAACTGGCCTGGAACAGAACTTAGGAGCTGATTTAGTACATGCCCCAACCCCAAGGCAGGAATCGCCATGGTTCAGTCATTCCTAGCAGGTGAGTTCATTCCCTGCAGGTTCTCCAAATCCTCCAGAAATGGAAATCACAGAAGCTCCCCAGGCAAGCAACCCCAATGCTTCACTGCCCTCACCACTGGAAAGCTTCACCTTGTGCCTGATCCGCCTCTACCTGGAAGCAATGTAAGCCTGTTATTTCTTGGTGTCATCCATGATTAACGTGATCCCATTTAGCAACTAGGGGTGTAAGACTTACTGAGAACAAAAGGCCACTCAGGCATTCCTAATATGAGATGGAGCAAATGATAAAAATTACCAATTTGGAGTTTCTTCCAAAGCCATGTCCTCTGTCACCCACCCTTCATTTGGAATGGGTGGAATTACACCCTGGGCAGACTGGAGCAGACACTGCGCAAGCTCCTGGCAAGGAGCTGTATTTTCTACTACTTTCAGAACCTGCAACTCCATTAAGTTCTCAGGATTGGACTTAATTATGAGAGCAATAAATTTGGCTTAGAGAAAATAGAATATACTAGGAGACATGGAGACTGTCAGTGGCCCATATACAGATGTTATAATTCTGTGTCAGTATACTCATAGAACAAGATAAATCCTCACTATTATAGACTTACTCCTTGGCTGAAAGGACAGGCACAACCAAAGCATTCATTTGCCATTGACAGCTGTCTATAATAAAGATTCCTGAAGACAGTACCAGTACCTGCCCCTACACAATTCAGATTTGGTAGGGAAATGGAGAAGACAATGAAACAGACAGGGTCAAACACAACTTTTCTCACAGCTGGCATACCTGCAACATTTTCAGAAGAGTAAAACCCAATTAATCCTGGTATAATCAATCAGACTTCAGCGCAGAATGTACAGATCATCAGGGTGTGAACTGGGAGTTCAAAATGAGTAGGATGTAAAACACTTCCATCTGGTTACAAGAACTATCTTATGCCAAGGAGATCTTCTCTGGAGATTAAAATCACCAAAGCCATTCGCTTTGTGTTCATACTCCCTGTATTTGTTAAGCGCTGGTACAGAGTGATTTTGAACATCAAGAACCACTTCACAGATAAACTGGTGCCCTGTATCCAGGTGGCTAACTGATGGTTAACAGTATACTTTAAATTAAAAAAATTAATTTTCCGCAATATTAACAACTTTATTCTAAATCCTGTATCTCACGAGTAAGAAGTTGCAGGAGCAGTTGCAATAAAGCCAAGGAAACTACATGACTAATGCTTACTTTTGTCAATGAGGAGTTAATGCTGTGCCCTGAAATTAAGAATTACCTACATAACTTTTGCTGAGTTAAAGCGGGAATCACATGGCTAAATTCCCTTGTTTCAGACTATACATGCAGAACTGACTGTTTTCAAGAAGCAGACAGTGGAAAAGACAGAAGATGTTTGTGTCATTGACAACTGTCTACGTTTCAATTCTTTTTCTGTAATACCAGAAAAATGACAACATTTAGGATAAGCAGAATATTCACAAGCCCATAGACAAGGGAAGGACATGCAGTACCAAGTATTAGGACAAATGTAGTCTGAGTAGCTACTGTAATTTCAGTTAATACATTTAACATACACTGTCTATTGTTACTGTTAACTAGACAAAAATATTAAAATAATTGTCTACATTATCACAATTAATTCATAATCAAACACTGTTTATCAAATTAAATACATGTACTCTCAGTAGCTACTCAGTACTCTGTTTTGTGATCCCTGTGAGTCACCCTGGTCAGTTTTTTCGACTGAATTGCTCTAACACATATTCCCCATGTTTCAGATGTTATGACATCTAAGCAAGGGTATTTTGCATGAAGGCCTCCTTAACATCAACCAGAATGTTCAAAAGAGAATTCCACTGAAATACATTATCATTACCATTTAATGAAATGGGCATGATAAAATCCCTCTGTGGTCCACCTATGCTTCTTGGAATCATCAGCTTGCCAGAGGACCCACAAATGGGAACATATCACATTATGGTTTCGCATGCCATTCTGTCAGATCAGGCTATAATTCAAAATCCTGATCCACACCTGATGGACAAACACCTGCATAAATTTCTAGCTCATTGAATTTATTAGAGATGCTCAGAAGCAACAGTGCAGCTGAAGGGCCTGAGATAATATCAGACTTAGATCAGTAAGGCTCAGTTTTCAGCTAAGAGCCAGACATGTAGCTCTTTGTTTCCCTCCACTTGCCAAAGCCTGACAAGACCACCACTAGTATGGATTCAGGTTCACACCCCCAAGTGGCATTCACATAATCTGCACCTGAAACATTAACTTGATCCAATTCTGTCAAAATCTGATGGTTTAGAAAGACATCTCATGTCAAATGTTCTCTTCATAATTTTTATAAGTAAATGAATGCAGGAGTAAAGTGAAGACAGAGTATTCACAGAAATACAAACCATAAACATGGCTTAGTGAGAGATATTATTCTGGATGATGCCTCTGCATTTTGAACTTTTACTCACCCGAAAATTTACAAACCTCAGGAGAGAAGATGTTTGTTTCCCAAGCTCTGCCTTTAAAGCCGTACCAGATACATTAGAGGGAGGCAATTCTGGTCACAAGTCAATAATGACCTATGGGTGACCTTGGGTGGCTATCACAGGACAGCAAGTAGCTGAATAGGTAATCTCAGTCTAGAAGTGGTTAAGCATAGTGCATAAGTCTTAGAATCAGAAACAAATGAAGGGAAAGGAAGCCAGCTAGTTTAGAGACCTTCCAAAATAGTTCTCACGATTGCTAATGTGGATTGCCTATTTTTCAGTCAAGTAACAGAACTCTAGATGTACAGATTATTCATTCGTTCCCTTTTCTTTGAGGTCTAATACCCTAAAACTAACTCAAAAATCAGCTTGAAAATAAGAGAAAAAGATGTTTCAAAACATTAGTCTGGAGTATTTTACAAGCAAGCAAAATTACTGCCACAAAAGACACAGGTATTTTGATAAGATACTGTTGAAACAATGCACTAAAATGGTAAGAAATTGCAAAAGAGGAGCTAATAGAATAGAGTCTTTCAACAACTGGAAATATACATTTTTTTAAAGGAAGAAATACCTTTTCTCTGTGGTAAAGGTAGCATGGCCATTATGTCAACATAAACACCAGAAAGGAGAAACCAGCATGAAAACAAGATTGTAAGTGATAATAAAATAAAACCCACTCCTTCCTACACACACGTGCATTCATGCCTGACTGCTTTTAATTTAAATATAAGGAAAGAATGGCAGTCCTCTCAGAAGGGAGCAACAGAGAAGGAAGATGCTTTCTCGGTGACTGTTTACAGATTTCATCTTTTCCCTTCCACACTGAAATAAATCTGAGAGGCTGAAGACTACCAATGAACAAACTGAGTTGCCCACGCCTGTCAGACTGTCTGAGCCCTGCTCTTCTCGTGCTGACCCTATTAGATTTGACTATTAAAAAGCAGCATTGGGTCATGTCAGCTCTTGGGTGGGAGGCTGCCAAGGCACACATCCATGCTGCTGGCTTTTCAAAGATTGATAATGACCCTGTGCAATACTTTTTTCCTTTACCCCAGGCAGTTCTGCACAGGGGTCAGTTCTGGGTGCTGCATACTTGACTTGTAGCATGAGGTGTAAAACTAAAGTCCTTACTGCCGTGGCCATTAAAAATCCCACAACACTGTTTACAAATATGCAAGCAATTATGGAAAATTGGAAGTGGCCAAGCTGGTAATTCTCTTCTGCCAACATAAATCCTCCCACTGTAACTGAACGTGGTGGGTTTTTTTAATCTCACAGCATAAACTTTAAAGTCTTGCTGTAAAATGCTCATTAGCCAACAAATCTCTTTATGGAGTAGCACTTGCTTTACAATAGAGGGTGAAGGGAAGTTTGCTCTGTGGGTTGTGAGACAGTGAGGATACTTTAGGATAAAAGCTCCAACATATCAGTTTGCTAGAGCAGAAAATTAATAGAGATAGAGTGGTTTTTAGTGGCATTTGAAACTATCTCCCTCTTCATCTACCAGCAGCTCTTCTTCTCAGACTGCCTGCGCTGTTGTACTCATTCTCTGACACACTGCTACAAGATGACACCTAGGATTTTTAAGATTTTCCTGTTAACTAAAAGATTGTTCCTCCCAAAAAGCTGGGAAAAGGCTGACATTTTCAGTTTTAAATTTGACTTATGTTAACATAGCTTTCAGGTGCAGACGTTTTTCCTCTACTTTGCTTTGAACCCAGCTCCCTATGAATTTCTCTGTGTGATAGTTTGGACTAACGACCGTTCCAGACAGCAGAAACAGAATTTTCTAGATCCCATTAAAAACCACTCCTAAAAAAATCCATTAAAAGCTAGGATACCACAAGTCATAGGCTATCATTGCCTGATCTGCTTAACAATTTAAAGGGAAAATAAACATAAATATTCCTTGGCACAACACAGTTGGATAAGAAAAGCTGCATCCCTTGCACTTGCACATCCTGCCACCCTCTCAGCCCCCTTTACTTCTTCCTGTAGAATGCAAAGATGAGTCAAGTCACAATTGCACCCCAGAAGTGCCAAATCCTGTGCTGACACACAGCTTGAATATACAATTTTAAGTTCATAATATGAAGTTGGTTGGTGCCGGTCCCTCACAGTAAGACAATGGATGTTGGGCAGGATATGAACTCTAAGACTGAGATGCAGATTTGGCAGAACACTCTTTGCTGAGCTTACGGTCAGATTTCCTAAACAGAGATGGAATTAAGCAGACACCTGTCTGAGAAATGTCAGCTCCAGAGAAACCCTGGCAAGTGAAGGTCTTACAGAGTTTATCAGTACTTGGTGCTATGTAAAGTGGAAAGTTGTTTATAAGGTTTCCATGCATATGCTTATTCCCACAGTTACACAGTAATAAATTTTTCATCAACTTGAGTGAGAGATGAGAGAAACATCAAATGGTTCATGCAGCTCAAGAATACATGACTGTCATCTACCTGGGTGCTTTCACCACATTTTAATAGTTTACAACTTTCCTATGTATCCCACTGAACTTTATCAAGCCAGGATTCTAATTTACACCTACAACTTCATTTTACTTTACCTAAGATAGAAAAATGGATTTCTAGCATTTGGCTTAGAGAAATCATGGCTGTTCTTTTGTTTGGTTCAGCTTATGGAAATAATCACATCTCTTTTGGAAAGAGGACAAAGAGTATTCAGCAAAAAAAGGACTTTGAAACTGTAACACCTGGTTTTGAGTTACTGTTTGAGAACCTGATGCAAAAGCAAGTAAATTCAATAGCTTCTCCGTTTCAATGGAGTCTTTGGATCAGATTCTAAAGGGTTATTCTTTATGTTCCTTCTAATACTGTGTCATACTCAGACTGCAGAGCCAAAAAAAAAAAAAAGAAAGAAGTTTATGCATTTGGCTTTGAATTTAGAATGGGATTTTAATTAGTATTCACTTTCAGCTTAATTCCAGTGACAGAAAGTTTTATCCTTAATAGGGGAGCAAAAGGTAAGCTGAGGCACATCACTTCTCTAAATCTTATCCATACATCTTTCTGATAGAGGAACCAGTGCCTACACTGCCATCAGTACATGTAATTAGTGGCAGGATGCACAAAGAGGTATATCCTAATGAGATGCTGCAAAAATATGTGAACCAGTTATCCGTATGCAGAAGAACATGAAAAGATACTACAGAGTGGTGTGAATATATCTGGGTGTCTCTGCTATAAAAAGCATTTGTATTACCCTTACTTCTCTGAATAAATTCAAATGACAGCCCCATTTCATTTCTTCATTCAGTCTGGAGGCCAGATGGCATTAGAATCATTTACTTCACCTTGTTGTGCTTAATTACTACAATCAACACACTATTTTCCAAATTAATCATAACAAAGTAATTTCATTAGTAACACAGCAGGCTGTTGAATTATTAGCATCATAACAGTTCGCAAACAATTAAACTTTATTTGAACCTTAAAAATTTGCAGAGTAGAACATTATTATAAGATCTAATGGCAGTACCATACAAATCCAGAACACAGCAAATAATCAAGTAAAACGCCGTACAATGTGAGAGTTACAACCACCTTTTAGAAATTCACTCTCTCGCCGTTCACAGAAAGGCAAGCACATCTAAGTGAACAAAGAAAATGAAGCCCTTAGCATCTTCTATCCGAGTTCTGTTTAAGTTGTATTAACTGAGATTTTCTTATCCAAAAAAGGTTATGGTATTCGCACAGATTTAAAGTAAACCATTCATCCGTGGTCTGTCGCTGGTTTACTCTGAGACATTTCCAGTGAGTTTCAGGACATCTTCCACGTTTTGAATTTAAGGCAGTTTATTTTCTCTCCCCTGGCAATAAGCACGAAGAAGGGGGAAGCCCTAAAAGAGAACCGCAGACAAAAGCCACTCGATTTCTCCGGCTGTCACCACGCCGGGAGAGGCCGCGCCGGGCAGCCCTGCCCTCATCGCTTGGCTAAGGACTCCCTCTCCTGGAAAAGCGGCGGAAACGGCGCGGGGCAGCGCGGAGGGGGAAGGGGACAGCGCCGGGGCCGGATCCGCCTCCGCCTCCGCCCG
>JAHLSL010000044.1:12282389-12292894 GCA_025920805.1 Petroica traversi | reverse complement strand
CCGTGCCGGGCTGGGCCCCGCACCCCGAGCCCCAACTGGGCCCGGCCCACAGCGAGCGCCCAGACAACGCACCAGGCTCGGGAGGAGCGGCAGGGGTTATTCCCTTAAAAAAAGCACATGGTGGAGGTGGTGGTGGTGGGATTCGGAATTCTGTAATTAATAAGAAGCCATTCCGGTGGGCAGATTTATGGCGCTGCCATGTTAACAAGGGAGAAGGAGCGTTTCCAGCCCCGCTATTAACGCTTCACATTCTGTACACAATCCACCAGTACGCTTGACAAATTAAAGTAGTAAAAGATCTGAAGACTATAATCTATCATTTTAATGCTTCGCTGATAACACACAGAATCAATTCCAATGACTATCTCTTTAAAAAATTACAACAAAACTCCGTCCCCTTTGACGCCTATTAGAATTCAGTGTACCAGCAGGTACCATACATTAGCTAACACAGAGCACAACATCTTAGTTTACTGAAAGGATCCAAATTCCGAGTTCAGACTAACGTTTCCTTTTAACCCACAGTGTTCCTGGGGTCTGCCTGAAGCATAAACAGTACAAGGAACCTCACGGGACCTGCACAGGCTCAGCAGCTCCCAGACTGGCCTGACCTCGCTGGCAGATTAAGGGTCTCACAAATCAACTGTCTGGGATGACCCAAAAAAGTCGATCTTGCATGCTAGTGGTAAAGCACATCTCCGAAAGAAGAGTACAAAAAGTATTAACTCTGAGTTGGCCAACTGCTTGTCCACAAGTGGTAGTATTTTAGTGTGCTTTTTTATGTTTCAATCAATGTTTCTGATTAGCCACCAAGTTCTGGCTTTGACACAAGAATTCAGGTAGCTGTTGCTAATCCATTTGGGGTTGTGCACCCTAGTTGCACAACCTGTATCAGAATTCCACGTACCAGCAAAGTACCCAGATTTGACTCTGCAAAAGTATCTGTAAGGTACAGATAAAATAAGTCAAACTACCACGGACAAAAATATTTTTACCTGCAATTTAGCCCATGTTGGCTTAGCAAAAATTGTAGGGTTTAATATATTTTCACAAATTTGCATAGAATTACGATGTCCAAGTCAGAATGGTATCAGGGCAGTATTATCACACAGGCCAATTTATTACATCAGGAAAAGAATCAAGTCTTCATCATGTGTCAATAAAATAGTATATAACAATAAAATACTAAATATATGAGGAAAATTAATCATTGGCTAAAGCATAAGTTAAAAACATCTGGAAACAGAATACCCTGAAGACCTGAAATATCATACATAAATTTCCCTTAACTTTCTGATAAAACTGCACAAGATGTACAGCGAGCATTAAAAAGTTAAAGCATGCATGAATTGAGTAAAAATTTACCCTCAAAGTTCTGCTTAATTTTTCTGAATCTGCAGAACTGGAAAAGATAGCAAAAATCCCTGAAAGAACACAAACCTATGGCAGAGTGC
Organism: Petroica traversi; assembly: GCA_025920805.1. Taxonomy (NCBI): domain Eukaryota; kingdom Metazoa; phylum Chordata; class Aves; order Passeriformes; family Petroicidae; genus Petroica; species Petroica traversi. The sequence continues at coordinate 12,291,440 of JAHLSL010000044.1, read as the reverse complement.
TGCTAACATGTTAAAAAAAGAGCAACAGGCACTATATGGCTGCTTGTGCTCCACATGTTAATTTCAATCGATTTAATTTCCTAGCATTACAATTCTATAAAAAGTGGCTCAGAAGAACATTTCCGTAAAGTTCTGATCAATTACAGTTTATAATGTTTAATATACACAGGGCAATGATCTGACTACATTCGCTGAAACCACAAAACATGAACAGCAGAATCTTCTTCCAGAGGCCGGGTCTGTAAAGTGCAGCTGCACACCACTCTTCATTTCAAGCGCAGATTTCTCCTGATTAGGCAGAGGGAAGTTAAAAGTTCATCATTAACCAAAAAAACCTCAAACATGCATATCAAACCCAGTCCAAATGTCTATCCCCTTCCACAGTTTTCTCCACAGATATATACATATTACTAAAGTAACAAAACTAAACAGAAACAACATCAATTCTATTTAAAAAAAAATTGTAAAAGGAACACAGTTGTTAAATATATCATCTTTTGTACCATATGGTTTAATATTTCATATAGTATCCCAGAAAAAAAAAGTACTTTAATTGAACCTTCAATATATTTTGCCATAATATTTATGTTAACAGGACTCCTAGAAAGGTTCCAGGAAAGACATACTTATGAAACAGAGAACAAGGGAACATATAAGCCATTACAGAAGATTGGATTAAAATGTACTTACCCAGGCCTCTCAAATATCATACATCTCCATTATGTAGGCTTTAGGCACCAAGCCAATGGTTCCCTTCATTTCTCCTACCCACCAGCCAAATCTATTGTACTCCTAATTGAAAACAATACGCAGTATTAACCTTTAGTCTGATATAAATGCAATAGAGTTTTGTATGCAACTCCTTATGGATGCTTTCTCTTATATACAGTTATAATCATTTCAACTGAAAATTAAAACATTTTATCTTTTTGTTGTAGGCATTCACATGCAGTTAGGCAAAGGCAGAAGCTAAATTTTAAAAAGGCCAGGCATACTCAAGAAAATTTCTTAATTATGGGCACACTGCTCGAACACCTAAAAACAGCCAACCTCCTTATCTTCTGTTCATCACAAATATAAAAGCCTTATCTTTGTAACTAAAATCTAATAGCACAACATTGACATATAACAATCAATAGGGATTCTTTCAGTAGCACAAGCTAAACTCTAAGAAACTTACCATCAACTTATTTTAAAAACTACTTTGCTCAAATGTGAAGGGAACACTATATATCTAATACCTAATGTCTTTCTATGGACAAAGTCCTCTATTGCTTTAGGCTTGCAGAAGATTCTACAGCAGATCTCATATTCCTGACAGATGACTAATGTACTCCTGTTTCAAATATGTTTAGGCTTAGTGAGATAAATATGAAACAAAATGAATTATAAGAGTTTAAAGAAATAATATCTTCCAAAACCAGTACCAAGTAAGAGTATTATGGTATTGAGGTATATAATTATTGTAAAAAAAAAGTCAAAATTATACATAATTATTATATATTGTGATATATAATGTATTTTTTCCTATGAGATAAATATTTTAAGATCAAGCCTCACAGTGGTTTAATAAATTGTAACAGCTGGAATTGCACATACACATATATTGAGTTACAAATTAAGTATTACTAAAACAGAGACCCTACTCAAAACTGGATGATTAGTAAGATAGAAAATACTTTGGAACAAATATGCAAAATACACAGATATCTCTGATAACAAACATCTGCTTCCTGCTACACTGTTCTTCTGATGAGAAGAGCAAAAGGCTCTAGGATTTTGAATTACTGGTCCTACCAAGATGAAGCTACTGTTTTGAACTGTAGGTAAAGTTTTTTGGTTATAAATAGCCAAGTGGAGCTTAAGGGTTAATGGAGTTTCATTAGAGCCCAAGCTATAATGATTTGCTGCTGGCATATTTTGCCTGGTCAAGAGTTCTCTGGGGTCCTATGAGGTGCTTAGTGTACTCAGCTCTCTCTGTGCTTAACTACGATGCCCTGCTTTTATGTGGGCTTTTTTTTCTTTTTTCTTTGCCTTTTGCCTTTTTTTTTTTTTTTTTAATGCTTGCATGCAGGCACTCACACAGTTTTGTATTTTCTAATTGTGGAAGGGTGAGCACTAATCTTCAATTAAACATTTTCTTCCTTTTCTTAGCAGTGAATTGGTGATTTAAAATATTCTATCCTACCATGCATGAAATACTGCAGTAAGTGTGATTTAAGGGAAATCCACTTAACAAACAGCAGGAAAACCTTCATTTATTATGTGAACATGCGAGCAAGAAAGCTGCAAAAATAATTCCACTTTCTTCCACCTTCCACTGCAAAGCAAACTGCTGGGGATAGGTTTGATTTTTAAAGTCTAGGTATCTGAACCTGATTTTCACTGCACACTGCTCTCCACAGAAGTTAATAACCTTTCCCATGGGGCTTCACATTACACCCCAAATCCTTAAAGGCAAAACAATACCCTGACACTGAGGTTTATAATCTTCCAGATCAGCCTGTTTTAAAATCTATGCTTTATCTCACAATACACTGTTTAAATATACAAACTAGATTTCAAGACTGAAGTGGGAAATTGCTGAAAGGAGCAGCACTCACGTATACTACTGGAATCTCAGCAATAAATCTCTCTAAGAGAAAGCAACAAAGATTTTGAGCTGCTACACGGAATTCGCACAGTGACTGACAAGAGTGATTAAGCAAGTTTTGCTAGACATCGGCCAAAAAAACAAACAATACATGAAATGAGGGAAGTGGCTCAGTTAAGCAGTCATTAAACTGCATATGACAAATGGTACAGAAAAAGCCTGTGGATTACATTATCCATTGAAAATGTTCTACTTAGCAACACTACATGGACTTAGAAACAATTGTTTTCAAAGAAACAATTCAGATAGCTCAAATTAAAATTAAAACCATGCTGCTCTTTTGAAAACTTTCTGGGTTTTGCTACTTACTAATACACCACTTACTGCTCTGGCATGAAGCTAAGTGAGAAGATGAAATGAATGTTGATGTAACAGACTAGTAAACTAATTTAAGGATTCACTGCAACCATTATACCGTACAGACAATATTGCAACACAGAAGCTTTTACTTTACATTACTATTCTTTGCATGGGTCTCAAGAGCAACATGAATCCCAATTAAACTATCTGCAGTCTATAGAAGTCTGAACAAAAACATAATGCAGATACCTGGCTACCAAGAATGTAAAACCTTCATTTCTGGTTTTAGGATAATTAGATAGCACTCCCTTTTAAACCGACATTTCTCTTTAAACTCTTAACCCCTCCTTCCTATCCTCAGTACCATGAAAGAGTGCTTAACTAGTGAGGCAGATAAGCAGACCCTAGTCCTTTACTGAAGTCACACATAAAATCCAAATTGATGTATTGTTTCTCTCAATGTTATCAATTATAAACTCCTTTGCAGCAATATAATTTCATTAATACACTGCTGTTGTGAGGTCCATATGTCTATTACTGCTGCTTAAGATGTGCAGAGTAAAACTCTGCAGTCCGCGTTTGTGGGGAATTATGATTAATATGCAGAAGGATATGAATACAGTTAAGAGTGTTATATGAACAAAAAAAGTTGGGAAACACTGTGCTTTTGAAAGCATCAGCTTCAGATCTCAGGTACCACTGGGTTTACCATCTGGTATCCCTCACTGCATTCAGCTCTTAATATCACTGCTAACATAGGCAAGCGACTATACTTCAGAAGGACTGATAAAATAATGAAGAGTCCTTTAATCTACAGGAAACCATTGTAGTCAATTTATAAGAAATATTGCATCCCTTTGTAGGATGTGTAATTATTTTCTATTAATCATGTGCTATAAAGCTACATTATGTGGTTATTCTGTTATCACTAGAAAGAGGCCTGCAGTCAGCTCCTGACAATGTTAGGTAATTACTAACACAAAGCTTCTTTCTCCTTATGTAGAAACGCTATCAAGATCCAGAGGTGCTGTGATGCTCGCTGTATGAAAATAACTCTCCAAAGAAATTCAATAACTGCAAAATGAATTGCTCCAAGGCAAATAGAGGGATAGGAGAGGGGGGCAGGGCCAGATCCAGCCGCCTTGCAATGAGGAGAATGCACAAGTGTGTGGCCACGCTCTGCCATGTGACAGGGAGCACATTTGCCATACCAGGCAATGTCAGCAGGGCCGGGGGGGAGGAGGGGGCCACCACAACCTCCCCCCTCCCACCCCGGAAGACAAGCGCCAAGGCAATGGAATATATTATGCTAAATAATATGAAACAACAACCTTAACAAATTACCAAATGCTTTCTAAGCTACTTCTGCATTTCCACTGTCATAGAGTGGATTATTTTTTTTTTCCCCAGCAGAAATTTATTAACCCGTGTTAAGCAATTTCACAGGGCAGCAAGGAACAGGTTATGACTAAACATTTAACATGCTGGCAAACACTCTCCATACAGCATGCTAGATAGCAGGGGGTAAAAATCCCATCAGGGTTTACAGGCTCCTTAAATGCTCTCAACTGAACACACTGTGAGCAAATGCTTCTCCTTGTCCCCATCCCACCAATTTCACTGAACTGATGTCTAGGTACCCATGACATCATGAGACACTGATCATAAAACCTTTTGTACTTGGGGAAAATGCAATAGGTAGCAATATACTACCTGTTTTCTACAGATACAGTTTAAATCCCATATTTTAGTCCTCTACAGAAAAAAATTTTGATTTTTTGACAGACAAAAAGAGAAAATTTTTATACTTGAGGATTTCCAAAGCAACTGCTACCTTTGGAATGATTCCTCTGCCTATATGAGATTCTCCAGATGCTTTGCACCATATAAACTTCAACTGAATTCAGCAAAAGTTGAGAACATCTAGCTCTTGTGCAATTAGTCTCCATTGTTGAGTACATATGGTATGTTTTTTTCATGTTTGTGGTGTGGGTTTTTTTATTTGCCTGCTTTTTAAAAGAGTTGCTGAAAATTATCATTGGGTTTTAATGCTTTGAAGAAAAAAAAATGGAGTTGTATTTTAAAAAACACAACTGAAGTACGTGAATTCAAGATTTTTCTCCTTTCTTCTTCTAGAGGCACTGTGAATAATACTAACTTAAGGGCTGAATACCTGCAAACTTTAAAACTGAAAAGCAAAAGGTATCTGTAGCCTTGTTTGGGGTTAAAATAAGTAACATGTGTCTAAATATGTGTCAGAAGCAGAGATCAATTTTTTTCAAAGAATATCCAGGGGTGCAATTTTGGCAAGATAATATATTAAAACATCTCCAGTTCATCCAGGAGATTCATACTAGCTAAAAAGTTTTAGAACTTCCTTTGGTGTAATTGTTGAATGATACACTATCAACCAGGGAGCAGTTTTGGCACAGAACAGCATTTTCTCTAAAAGCTGAGAATGACAAATGTCTTAAATAACTGAATGAGACTTCTTCACAGGTAGTAGAGTTGTTTTAAGACAGCAATAAAATGGTCATCTTTAAAAATATAAGCGCCAGATTTATTGTATGGTTGCGTTATTAGGTTTTATTTCCCACAATGACATGAGAGAAAATATACAGCAATTAAAGATTTCCAATATAAATCACAGTAAGCAGACTGAGTTCTGAACCAAAACTGTCCCCAGAAAACAGCCTGGAACAATAGAAAGGCCATTTTATTTTCCATTAGATGACACGTGGCCAAATTTTTTTCTAATCTGATAGGTAAAGGCTTAAATATTATCAGTATGCAAACCAACAGAGTCACTTTGCATTAGTTCTAACCAACCTTTTGTTTAAAGGCCATCACTATTGTCTTTAGATACATCCTTATTGTTCTTTCACCCCCACCCATAAAGATTAAAACTAAACAAGCCATGAAATGGGCAATGTACAGCTAAGTAGTGCATTTTAGTTCTGATCAGAAGCATCCCAAAGTGAATCTCCCACCTTCCCCACACTGGCTCAAAGCACACACTACATTTATTTCAAATGAAGCCAAAATGGAAGATGCACTTGAACATCCTCCAACCATTAATGTGTTCTCATTCCACAAAACCAGGCCAGACCTCTTTGGACAGTTTTGAAAAGGCATGGAGTGGACACCAGGGCCTCAAGCACTAAGTGTTTCACTCTGCAAATCTGCTCCTATTGCTACTCCCTATTTGCTAGGGGAGCCACAGGCTGTATGGCCCTGGAATAGAAATTACAGATCTCAGTAGGATCAGCTAGAAAACAACCTGACAAAATAAAACACTCAAGACTTTAGTATGTCTTTCATATCTTTTGGAAAAAAATACTGAATAGATAGATTTTATTAAGATAATACAGATAGTGAACAAAATGTTCCCAGTGATTCTGAAACAGCTGCATAGTTAAGTTGCACCTTTATTTCATAAGCAGTAACCTGAGCTGTGGAGATTCTTTGTCGTTTTACTAGGCAAAAAATACAGGTTGAGATGTGAGCAATTTAATATTTATTATATTGAAAGAACAAAAATCTGCCACACTTGAAACCTACAGTCCCTGAATATAGGATAATTGAAGCACCAAGTTAACACTCTACTTTCATGAAAAATTCTAGAGCAAAAGGTTGTCATAGATGAGGTTTCCATGAATCACAAATACCAGAGTGAGCAGCACTGGCATGCAATGAAATAATAATAATTAAGGACAATTCCAGTTTAAGATATAATTTCTGATTTTGAAGTATTTTCTATTTTAATACAAACATAAATTAGAGGTATATTTAATTCATTTAGTGTGAAGAAATGTCAGTAATTCTACTAAACAGGTGCCTGCTAACATTGAGGTAAATTTTCACTATTACTTGCATTTGGCTGATGAAACTATGGAACTTCATAATACAAAACATACATCTAAAGCAAACAAAAATGGACTGCAAGTGTTGCATAAATTGTGCATGCAAAACTTAGGAAAAAAATAGAACTATCTCCATCCACAGTTATCTTTGTTTCTGGAAATTGATTTCTTGAGTACAGCTATGGAAGATTTATAAAAATGATTCCTATACTATGGTCTGTTTTCCCATTTATCACATGGGCTTGAAAGCAAAGGCAAGCCCATAAATGAGCAGGAGTTAAGAGCAATCATCCTTTTAGAAAACAGGACTACAAAGTATTGCATTTCTAACAGTCAATATTAACTAAGAAATGTTATTAGCAAGTCTCTATCAGCACAGCTATATTTTTTTATTGCATAATGGAATAAGGGTATATAGTTTTCTGAAAGTTCACATCATGCATGGCATAAGTGATAAAAGCCACTTGAATATTTAAGAATATTATAAATTAAGATAATATTAATAGTATATCTGTACAGATACATTGATCAATTAATCTGAAATGTTAACTACATTTTTAAATGACGTTAAGAAGTACTATTGTGATAGTTCTGTTAATTCTGCTCAGATTGAAAACTCAACTTGGAGGGAAACTTGGTAGAAAAACCTAGAAAAAAGTTGTGAGGTTTTGGGGTTTTTTTGTAAAAGCCCACAGGACAGCTGTCACACAAAAGCCACAACTGACATAAATATTTAGAAAATAACTTAAATAGTTTTTCAATACACCTTTAAAACAAGAAAAACATGCTTTTCTACAGTAACTGCACTAGTTGTACATAGGTATCTCTGTTGTCAGAGTATGAGCTCATGCTCATTGCAATAACACAGAGTTTTGATGCTCATTTTAAAGCAAATTCTGGGGATTTGTCTTTGCATAATGCTTAGTTATTTTAGGAAGTAAGCATTGCTAAACTGAAACCATGCTCATTTGTCTAAAAGACATTTACCTAGAAACTTACACATAACATATTGCTCCTCTTGCTTTATTTAAATTCTGTAAATGCCCAAATTTGCTAGACTGGCTCATAATTACTTCTGTTACACTAATGATCTCATTTCTTGGAAACAAATACTTGCTTTCCTCTTAATTTCTATACAGGTATGAGAAAAGCTGGTAAAAATATATTGCTTTGGCATAACTATTGCTGGGAGAGATGAATATCTATCTTATCACGTTCATCAGAGCAGGCTATACCATTTATATTTCACTGTAAAACAAAGAACTATTACATGTTGCACAAATATGCTCGATATTTTGTTAATGCTTCACCCTTCCTACTATAACATGGCTATACCCGTACTTACTTCCTTATCAGCAAAATGTGATTTTCAAGAGTAATGTTCCTGGCTGAAATATGATAGAAAGGCAATAAAGCCACAGCTAGGTTCAGCTGAAGCTGAATTTATGACACCATTTTGGATGCATACACATCGCCCCCCTGTCTGTGCCTGCATCTCTCATTTTCAACCACTAGATGGTGTGAAAAAATAAAAAAATTGCCTAGGATTCCTGCCGACTGCCACAAAATCCAAGTATTAATGTAGTGGATTAGGAAATATTTTAGAAGAAAAGTCTTGACCCACTGCAGGATGGTTAGGCTCACTTTTCCTTTGGTTATATTTTCACTTACTGGACAAAGAGCTCATAAATGATTAGACCTTGGAACTGAATCAAGTGGAGAGTTAAGACAGATAATTCTCTGGCACTTTCCCCTCCAAGGACCCTAAATTCCAAGCTGACAGTAGTGGCCAACACTCATTTTTCTGAAAAAGCTGTAACAATCTTTAAGCCAAACGGGGCTGAATTTTCTGGGCTGTATTTTGCAGTAGAAATCATTCCCATAGAGAGAAGCTCTATATATCTGGAGCAGCAGCAAGCCTGTTTCAAGGACCGATTACGGATTAATCACAGCATGGCAACAGGACAGTTGATATACAGAGGACAGCTTAAGCTCCTGTTTTTCTATTTTGCTCCATTTTTTAAATTAAATTTCTCACTCTTTTGGGGAAGGAGTAGCAAACAGGTTTTTTCGCCTACAAGCTGAGGATTAAGATTTTATAGTCCCCATAATGTACCCAAAGAGCAGAACCACAAAGAGGCCAAACTTGTACAGCAGAATCCATTCACTCATGGGCTTTTTGGGGGGAGTGAAAGGGGGAAGAGATGGTTATTTTAAATTAGTACAATTCTTTAG